>VZTB01008394.1:0-76155 GCA_013397245.1 Thryothorus ludovicianus
CCCCGTGTCCGTGCCCCGGTCCCTGTGTCCATCCCTGATCCCGCTATGTGTCCATCCCTGGTCCCCGTGTCCATCCCCTGATCCCTGTGTCCATCCCCTGGTCCCCGTGTCCGTGCCCTGGTCCCTGTGTCCATTCCCTGGTCCCTGTGTCTATCCCCTGGTCCCTGTGTCCATCCCCTGTTCCATGTGTCCATCCCCTGGTCCCCGTGTCCATCCCCTGGTCCCCGTGTCCGTGCCCCGGTCCCGCCGGGCGCTGCGCGGCTGCCGGGCCCTGAGCGCTCTCCATCGATCGGGATGCTGCTGACACCGCTCCGAGCGCCCGCTCCATCGCCATGGCAACCAAGAGCCCGAATACTTGTCCGCGTACTTTAGGAACCTCATTAAATCAGGCAGCAGGACGGCAGCTGCGGGCTCAATGTGTTACGCTGACAGCCGGGGACTCGGTTTATGATGCTCAGGTGATTTTTGGCCCTCTCTAGGCCAAACTGTTGAGAACGTGGAGCTGGTGGGACAGATGGCAGAATAAATAAATATTGCCAATATGTTTAATGTGCACACATCTTCTGAGAGGTGCAAAGCAACCTCGCTCAGTCTTATCAACTCTGGTAATTTTAAACAAAGCATAAATAAAGGATAAAGGAGCTGAGCAGAGGGTTTTCTTAAAAATTCAAGAAGCTGATTTTAAGAGCAAATGGATTGAACTGCGGGCTCATAGCAGATCTTACAGCTACAGGCTTGTAGCAGATCTCATAAAATGTTGCATAGATAGAAGCTATTAAAGTTCTCTATCTTGACATATAATCGTGGAAATTCAGCTGTGCGAGGCCCAGATCTTGAGAGGTTGATTCCATTTTCACCATTTCCATGAGGCTCTGCCAGAGGTAACACCAATGGAATAATATCCACGATTTCTTCATCAGAGGAATTTCTCATGCACCAGAGGAATTAAATACTCCAGTCACCCCCCAAATTTGGCTTTCATCAAGCTCTGATGCACTCCCCTGAACTGGGGTTTGGAATTATTAGCACAAATGGGACTTTATACCATGAGGCTAAGCTAAGGATAGATTTAGCCCAAAACCACTCTAAAATCATATACAGTGCATTTTATGTGATAACGATTGCAATTATTTCATGTTCTTCATAGTTCACCTACTTTGACTTAGGGTGTTAGAAGGCAGTAAAGTCAGAATGTAATTAGACACTTCATGTCCTGGTATTTTGCATAATTCTCAGTTGGTCTGGGCTTTCACATGATTGCACAAATAAAGTGGGAAAATGGTGGCATGGAGTTCTCCTTCTCCTTTTTAATGCAGTTAAAATCAGTTGTATCGCTGAGCAATGATTCCTTTTGGTCAAAGGTGGTCAGCCAGAGGATATTCATGGTTCAAATAATTTCCAAAAGATCAAAGAAAGCAAGGAAAACACCAAACTATGTGAAATAAGTATGTTACCAACTTCAAAATCTCAAAGCTGTTATACTCAGCAAGAGCTGAAAAATAGTAATACTGTCATCCAGGTGCTTTAATATTTTGTGAAAGGGAATGGCAGATGCCTCAGACCCTGAATTATAATTTGTAGATTCTAAACAAAGAACCTCAATTAGTAAAACAATTATTAATACTGGCTGGAATCCATTCTGCCCAGGGTCTCAGACTGAACCCAGTCCAGTTGGCTGCCCAGGACTGTCTGACCTGGAAGGAACTAAATTAATTTGATAATTCCTTAAATCATTTGGAGTTGTTCCAGGTCCTTAACCACAGAGCCAGGACTGGGTCCTTTGTTTTGCATTTGGGTTTTTTTGGTAGCCATTGATGGTATAATTTAAAATGGTCATGATGGATCACAGGACACGGACACCAAAATGTGAGGGTCACCTGCCCAGCTGGTGTGTGGTGTTCAGCAGGGAGGAGATTTTCCCTGGGCTGGTGAGCTGTGTGTGCCCACCTGCAGTGCTGGGACCAGAGTCCTCTCAAGCTGAACCTCTCCTGGAGAGGAGTTTTTCTTGTGGGGTCAGTTTGGCTGCCATGCCTGCCTCACAGAGCCACCTCCTTTGTCCCTAGAGTGGTTTGCAAAAGCAGGGACTTGCCATTGCTAATCTGATGGACGAGCAATGTTGGAGATGAAGAACAGAAGTGGCAGAGTCACCATCTCTGGAAGTTTAAAAATCATGTGGATATGGCTCCTAAGGGCATGATTAAGTGGTGACCATGGTGATGGTGCTGGGTTGACTGTTGGACATGATGATCCTAAAGGTCTTTTCCAACCTGACTGATTCTTATTCTGAGATCTGGGTCTAAGGTGGAGAATGGCACCTGGAGGTTCATATTGCTTCCTATAGTCTCAGAAATGCCTTTTGTCATGGAAAGGAAATCCAATGAGGGATTAATAAATCCAGAAAACCAACCTTGTGCTCAAAAAATTCTTTGTTTCCAAATATTGACTGGAACACTGGTTTGGCCACTCTAGAACAGATATTCTAGATTTAGATCTAGATTCTAGATTTAGGTTCTGGATCTAGAACCTGAGATGAACCTCTGGTCTCACCTCAAGCATGATCATCTGTATGTTGAACTCTCCTGGATTGGATTTCTGCCTAGAGCCACAGTTCCATTTTGAATATAACTGTTGGGAAGATGGGAATGCAGACATGGGACAGAGTGGGTTCTCTCTGTGGTTCTGCAGGGTTTCCATTAATTGCATTAAAGATTAAGCAGTTCCATGAGATGAACCCACCTGGCCTTGCTCACTGACCCCAGTGCAGGTACCTAAAATATCAATTAGTAAATAATTAAGGTGTATCTGTCAGGGGGACTGTTGGGATATGTCCTTTAAAATAACATTTCCAGACTGCTCCAGCCATTTTAGGAATATGATCTGTACTATGCATGGAAAATTGGATCCTTTCTCCTTTTGGCAGGTGTATTTTCTCATTCACAGTCTTTAATTCTTTTGTGTATTTGGAATTCCAAATAAATGCATTGCTTTATATAATTCATGATCAAGGGCACTTGTTATGCAGCTAATTTTATTCCATCCATTGAAAAGCAAAATGATACAAATACCTTTTTTGACTGTGTGAATAAGATGAGCCAAAAGAATCTAAATTTAATGACCAAATCTGAGTTGCTTTTCCCCTGCAGTAAACTCCAGGGAATCTGCTTAAGTAACCAACGTGCTCAGAATCAGGGCTTAAATGTGGCTGCTGTACCTGGGAGAGCTGGAGGACTCAACAGCATTTTCCATGAGTCCTGCACAGGAGAGGAATACTGCCATGACATCTGAGCTAATGTGTGATGGTCAGGTACAGCAGTGGGTGATGAAAATGGCTTTTGGTCTCCAGCCTGAGCCATAAGAGCTCGAGGAAAGCTGCTGGGGCATTCCCTGACCAGTGCTAAACAGGGATGGGCTGAGTTGTGCTGTGCCAAGTGTCTGGGACTCGGCTCTGTCAGCGCTGCTCACCTGCACTGCACAGGGCACTGGAGACTCTGCGGGTGCTGATCCTGGAGAAGAACATTGTGGTCCTGACTTTGGTAGAATAAAATCACACTCAGAGTCATACATGGAGTGCTTTAATGGTCAGTGTACAAAAAAATATCAAAAATAATGTGATACTGATGCCTTCTGCAGGCTGAGCTGGAGCAGAGCCCAGCCAGAGCCAAAGGATAAATTGGGGATTTATTCCAAGGCCTCACTGGGCACACCTGGGCAGCACCAGAGCCCGGCTGGGCACACCCAAGGGGAGCCCAAAATGGGCCCAGAATGGACAAACGGCCACGAGGGCTCACACTTGGATCAGTTCTGCCCCAGCAGCACATTGCAGTTCATTGGCCAATTCCAGCTCCAGCTGATGCAGCTCCATCCTCCTTGCTTTTCCTTCTCCCTTCACCCTTGGCTTTGTTCTTGGCCTGAAAGTTGTCCTTGGTGCTGAGCTGGAGCAGGAATTGTTTTGTGTCCCTGCTGCGTGCAGAGAGCTCAGGAGCACTGAATGTGAAACCTAAAACTGCCCACTAAACCAGAATCTAAAAAATATAAAAGCTAAAACTTAAGGCATCCATACAACAGAAGGGAAAATCTAATTTATAATGGCCAATCATTAGTAATTGGCACAGAATCTGCCCATTTCATCCCTTATAGTGATACCTTTATTCCTTTCTCATATTCATTTTATGGGTCCTCACTTAACAGATAAATATTTGCACTGTATGATTGAAATTAATTAATTAATTAAAAATTACGAACTTAAAATGACTTTTAGCAAAACCAATTAAACAGCAACTATTTGTTTTGCTTTGTATCAGCAGTTTAAAAATGGATTTTAAAGTTGAGCAGTGAAATGCAGCTCAGTGATTGCACCTGTATTTCTAATTAAGCAATGCACATAGAAAAAATATAACAAGAACACCTTCAAATTATAGCAAGTGAAAACCAATTCAGCTTCCATTTTAGTGTTTATTGTGCCCAAAGATAATGCTGAAATCTCATCAACTTCTGAGACTTCAGCGAAGTTATTAAATTTCTGTCTTTACTCATGGACATTGCTGAAGTGTTGGCTGAAATTAAGGTCCATGACAGGCAGGAGTCCTGTGGGAGTCACCAGAGTTACATGAGCATGGGAGAAAATCAGCTGTCCTAATGTCCTCTAATTTCTTTTCCCAAATCCTGTAACAAATTCCATTTCATCGTGCACCATTGAAGCAGTTCCATGATGTGACTGATGGATTTCCTTCTCCGTGTTTCAGTGGAGCAGCTGGACACGTGACAGAGTCCACAGACCAGTTTAGAAGATATACCTAAAATATCTTGGTCTTTTTGTCTCAGAAAGTTTTAGTTTGCACTTTAAAGGATACCCACTGTGAGATAAAGGGCATCCAGTAGGGAAGAACCATTTCCCAGGTTTTCTGGAAGCACATGAATTTGTGCATGCTGCAGGCATGCACCTCAGTTGTTGTCAAGTAGGAATGACCATTTCTTCAGCAAACTATTCATAAGAAAAAAAAATGGGTCAGTTTCTGTAAGACCAACCAAATTTCACATAAAAATGATGTTTCATTCTATATTTACAAAGCAGCTCTGGTCCATTTTTCTTCTCCCATGCTGACCCCATGACGATGGCAGTGAACCGTGGAAGATTCTGGTTCCTGCTCATGTCTGTGTGACAGTTCAAACACCCAGAACAACCCAACAACTCCCTGCCAAGTATTCTGGGGTGAAATTCCATCACTCCTTTGGACATTGCAGAGGATGGGATGCTGTGGTGGGGAATGTGCTGGATTGAGCACCTGGTTCCCTGAGCTCGGGGCCATCCCATCAGGAATTCATCTTGGAGATGCTGCCTGTGAGGGATGTGTCCTCCTGTGCAGGAAGGGCTGAAAAGCAGATTCAGGGTAAATTTATTCTTTCTTTTATGACTGGGTGGATGTGTTTGGCTCTCTGCTGGCCCAGGGCTAGTTTGCACATCCTATGGGAAAGGGGTTGGCCCCTTGGCCCAGTCCCTTTGTGAGGCAGTAGATTATCAGACTCTCCAAAGCTCATTAGCAGCAGCACATGGGCTGATCTGTCCATAAATACTGGGGAATTAGGAGGTGGAGGTGTTCTTCAGCACCTGGATCATTGCACAGATTAGTTTTCAAGCCCCGCCATACTTTGAAAATTAATCTCTTTTAAATGAAATGTTCATTTAAAAATTATGTTTAATGATGTCTAATGCGTCCTGAGATGCTGGCAGGAGAAGGTTTGTTCTGCAGCTGACAAAGGAGGGCGGGGGGCTAATTAACAAAGACAATCAAACTTTCATTAGTATTACTAAAGCCTGCATGTTAAAATGTTTTGATGCAAACAACTGCTATTTATGTTTCCAAACCCCATCCTTTTGTATCAGGGCTTCTTTTAAAGATGCTTTATTGTGTGGCTTTCTAGGTGACACCGCATGTAATAGATTTCTTGGAAATAGGGTTTAACCATTAACCATGAGGATGTGTGTCATTATTTTCTTCAGCTAGTGCCTGAAGGTGAAGCTGAGTGAATTTAATGCATTAAGAAAGGTAATTATCAGATAATCTTGATTGCCAAGGTTCTTCCTTCTCCAGCAAAAACTGATGGTGGCATAATCTGTGTACACGAGCATCTCATTTTTCCTTTCTGACTTTGATTTAGGTCTGACAGCGTTATACAGCATTGTTTCTCTTATTTTTGGTTTTTTTTCCTAATATTTCTTCCATATATCTCATCTGTTTCCTTGCTCACCCTCATAAATTATGCTTCTTTTACCAACTCCTTTCCTTTAAGTAATAATTATATGGTCAAATGGATTGCTCTGCATTAAGGGCTAGAGGGGAAAAATTGGCAAATTTTCCAGTAACAGATTTTTTTCTCCTTTTCTGAAAGCTGAGGTGTAAGTTTGTCACAGCTTTCACAAATCTTCTTTCTCAGCAGTCATGCATCAAAGGCTTAGAACTGCAAATGAATTATTTTGATTACTGCTGCCTTGGGAAGATCTCCAGGGATGGGAGGTGATGGGCTTAGCTACTGTCCATCCCTGCCAGGCCAAATCCTGCTCCCAGGGGAGTAAGGCATTAGGAATTTTGCCACTGACTTCAGTGGGGCTAGGATTTAGCATGAAGAGCACATTTTTCTTTGGGAACAAAAAAAAACCCAAAAAAACAACACAGGCTCAAGGTCCTATGAGATTGACTCCCCAAATTTGGTAGAATTTAGTATTTTGCTTCCCTGTATTTGTAATATTCAGGTAAATGACAGAAAAGAAGACAAAATGAAGGACACTTGAGGAGACAACAAGAAATAAAATGTAAAAAGAAATTCTTTCCAGATAATTGCATCATCAAAGGAAGAAACAGCCTTTCCTTCACTGACTTTTTCTTTTGTCTGATAGATCCTTGCAAATCTGACTTTGCCACCTCACTGTGGGAAAGATTAGAGATGAATCTATGATAAAACTAATGAGGATTTAGAGGAAATCGTCAAACCCAAATAGACTTAACATTTTCTGCAGGATGTTTTAATCAGTTCACAAATCCCTGCACTACAAGGCACATAAGGTTGGTTTTGTTACAGCTTTTTCCTCCCCCTTGTAACTGGAAGGGGAGAAATCTGGGACAGGAGGAATTTCCACAGCCTGTATCCTCATCTCTCTCCCTCTTTCCTTTGTCATCCTTAGGACAAGCAAACCTGACAGGAGGGGGCAGCCAGGTGGGGTCAGGTTCTTTTACCTGGGACAAGAGGAAATGGCCTCAAGCTGTGCCAGGGGAGGTTTAGTTCGGATATTGGGAAAAATTGCTTCACCCAAAGTTTTTCCAGCCCAGGGCAGCCGTGGAGTCTCCATCTCTAGAGGGATTTAAAATCCATGTGGATGTGGCACTTGGGGACATGGGGCAGTGGTGGCAGAGTTGCACTCGATGGTCTTTACGGGGCTTTTCCAACCTTAATTATTCTGTAATTCCATGATTCCCTCTCCTTTCCCAGTTTGGCTGCCCCTGCCTGGCCCACTGTGCAAGGAGCTCTGCTGTCCCCAGGCTTGTCACTGCCATGGAGCCAATCCTTTGTCCCTCACTGAGCCAGCCCAGCTCTGCTCCTCCCTGGCTGACCTGGGGATGCTCAGGCAAAGTCCAAGGGCTGGGAATCCCCAGGGGAAATTGCATCTTAAATCACAAAAAATCCATGAAAAGTATTTACGTGGTGGCAGCAGTGGATTTGCCAGGTAGCATAAGGCAAAGTTCTTGTAAAAGAGGGCAGATAAAAAGTCTCTTATTTTAATTAAAGTAATTATTCATAGGACTCCAGATGTTTAAAAAAAAAAGAAAAAGAACAAACCCCTTTGCCTAACAGTGAATAGAAATATAAATCGCCTGAGTTCTCCCTGTCAGTACAGAATGGCTCCACTAATCAATATATCTCTCCAGTTTTATAAAATAATGTTAATAGCCATTGCTGTCAATACTTTTATGGGAAATAATTTAATAGAAGATTATTGTCGATCTATTAATTTTTTTTTTTAATCCCATTCATTAGAATTATATCCTTCTGTGAGTTGTCTGAAAAAAAAGGGCTCTGAAAAGGACTCCCTGCTGTACTAAATTCTATAGGCCTTCAGAGGAAATTCCATAGCGCTGCATTACATTTCTATAGATTTAATTCCTGGTGCTTTCTGTGGGAGTTTTTCCCCAGGAGAACATATGTGAGAGATCTAATGCTCTATTTGTATGTGCTTCAGTCCTCAGTGGTTTTCATCCTTTTTTTGTTTGTAGGCTACCAAAAAAAATTTCCACCAGAGCGTGTGGGCTCTTGTGTATTGAATTTGCACTCAGTGACCGTAGACTTCACTGCTTTATGTGGGAATTATTCCAGTGAATCTGTGGACAACAAATTGAGAAGCACTGTTTTATTTATTTCCTTCATGCTGGCCATGGAATAGAAAATGTAACCACCGCTCCATGTGTCTGGGAGCAGCTGAGAATAGCTCATAGCACATTACTGTAATCATCACTATTGTCATTTATTAATTTACACAGATTCACATCTGCTTTTCCAGAGTGAGGATCAGGCTGGAAATACCCCTGAAGTAAGGAAACAGGAGCAGTTTTAAGCTATAAACAGCATTGCTGCCATTGTTGGTTGTTAGAGAAACAACATTAAGGGAATGGAGGGGATACTTGAGGAAAAAAGTGTACCCAGGCTGCTGGGAAACTCAAAATATGAGAGTGTGCAGAGAACAAAAAATCTACAGCCGTAGTAGTGAAATTTAGTTTGTATTTGAATATGTCCAGTGGTTGTTTCTCACTGATAATCATTAAAATATGAGAATCAGTGGCCTGTTCTTTCCAAGAGCAGCATTTTACCCCCAGTTAGGTGTTGAAAGACAGAAGCAGAGCCTTTATAATATTAGATAATTAGATTTCTTGACTTCTAGGCAGTGAGTGTTTGCTGTTGTATCCCTCTCAGTGCACAAGGCAGACAAATCTGTTGTGAAAGTCTTTTTTTCTGGCTCTGAGAAATTATACAGATGAAGGAGCAGAAGTTTTAAATTATCCTGATGTAAACCAATTCTTGAATCAGGGCAGACTTTTTTTTAATGTTGTAGGAACTTTACAAATCCCCATGAATCAGTGCATTTGGAATCTTATGGAACAGGTTCAAAAACTGTCAAAAAGGTCTATTCAATATTGAATATGCTTGCAGTATGAATAGCAGAGAGGAAAATCCAATGTCTGCCAAAGGAATGTAAAAAGGACTGATAAAACAAGCAGAAATCAGTTCTTTCAACTCCACAAGGTTTTGTTTCTTTTTTCTTTCTCTCTCTTTTTCCTTTTTTTTTTTTTTTTTAAGTAAAAAAGACGTAAACACAAAAGCTGCAGTTGACAGTGTCTCTTTGACAGCACTTTTGTAGCCATTTAAGCAAAACAATGCAAAGCAGCTTTCTGGAGGCCGCTGGCAGAACATACTGTAGCTCTCAAACTTCACACAGACTGCTGAGAAATGAAATGTTTGACTGAGAAGCTGATGTGGGTTTGGCAACATTGCTTAATTGATAGTGTGAAAAGAAAGAGGATTCTGCTTCCACCATCTGCAGCAGTAACAGGGACCAGCTCTTTGTCTGACAGCATCTGCAGCCTCTCTCCCACCTCTGCCTCCCCAAAAGAGGGGAATTGCAGGGAAGCAGTGCAGCACCTGGGAGGATCAAGGAGTGTGGATTTCCTTTCAGGATTAATTGCTGATGTGAAGCTCCTCTTTGCTCCGGCCTTATTCCTGTTGGCAGAAAGGTTCTTTGGAACAGGAATTGGCCGTGCTGCATCAGCCCTTTGAGACTCACTGTAAAACCTCAGCTGAGAGGGGTGAGAGCTTTAGTGTAGGATTTCCTTCATGTAGGACTTCCAGGGCCACTTGTGCATTTGGGAATGGGATTGGGATCTCCTGCTACTTACAAATCAAAAATCTTTTCCAAGCCACTCGTGGCTCTCCTACCAATGCTTGCTCCTCCTCTCTGTGCTTTTTTTTTCTTGGCTTTCCTTGATGCACCAGAGCGTGCTCTATTTATGGCAACAGCCCATCTCTGGCAATGGCCAATGCGGGGAAAATGCAACAAATATCACCATGGTCAGTTACTGGGCAAGCCAGACCAGTGCAGAACACTTCTGCACAGTATTTATAAATCATGACCTAAACTAAGTCCTATGACAGAAAGGTTTAAATCACTCAAAAGAAACCCCAATATTTGTTTTCAGGTAACAAGAGTGGTGTCCTGTGCAATTTTTCACACTTTTTTAGCTCCTTTCTTGTTTTCCTTTTTAATATGTAAAGGGTTCCATCTAGCCCTGATGTGGCAGAGCTTAAGCAAAGAGCAAGTTTCCCAATTACATGACTTGAGCACCTGTCAGACTTAGGAATAAAGTGCTTGGTTGTCAAATTTTGATACGAAAGAGACTTGCAGAAAGTCTCTGGTAAGCATAAAAGTTTTATCACATTGGCATTTCAGTTTCTGTAATGCCTAAGAGAGGAGCTGTAGGGCAGCTCTTGCTGTAGTATAAATATCATCTGTGAAAATAATTTCATGTGATGAGAGTGTTTGTGACTGAGAAGTTGCACCGTGCCTTGCCATTATTGGCTTAATCCTCCTCTGTGTCCATCCGTCTGAATTCCATTCCCAATCTGCCTTCAGGCATGTTATGTACAATTAATAAATCATCCTGACTCTCTTTTTTTCCATATATGTAATTTTTGGCTGAATTGTTCTCACAGAGGAGGACAGTATGATGCTTGATATCCAAGGCCTGTATTTGTAATCTCTCCTTTATTTAGCAGCATATATCACGTTGCTCAGACAAAGTGGAAATCCTAATAAATCTACCCAGAAGAAGGGACCATGTGCTGGTCTAGCAAGCCAATGGCAGATCGAGTGAGGAGTACACTGGAGGTGACAGTGAACAGTTCAAAAGCAGAAGAAAATGAGTGAAATTTATTGAAAATCTGTTTTTAGGAACTTTATACCCAGCTTTTATTTGGACCCCTGAGCACAAAGCTTGTCCTTCTTTCTCCTGAGAGCATTCCCAGCAGAGACTTCCTGGCTGTCTCCCAGTGCTGCCCTCACTGGGACTGTAGTCCAGCCTCAGTGCTGAAGTGATTATTCCCATTTTTCATGGGATGATTTGGGTTGGGAAGGACCTTTAAAGCTCATGTACTCCAATCCCCCTGCAATAAGCAGGGACACCTTCCAGTAGAACAGAGTGCTCAGAGCCCCATCCAGTCTGACCTCGGGAGTTTCCAGGAATGGGGCATCCACCACCTCTCTGGGCAGCCTGTGCTGGTGTTTTACCACCCTGAGAAAACCTTGATCTAATCTAAATCAACCCTCCTTCAGCTCAAAACCATTACCCCTTACCGTGTTACAACAAGCCCTGCCAAAAATTTGTCCCCATCTTTCTTCTAGGCCCCTGTAAGTACTAAAGGCTGTGCTAAGCTCTCCCTGGAGCCTTCTGTTCTCCAGGTAGGAAATCCCTATTTTAGGAGTTTTAGCTCTGAGAAGGACCAGGCTAAAAGCTGGTGAAGTGCTCTGAGTCCATCAGCAGTGCTGGGAATGTTGGTTCTCTTTGGAAATGGGATGGGATTGTGGAAGGAGAGGAGCCCAGCAAGGCTTCCACTCAGCCCACCCTGCAGCTCTCTGTGGGAATGAACAAAACCTCTGCAGATGAAGGGACATTGTTTTATGGGCAGCATTTCAAGATGTAATCCTTAAATGCTAATAAGTATCTCTTCATTTTTACACAGACAAGCTGCAACTCAGACTTCTCCTAAAATGTAACTTTCAAAATTCATACCTCAAAAAACCTGATTGCTGACTCAATTTATTTATTTTTCTGGAGTTCTAAATAGACAAACACATTTTCAAATGTCCTGGCCTCAGAAGAGAGGACCCCTACTCTTGTGACTTGTAATTAAGAGCCTCTTTTATTGAAACTGCCAGAAGTGTCTGTTCATTCTGGTTGCCACTTGTTTTAATTCCAGCTGGCTAACAAGAAAAAAAAACAGTTTTCTTGCAGGTTTTTATCTGCAAAAATCACTGCAACCTGTTGTGACTGGTATAGATCTGTGAGAGAAATTATAGCAATGTTTTGATGTGTAGTGGTAATACTTCTGTCATCGACACCCGATGCTGAAGGCAGAGATAACTTCAGCAGGAGAAGGATTAGACAAAGTAATCCACAATAAATAAATTTGGTCTGGGCTGTAAATCACTTCAGAATTCTTCACAGTGTTTTGTCTTCCTCACTGGCTGTCAGATATCTGGTGTCTTCACAGCGTTTGACAAGTGTTTGTGTCTCTTCCCTAGTGAGGAATTTGAGTAGGACAGCAGTTGGGAAGATGCTGAAATACAAGTTTAGGTTTTTACAATTGAAATTTTAGGAGTTTTTCCTCCCCAAAAACCTAAGAAACATTTTGGCAGTTACTTGATAATCAGTAAGGCTGAAGAAAAGACTGCAGGGAAAGTAGAATGTGATTCAATGGAAAGCTTTCTGAAAACTTGAAAAGTTGATTTTATTTTAGTAAAACAAATCTAAAGTTTTGGGAAAAAAAATCCCAAAATAAATAAAACTAGATAAAACTGAAAATAAAGCTAGATTTTCTTCCCTTTCAGTTGGCAGAGTTGACAGCTGTCTTTTAGTAGACAAAATTTTGCTGCTCTCGCTGTTTCTGTACTGTACATCTGTGTCAGTCTTTCCAGGTGGTGTGCAGTATTTAAAGCCATGCCTTTCTTGCACTTTGTAATAGAGGAGAGAACAGTTCACCACATTTTAGAGAGGGTTTTTTTTTCCTTTCATGGGACAGAATAATGTTTCTGAAGACGAGGTTTGTGAGTTCATGTACCCAAGAGCTCATGAGGGGCTGTGAGGCAGCAGGAGCAGTCCCAGGAGCCTGGAATGAGCTGAGCTGTTTGGAGCTGTCTGGCTCTGCCTGGCACAGGCAGCACCGTGTCACCCCCTCCAGTGATCTGCTGCTGGGGAGGCTTCCAGGGCCACCCCTGGGGACAACAGCCCAGGGTGCCTTTCAGAGGCTGCCCGGAGCCCTCCTGCAGCTGGGGAGGCTTCCTGGGACACCCCATGGCTCTGCCTGGGCTCCCTTCCCTTCCCTTCCCTTCCCTTCCCTTCCCTTCCCTTCCCTTCCCTTCCCTTCCCTTCCCTTCCCTTCCCTTCCCTTCCCTTCCCTTCCCTTCCCTTCCCTTCCCTCTCCCAAGATGTTTTCTGCTTCACACTTGGCTAAACCTCCCCTGGATACGAGCGTGTCACCGTACATTTCCCCACTCCTCCTGTGGCATGCCTTGCAGTTAGCTCATTCTTTCTGCTGGATAGAACCTCAATACATTAAGAAAAGGATTAGTATGTGCAAAGCACAAAAAAAAAAAAAAATCAGAATACTGGAGAGCACTTAATTGGCCAACTGCCGTCAACCATTTCAGCACTTGCATCTTCCGAGCTGCTTGTACCGTATTGTTAGAGGAGAATAAATCATTTGACACAACTAGGTTTTCGAAAAATATGTGAAAACCACTCAGGCAAAAAATCAGTTGAAATGTATGAAATTTTCCATCTGAGTGCTCTCTGCTAAGAGAAGATATTTCAGTGAGGCGTAATATTTAATCTTGTTTTAAAATAAATAGTTTACTATATAAAATCACTTGGGGTGTGATTCTTTAAAACGCAGTGTAATTTTATCTTCGTTTTAAGATTTGTACTGAGGAATGCTGGAACATGACAAATAAGGTCTAGGCTAAGTTGTGTGTTGGAAATAATCCTGCTGCAGTGGGTTGTGTAAGGCACATGCATGGACTTAAATCTATGAAACACTGAAACTGAAAGAAATCTGTGAATGTGGCTAACACAGAGCACAGCCCATCCTTACTTTTGTACAAAATGGGATTTTTGCATCTCTACAATGCACGACCTGTGTGAGTTTTTCCCTATCTGCTGCATTATCCTATACTGGTGGAAATGGTGCATTTCACAGAATCACAGAATGGTTTGGGTTTGAAGGAACCTTAAAGCTCATCCCATTCTACTCCTGCCTTGGGCAGGGACAGCTTCCACTATCCCAGGCTGCTCCAAGCCCTGTCCAAGTGGCCTTGGACGCTTCCAGGGGTGGGGAGTCTGCAACTTCTCTGGGCGACCCGTGCCAGGGCCTCATCACCCTCACAGGGAGGAATTCCTTTGCAATATCTAATCAAAACCTACTGCCCTTCAGCCTAAAGTCATTCCCCTTGCCCTGTCACTTCATACCCTTGTCCAAATCCCTCTCCAGGGGACTTTTTTCCCTTTAGGTACTGGAGGGCTGTTACAGGGTCTCCCCAAAGCCTTCTGTTCTCCAGGTAGAACAGCTATGAGAAGGAAGAGGAGCAGTAAATGATGGGCTGGAGGTCTGAGCCCAGGAGGCTCTTCCCAAATTGTGCCAAAGGCTGGGTGGTGCTCGCTGATGTTCAGGGGCCTCTGACCCATGCTTAGAGCATGACATGAAAGGGCAAAGCTTGTGGAAGATGGCTTTGTACAAAGGTTTTATTACAAACTCTGTTTTTTGGAGCGAGATTTAAGCATAGAAAAGAGTGTGTCATACCTGAAGCAATACATTGAAAATGTCCACTATGGAACATTTAGCTAATTAAGTAGGTTATTAAAACTACAGGGGTTTTGCAACACATGCATGGGTATGAGCCAGTCATGGCTCATTAAAGTCCTAATCCTGAAAGCTGCTGAGAACAGGAGACATTTCTCTGAACTGTGCAATCTTTTGCTCTGAAGTTTTATGATCTACGGGAAAACAGTCCCGGATCCGCCGTCAATACATGGCCAATACAATCAAACACTAAGTGGCTCCACATGCATTCTCTTAATTGTTAGCTGTCGTATTGAGATTAAATTGGGCATTAAATTAAAGAGAGATTAAATTGTGACCTGAGGTGTAGGATTCATATACGCACTTAAATATAAATCCCATTGTTTATTGGGAATAAAAGAACTCACGTTGCTTTGTTTGTAGTGTTTGGTTTATTCTTCTTAATATAGAATAAGGAAATTTAAAAATAACTTCTGACTGCGTATGTCTGTGTTTACTCTCTCAAAGGAAGAGCAAAAGGAAAAGCTTTAGGATCCAGAAATCTTTTCCATCACCCTCCAGCTGCTTCTGCAACATCTCCCATCCTCACAGGCAGTGATCAGGGAACCTCCTTAGAAATCCTCTGCACAAAGCTGGGAATCTTCAGTTTTGTGGACCTTAGAAAATGAATTTTATTCTTTCTTTCTGAATGTATAAGGGAAATGTGTCTTCTCTTTGACTTTGTTGTTGGAGGGTTTTTCTTGTTGTTTTTATCATTGCTTTGATGATTTGATCACCAAATCTGCTTTTTGGCCCTTTAGCAGGAAGGTTGGAAACCTACAGAGCAGGTGCTGAGAGGGGCCTGGTGGGCAGCAGCTCCACACAGGCTGAGGTTTGGGGGCTGCAGCATCTGGGGGGGCTGCAGATCACAGCCCCATTCCCTGCTGGGTTTGGGACAGCAGTGGGACACGCAGCCCTTGTGCCCTACAGCAGGAGGGCATTGCCAAGCAGCTCCTTGGCAGCATCTTCGGGAGGTTCTGTCTTCCAACTCCCACCAAACCCCTACCAGTGCAAGTGGCCTCTAACTGGGAGGAGAGAGATGCAGGCTGGCACACAGCTCCTGAGAGCTGCTGATCTTCACATTAACAACCTCATCTTCATTTTGTTCCTGCTTGTGCTCTGCTTGCTGTGCTCCTCCACTCTGTGTTCTGTTATTTCCCAGTGGTTCTTCGTGTAATCAGTCACTGCCCAGCTGAGCTTTCATGTGGTCACTGGGAAGGTGGCAATGTACATTCATTCAAAGTATTTGGGCTGTTTGGGACTCTTGTCCCCAGTTTGCTGTCTGTGAATGGCAAGCCTTGGTGCAGGAGATAGGCCTGGCACAATTTAGCTCCAAAAGCAGAATGGCATTGCCCTGCGTGGATGAGACAGGTCTGTCCATGAGGCTTGGTGAATGTTCAAACAGGATGACCCCAGACTGGGAGCAGGAGAACTGGGTCGTGCTTAGGCTGTGATTGGGTTAAAGTGGCAGCTGAAGATCCAACCCGTTGTATTTTTGTTTTTTTGAAGCTGAGAATAGTGCTGATGTGGAATGGGGCATAAAATTAAATGGCAAAAACACATAACAAATTTGGATCTTTTAAGCACTGTCAGACAGAGAGCTGAACCTCAGATGAGATTGATAATTTGCTTGAGACAACAGTCTCAAGATGGGTCTAATCTGGAATATCTATTGAAGGTTTCTGGCTCCTTGTCCAGTGCTCAGCTCATTAGAACACTCTTCTCAGCACTTCAAATAAGCAATTCTACAATTTGTTATTTTTAAACCATTTTATTCCTACTGCTCCATTTCTTATTTATGAGAATGTTAAATTAAGCATTTACCTTAAATTAAATCCTGTAAGCCTATGATATACTTTTCCTTTCATGAAGTATTATGAAGTAAACCTTGTCATATAAACTATTAAAACAAAGAGCAAATTCAGACACATTCTAGACCTTGAGCTGTCAGTGAATGAATGAAATGCAATGCAATGAAATGCAATTTTATTCACAGAAAAATAAGTGATGAAATTACATAATTAAACCCTTACCCAAACAGAGCCATAACACAGGAGCTGATCTATCAGAGCTCCATGAGATCAGTTCTAAAACTGTGGAAGATGAGAAGATGATACAATGGCTCTCACAGCAAAAAACCTCCCACAAAAGGGCACGAGCTACAGGCATGAATTACTGTAATTACAATTCATTTAGCCAAATTGGGCTGCATATTACTCATAGATTTGAAAGCAGTCTGGGTGCTAAAGAGAAAAGGTGATGATCCCATGCTCAGGGGAATGTAGAATGTTCTTGGAATCAGTGGGATCCCCGGGACAGCTCCTGGCCATCAGAGCTTGCCCAGGGCTCCAGCATGAGAGCCTGGCTTTAAGTGACGTGAGGTTATTTGAGATTTAGATCATTTCTGTCAGCTTCTGAGCCAGATCCTGGGCTAATCTGAGCTTTGTGCAAATCCATGAGCTTGCAGTGTTGAAAATTAGAGCCAAATTGGATCATTCTATGCAAAAAAAATAACACGGTAGTGGGTGATGTGTACTTGTTCCCTTCTCTTCTGTTGATCATGTTTTTATGGGATCTAAATTTGCTTACTCCATCCTCCACTTAATTGCACTTGTACAGCACACAGATTATCCTGCTCCCAGTTGGTTTCTATAGACTTCACTGAAGATTTTTTTCTTTCCACCTGAAGACTGAATTTCATGCTGTTTTCATAGAGGTTTTGAGGTTAAATGCTCCAATATTTCTATTGCTATTTCTAGGCTTGGAGTAAAGTTTTTCTCTGCTATTCCCTCACTGACCTTTTTAGAAATTGAAATTACTTTGAGCTCCCTGTTATGTTTGCAAAAGACTTCTGCATTCTCCCCCTCTGCAGTAGCATATTATAAATATTTCCTTTGATGTGTCTTTACTCCATTCCCTCCCACCCTCTCTTTTTCCAGAATGGTGCACTGTTCCCTTTCTTTTTCTTCCCACCACGGCTGCTTATCTGCAACCCAAAGCGAGGAGGTGGTTCCCTTTAGCATGTAAATAAAGCAACATTTTTTTCCAGCAAGCAGCTCAGGCTGGAATTCCATGCCAGAAACTCTCCTCTACACAATGATGAGCTCAAGTCCTGCATTGTGCCAAGGGTTTTTTTCTTGCACAGTAGGAAAGGTGATCAGTCTGCAATTAGTCCTCTCCTTCCCCAATCTTTTGTAACTCCGTCTTTGCTAATTTCTCATCTCCCAGGACCAAAGGCGAAGGTAACTTTTGGGAATCCATTTAATGTGACAGTCCTCCCATCATCCAGTTCTGCATAAAATTAGCCTGTCCTCCAGCTGATGGTAAATGATGTGGCATTAGAGCAATATTTGGAAAGATGTGCCTCGAGTTCTCTATTCTGGTCAGATGAGCGGGGAACATGCTTTTGCATTTTAATTTGAAATTCAGTGAATATTTTGAATGCCACAGCATGTCTATAACATTATTTAAAAGATCCTGTGCACTCAGGCATGTAATGATTGACATTGGCTGTAACTTGATGCAATGTTGCACTGTTTTAATTCTTTTTGGGGCAGTGTTATCTTTGATCACTTCGTATTCACTGGAAAAATCCCACAATTGCAATCCCACATTATGTTTCAGCGAGGATGCCAAGTTCTCTATGGTGCGTAGCTATTCAAGGCACTTTGTCCACCCTCAGGCTGCTCATTAAAGTGATGGCAGTTTCTATTTTAATGAATAAGGTAGAGTGCAAATTCCCAACTTCATTCATAGACCTTGAATGGTCAAAAGGAGAGGGTTCTTTTTTCAGTTCCCAACTTCTTTGTTTTCTTGGAAATTGTGTAAATGTGTTCATAACCATGGCCACAACTCCATGTGCATGCAAAACCCATCAAATTACAAGTTTTTATCTTGTGCCCAGGGCTTGTATTATTAAAACTTCCTTTTGTGACCAACATCCCCCGTCCCAGATTTCGTTTCTAGACACAGTTACATGTCCATATTGCAAGAGGTAAGAAAGGGGGATGCCTGACAAGAGCGACTTAGTTCCCTCTTTTAATTCTCTGTCATTCCCTCGCTAATCGTCGGTCCTGTGCCAGAACGCCTTTCCATACAACCCGACATTCCTTGCTTTTCAGAGGCTGCCATTTCAAAGGCTGCACTTGCCCACAGTGACACAGCAGGGGCATGAAAGCTGCTGCACGTTCCCTCTCCAGTTGAAAGGCGGCACTTTAAGGTAAAGCATGAAGGGAGTGCAGCGCTCAAGTGCCGCACAAACGCGAGCAGTCGGTGTCAGGGAAGGAGGCAGAGCTCCCTGCCTGCTCTCCTGCCTATTATCCACGTGCCATTCAAACCTAACAGCCTGGCCGCCTTCCTTTGACCGCTCTCACTCTTTCTGCTGTGAAAAACCCTTTTCTCCTGCCCGCTACCCAACGTTTGGGAATAGCCCTGCCTGCCAGGGAGAGGTTTTTCGAAGGCGCTGCCGAGTTGCTCCTCGAAACCGGGTTAAGGAGCACGTGGATTTTTTGCTGTGCCCACATTTATTCAGAACCCCCTTGCCAGCTAGAGAGAAAGGCATTTTGGGGTGCCCGTAGCTGCCCTGGTGCATAAGAATATCCAGTGGGGGAGGCACCGATGCAGAGATTTGGAGCGCCAGGCTCTCCCATGGGTGTCAGCCTGGTGGGGCAGGTTTGGCTCTGGGCTCTGTTCAGTTTGTGCTCAGACTCAGGGAATGAGCAGCAAAAGCTGTCGAGGGGCCTTTACAACCCCTCAGCACTCTGCTGAAGTGCCCTTTGAACTTCCCAGAGCTCAGCAATCCCAAAAAGTGCAGGTCTTTTCCACAAGGCCAAGCCATGGGGCAGTTGGAGACCCACCAAGAGAACTCTGCCTCCATCCCCCTCTGCCCACAGCTCCTTGGATCAGATCCATGTTTTCTGCAGAGACTTTGGCTTTAGCTGGGAGGTAAAAGTTTCTTTGCTTAGTGCATAATAATTTTTACTCAGTCGTATAAAATCAGAGGATCAAGTACAGCCGCCTTTTAATTTTGTTCCTTGAGAAAAACTGAAGATAAATATTGAAATGAAAAAAAGGTTTGCTATTTAATAGTATTAAATCACTGCATGTGGTTGCAGGAGACTAAGGAATTATTTTAATATTGTTTTCATTTGCATATGTTCCTCCAAAATCCTCTTGCTGGAGCACACAGTTTCAGGGGAAACACTGAAACATTTAATCATTTAATAAAGGCAGCTCTTGCCGTGTATTTGTTATAGTCATGGATTTTATACACCAGAGGATCTTTGTGGTACAAAAAGAACATGATCCAGAAGGGAAAAGTCCTACCTCTTTTCAGCTACACTAAAATAAGTTTACTCCTTAAAAATCTTCCCCTTCTTTATCCATGAGGCTTAGAGCTCCCCAGATGAGGAGTTGACTTCAATGCCAGGGAATGCTCACCTCATTATTGTGTTGTGATAGAAACTATGTTTGACTGGAAAATGTGATTTAAGGTGGTAGAATTTGTTACACTTGGGCCGTGGAATGCTGACATCCCTCGTCCCAGACTCCTCCACTGGGCAAGTCAACACCAAGGGGACGAATCAAATAAAGGGTCTCTTTCCCTTGTCCTTCCCTCTCCCTGTCTCTGGAGCCAGGGGTTTGCTTCCCAAAGCTCCCAGCCAGTGCAGAAGAGAGTTTTTTACTAAAACTAGCGGCTTTGGTAAGGTTGGTGACTGTTCCCAGGGAGGGAGCACTGTCACCACTGAGCAGTGGTGCTGCCTGGCAGGCAGGAGATGTGTCCCAAGGGAGCTGGGCTCACTGCAGAGCCTGCACGGGAAGATTTGGGTCTTCTCAGAGAGATTCCGTGGGATAAACCTTGATGACTTCAAATCTGCTGAAATTAAAATTTAAATAAAAGGTCCATTTGGGTGGAGTTGTTTTTTTTTCCTTGACTGGTAGCTCTGTGAATTCAACAGAGAAAGCCACTCAGTGGCCTTTTTGCCTTGAGCGTCCTCAGCACAAAGATTTAGTGTTTGGAATTTAAATTATGATCTGATGATTTTCCATGTGCCACAACAGATATCGCTCACTCTCCTAGAGCTGCAGGAGCTGAAAGAAAACAACCCAGAGAAAGAGCAGGAGGGCTAAACAAACAAACCTCAGTGTACAGAACTTGAGCTTTTTAAGGAGCAGACACCTAACACTGAGGACTTTGGTCTTAGCAGTGTGTGACCCCTAACAAGCAAAAGGAGTAGATCATTGACTTAAAAAAGAGCCATTTTCCAGAATGTAATTGCACCTTAAGGGCAAATAAATATCTTCTTGCTGCTTAGATCGGTAGCGTTCCTTCCCATAACTGAAGCATCAGGAATAATTATGCTAAAAGACACTTAAGCTTGTAGAGAAAACACATATTGCATTTTATGATGCTCTTGCTGGGCTTCTTGTGTAACATGAGAGAGATTATATTAACACTGGTGCTACATCGGTGTAGAATTACACCCCCGTGTTGGTCTGAACTGCATTGTGCAGCTTTCCTCACTTTTTATAGCTCTATTAATGGTTTTCAAAAACTGTGGGCTAAAGGAGTATTAAAATGTCTTGGCAATGTACAGTTGCTCAATCTTTTTACTGGGGGATTACACATACCTTGTTTCTATTTGATTTTGATTGCTTGCTTGGCCTAGATTCCCTGCAAGCATTTGGTACGACTGAATAATTTTTAGTTGTACTTTCTTGCCATGCTTTATGCTAATCTGCTGATGTTTTGCAGCCGCAGCACTGCCAGTCAGTGCTGCAGCCGACAGTCTTTATCCTTTACTGGATTTTTAAAAGGGTATTTTATTGCCTGTCATTACCATTCATTGTGGCTTTATGGACTGTGCTCTGTGCTCGCGCTCGCTCCCCACCGCGGCTCCCGCGCCTTTGTTCTGCCCAGCACAAGTTTCCTCTGGGCCCTTCTGCCTCCCAGCCCTCCAGAGTGCCTCAGAGATAGCCCCCTTTCCATGGGGCAGATGGGAGAGTGCCATTTCAGCTCTGGGATTTATAGGGAATGGGTTTTTTCCCCCAAATATCGCTGGGTAAATGTTAAATACGGGATGTGTAATGCTCTGTGCTGCAGGATTTTTGGTTCCTCTCAAGCAGCTTTTTATGAAGCTAATGCACACTGGAAGGAAATGCTAATGTTTCATCCAAATGAGATAATTAAATTAATAATTATTTATTAAGAGCGCATTAAATTTCTCATGCCTTGCTTATGGATATTTCTCAGCTTTATTTAATAACATGTGGGTTTAGGTCAGGATCAAACCCATAGCTACAAACTGCAAACTCATTGCCTCAAAACTGGGGGTTCAAATAAAGCAGAACTCAACTCTAAATAAAATTACTGCACCTTGAGGGCATTCTTCCAACTCAGTGCTCACCTTCTTTCATCTTTAGTAGGGATACAATTTTGAATACTTTCTTTTAGTTGGAATTGCTTTTGAGACAGTTAAGTCATTAGGAAAATATTGAATCTGTAGGAAAATGGAGCTTTGTCAGTTTAACTTTCTGAAAAAAAACCCACAAATGCAATGAATCAGAATAATTTTTTTAAGTGGATTGGATCTCATGCCATGCTCAGCCCTGAGACCCTTTGGGAAATGTGCATCGACACCCCTCTGGTCACAGGAGATGGGGCAGAGGGGGCTGGAGCTGCCAGGCAGGTCTGATGTCACCTGTGGTGCATCACTTTTTCAGTGCTGTTGTCCTGTGAAGGTCTGAGATCATGGAAAGGAGGGAAGGCTGGAGATTTACTGGTTTGGATTTAGTTAGATTTGAACAGAGGAATTTATGTATGAATACAAATATGCATAAATCCTTGCCTGACTACTCAGCCAAAGGAAAATGGATAGTTTCCTGTAGTAACACTTAATGTTTTGATTGGTGTCTTTAAAATAAATAAATCATTCACTCTGTACTTTTTTTGTGAAGTGATTTATATCCCTAAGATGCAGAGCTCTTTCAGAGCAGGCTGATGTTAGATGGGCAGAGCAGGAGCTGTGCTGTGAAAGCCCTGCTTCCCTGCCCGAGGATCTGCAGTGGCTGTTAACCAACAACTTCCCTCCCCCAGCTGCACAGACACACTCTGGGAAAAGCCTGGAATGCTGACTTCAGTGGGAGCTGAGCTCTCAACACCTCCCAGGATTGGACCTCAAATACTTATCTGTAGGAGCTTTCCATTATTCATTCTACAAATGAAACTGGTTGTAATGTAAATTATAAAATGAATCTTTCTACGGCTTAAGATCCTGTAACTTAAACCTCCTAGGCTGCTTATCTGCCTTCTGCCACCTACCTACAGTTTATCCAGTGCACTTGGCATTCCTGATTGTTCCGTGCATATAAATTTCAATCATACCCACAGGGTCCCTCTATTCTATAATAGCTTGCATTGTGAGCCATTTAGCAGAGAACTGCTCTGCCCAAACACTGAGTGAGACGTTTGCTATTGGGAAAAGCAAAACCCTTGGGAAGTACCATGCATATTCCTCACATAATGCTGTAATAAGGCAATTGTACTGAAATTAAAAAAAAAAAAAGAAAATGGAGATTGAGAGATTTATCTCCCCTTTCAGTCACGTGGTGTCATGGAGCTGTCCAGGAGCAAAGCAATCCCACGTCTGCAAAATCTACCAGCTCAGGAAGTCAGGCTGAATGGCTAATGATGGCTTGATACCTTCTACCAAAGTCATTAAAATTCTTCCTTATCTCAACAGAATAACTTCTCTCTGCAATAATCTTATTACAGCCCAGTTGTTCTGTTCCTCTGCCAGGCAGGTTACACACAACGCCTGCCTCTCATCCCGCTTGGTGTACAGCCCTGAGCCAGCCCTGTCCAGGAGTTCCTCCAAAACACCACGGATGGTGCTGCACAAACTCCTCTGCCACAGGGCAGAGTGAAAAATGGTCCCTGGCTGTGGGTGCACAAACACAATGGGCCTCTCAAAACCCAGCATGGAGACCTGAGTAGCAGGGAGAGTGTAAAGGAAGTCTGTGTTGTAGTGATGCCTTAGGTTTTAGGTTTTACATTTTTTCGATTCTGTGCTGTTTTAGAAAGTAGTTTTAGGTTTAATATTCAGTGCTACTGAGCTCTCTGCACAGAGTAGGCAGATAGAACAATTCCTTCTCCAGCTCAGCACCAAGGACAACTTTCAGGCCCAAGAACAAAACCAAGGGTGAAGGGAGAAGGAAANGAGAAGGCATCAGTAGCTTTCCAAGAGAGGCAGCAGGGGACTCCATCCTCCCCCTACCCTCACTGTCTGTCCTTGGCATATGGGGATAAGAAAAAACACAGAGAAGATTATGATGCCTTAGGGAAATGAGGTTTGTGTCTGTAGGCTGAAAGTGGAATGAGTCTGAAAGCCCAGTGGTTTATGAGAAAGCCTAAGGAGATGGAGAAGGTGCCATTTGTAAGGTCACAGAAGGAGAGAAAGGTTTGGATAGGAAAGGACCTTAAAGAACATCTCATTCCACCCCCCTGCCTTGGGCAGAGACAATTTCCACTGTCCCAGGCTCCAAGCCCCAGTGTCCAACCTGGACTTGGACACTGCTGGGAATGTCAGCTTCTCTGACACAGCTTCTCTGGGCACCCTGTGCCAGGGCCTGCCCACCCTCACAGGGAACAGTTTTATCCCAACATCCCATCTAAACCTACTCCCTTTCAGTTTAAAGCCATTCCCTCTTGTCCTGCCAGTACTGGGATTTGGAGCAGTCCTTAAAGGCTCCCAGGAAGACATGTCCTTTCTAAGGGAATCCTGAGAGGTTTTGACATTTTTGCTTGTAGGATTACAATAACTCTATGTAGTTATTAATTTTTAAAAAACAACAACAAAAACCAAATGTAAGTAACATAAAAATTGCTGATGTGATTTATCATCTTGTGGTACCTTGTAGTAGCATGGTCAGAGCAGAGCAGTTTATTTGGAGACACCACAGGGGATCCACAGCAGGAGCTGTTTTAGGGCACTGCAGGCAAAGGAAGTCCATGAAAGCCTTCATAGGAACCTAAAATATGCATTTAGTGGTTCCTACCAATATTAAAAAACATCAAGGAGGATTATGCTTAAATCTATTGCAAGTGATTTCCTTTAATAAAGTTAAGGAGATTTCTCTCTATAATACTCATCATGTTGCTCCTGAAGTTCATTCTATTATCATCCTCACTGGTAGTTCCATGAAACCTTCCTAATATTTATGTGATAAAAGAGTTTTGGTGTCAGGTATGGAGGGGAGCATTTTACGAGGAAAGTTAATTTGGGAGACAATCCCATGGCAGTGCTTGTTTGTCCTGCTGGCAGCACCACAGGAAGACAGAAAAATATATTTGTCAGCTCACTAAACAAAAAAAAAAAAAAATGCAGTTAACTTCTTTAATTGTTCTTTCCAATCTGAACTGAAAGTGTTTTCTCATTGAAATAAGAACAAAAATCATATGAAATGCATTTTTTGATCCAAACTGGAAGTGGTTGAGAAGGTTGAGAAGAAAGCCTGTGCTGTCCCCTCATCCCTCAGCCCTCCCACCCAGGGTACTTGAGCTCAGCAAGAATCAATTTGCAGAAACAGAGACTTTGGAGATTTTTACTGTGGCCCTCAATTTATGAACTTTATGAAATAATTCTCTTCTTTGGCTTCACTTCACCATCTGTAGAAAAGTGGGGAATACCCTTTGTCCTGACCTTTGTCTATCCTTTTAGACACAGACTATTTTTGTGTACATTTAAGAGAGAAGCTTTTTGAATAAAAATTTAAGGAATGATCCTTGGGCACATCAGATAGTCTGGAATCCCAGTGTGAGACTTCTTACAATCAATAGTAGGAGAAAATGACTGGCTGAAGAAGCTAATGGTCTAGAAATTAAAGAAAAAGCTAAAGTAGGCTGTATATTCCACATGGTCACAGGTGGGATTTCAGACCCACTGAACAGCTGATCCTGGGTGACTCCTGGAGTCTCTGATAATCTCAGGAACCAAAGCCAAAACTTTCACATTTAAATGATCCGTGCCTGCTCATTCCTTTTTCTAACAGGTAGAACAATCAGCATTTCTGGAGCAATGCCCTCACTCAGTTCTAAGCTGCTTCTGTGGAATTCAGTGGGAGAGCTCCTGATTTGGGGCACCAGCACAGCCAACATGCATTGTAAACACAAGGGGCTGGGAATTACACCCATTCCTTTGCTGCTTTACATCTGTGTAGAACTTTCCTCTGTCTTTGTCCCAAGAGCTACAATATGTCTTAAAATCAATAAAGTCAATAGCTTTAAAAAAGATTTGTTGATGTTTGGACTACACATAAAATTAGATCTTCTGATTAATGCCTCAACAACGTGACAGCATCATTGCATTATGGCTCGTGGAGCCCTGCCTCGTTCACCTACTAACAAATAACTGTATCTTGGAATAAAAAAGACTAAAAATTACAGCTAAAAAAATAGTTATTGACTCACAGAAATAAACTGCAAACTGCTCCCATTGTGCTCCCTTCCATATGCATTTTACTGTCATTTATTCACGTCCTTCCTCACCCTGGATGTCAGAGCACTTAACAAAGAAACACTTAACAAACAAACAATGCAGTCCCACCACGGGCTTTATGTGGCAACTGCTGTGCTGTAAATAACAGCCCATCCTTACCAGCCCCTTGGCACAGCAGCTCCTTGGGAAAACAGTGATGGACACACTTCAGAGCGAGGAACCCTCTGCTCCTCTGGGGCTGGTGACCATGTGAAGCTCCAAAAATTTAATTCTCTGCTTGTAAATATTGGGCTTGAGGATTTGTTTGTCATTTAGAAGTTTTCTCTAAGTTGGAGGTGTTTTTTCCAAACTTTTCCCAGCTTCAGCTTCCTCCTGACTCTCCTAGACTGTCTTCTCAAAAAGGAAAAAAAGGACAAAACAATGAAAGCTGGAGAAGGATTTTGACAGGGACATGAGTGATGAGTGATGGCCAAGATGGAATGGCTTTAAGCTCAAATAGTGTATTTCTTGTAGATTGTTATTAGGAAGCAAATCTTTACTGCAAGGATGGTTCTTACACAGTGATGCCTTCAGAGACATTGTCCCTGCTTTGTGTTAACATCAGAACCAAATTGCCTTTGAGTTCATCATTTCCCTTCCTGCTGCTGTAGATGTGCCACAACCCAAGGAATTTCTTCTCCAGCGTCCTTGGGCTCTGGAGCTGCTTCTGGGATCAAGGAAGTCACAACTGGGAATGGTTTGCATTCAGATTGGGTTGTCTGCACAGCTTGGGTTAATTAGATCTATGTCTCATAAACTTTTGTACCATGTTACTGCAGTTCTGTAGACTCACCTCTCAGTAGATTGGGTTTAATTGCTGTGCAGTCTCTCTGAGTTTTGTTATTATCAAATGTTCTTCATATTTTAATTGCAGTTACAAACCTGCAGTTCCTATAAACTCAGTCTTGATGATATTTTCCTGCTGGAGTAGCCCATGTTTCTCTTGTGTCTGTGTAAAGAGGGACTTGGTTCTGTTTCTTTTGAACATAATTATTTCTGCCCCCCTGACTTTTCAATCTTAAATAACCATGTCAAGGTGTATTATTTTTTAAAGCCTTGAAAAGAAGCTATTTTATTACTCTTCAGACAAACAATCAAACTCATTGGAGACTGCTGAAACAGAAGGAATAACAGGCTGGAATGGAGCCCTTTTGGAGAGAACAAAGCTAATAATTTGCTGATAGTTTGAAGAAAGCTGATTATTGGCTGCATTGTCTGAATTTAGGAGCTGCCAGGCACAGGGGCAGGCACCCAGCAGCTGTGGTGGTGTGAAATGGAGGAGGGACAGTCGGGCTCATGGTGTGTCCAGTAGAAAACCAGGAAAAGGAAGGAAAGAGAAGAAAATTTTACAGAGGCTGGAAATTTCAGAACACAGCCTTTGCAATAAATTGTAGGAAGAGAGCATGAATCACGTAAAAAACAGGTTGCACTCAGTTTTACAGGAGGAGATAGTGCCAGAACTGAGAATAAAGCTGAAATCCTGATCCCAGCTCCAAAACCAAGCAGCAGGTGCTGTCCTAGGCAGGGGAGGTGGGCATGGGAGGAGCATTGCTCAAGGACCCTCCAGAAGCGTTTCCTATTTCAGTGATTTGTTTGCAGAAAGAGACCTGGCGCTTGTTTTGTTTGTTTCTTCCTCTCTTCTTGTAAATTAAAATGGAAGATTCTTATCACAACTTCATAATTTGAATTAGAAGCCAGTATGGCCATTGAAACACTTGTTAAGATGGCTTTGAGCATCCTCACACAATTAAAACACTGACCTGGAGCAGTCCTCTTGTTTTGAAGGGGCTAAGTGTTTGTCTCAGAAGTGTGTCATATTTAATTTCATTTCATCACATCATTGAGTGCAAAAAAATAAAAGAAAAAAGACAATTCCATTTGCTTCCACTCAGTATGAAAATGAATAGAATGTATGAAAATTGAGGTTTTGTAATTAAGGTCTATAACATCAGGAGAAACAAATGCATCTGTGAAATGCGTGCTGGCCCTAAGTGGAAAAATCCAATTCTGTGAGATAATGTGTGTGCACGAATATCAATATTTTTGTGTCTTTATGCCCACTCAGACTCCCACCCTTTCTGCTGAATATTGTCCTTCACAAGCACATCTCTGCCAAGGAGCCCCATGCAGGCCTGGGTGCTGGGGGTGACATTTGCAGGGAGAAGGAGTCACTTGAGTGGACATTCCCTGTGTTGTTGACAGGCACCACGTTTGGAGCAAGCTGCTGTTTGATCACAAGAAGTCTGGATCACCGTGGATCACCTGCCCCTGGGATGCTGGAAGGAGGAAAGGGACCAATTCTGCCCTCCTTGTGTGCAGCTGCAAGGGGCAGCCCTGGTCTGTGGGCTCCTGAGGGTGTTCTGAGCACTTGGGTGATCCCTTTCAGAGGGCTGGGCAGAACAATTCACATAAAAATAAGAGTTCACTCTGAGCTTTGTCTGCATGCTCAGTTGTCCTTGATTTTGGACGTTCCTGAGAATGAGCAAACTCAGCAAGGGTTTAGTAGAAGCAGAGACAGACTGAAAAATTTACTGCAGAAACTTTCAGATCAATCTGTGTAGGGGGCTGCGCCTGGTATTGAGAAAACTGGTCCTCATTGTACTTATGAATACTTTTACTAGCAGCAAAATTCTTGGTAGTAGGAAGATGGCTATATGGGGACCATCCACTCATTTAATTATCCTACATGTGTGTCAGTAAGAATGGGAATACTTTAGAATATTTAACAAAACTCAGATACTCAGTGGGGTTTTTTTGTCTTGTTAAACACTTATTCCCTCCTTCCACCCTGTGAGCTGCCCAGGAAGGCTCGGAGAGTTCAATATTCTTATAGTTCAGATGACAACTGAATCCCTCCTCTTGTCCCATCCAGGCTTAATTAGCATTTTCATGTGCATTTCCTTGTTCTTGCTGAAAAGCCTGAGATGAGAATGAAGATGTTCAGTAATTAAGTAATTATGAAATACCCACCTCTTTCTTTGACTACCCCAGGGAAATCTGCCAACTCACTACCCTGTGCTGCTTTGTAAGGTCCCCATTCAAGTGCTCTTGCTGTGCCATGCCCAGCTGTAATCACCTGGAGAAGAGAAGGTTCCAGGGGGACCTTAATCATAAAATCATAGAATAGCCTGGGCTGGAAGGGAGTCTAAAGATCATCCATTTCCACGGGCAGGGACATTTTCCATTGGAATTGTCCAAGGCCAGGTTGGACTGGGCTTGGAGCAGCCTGGGGTAGTGGCACAGGGCACAGGGTGGGATGAGATGACTTTAAAGGTCCTTTCCAGCCCAAACCATTCTGTGTTTGTGTGGATTTAAAGCCCACGCTGGTTCGTGGTACAGGGAGATGGGTGAGGAGATGTGTGGGAGTGTTTGCTGCCAGCTTGGCAGGACACCTCGGGGGAATTGCCACCACATTGTCAGAGCAAAGGCAGCCCCTGTACCAGGCTGGAGCACAGATTTGTGCAGGGAGACCCACTGCCCATCAGGGAGGGGTCCCAGGGCATCCTCAGCACAGGGAGCTCGGGATGGTGCTGCCCATGGCTGACAGGGGCAGCAGGAGCACATCACTGATCCCTGTTGGGCTGGAGAGTTTGGGTTTTGCTGCTCCTCCCCTGTGACTGGCAGCCTGGGTACATTTATGGCACTTTTCATACCTCTCTCCAAACACTGAAATTATAGCTTTAGCTGAAAGACAGCCAAAACATCTGAAAGGCTCATTGTTTCCCAAGTAATATTTTCAATACAAATTGAGCTGAATGGTTCTTGAAAACAATTGTATATTAAACTGCAGCAAATATCCGTGCTGTTCCGGCCCACACAGGCTAATATAAACGCCAGCATGACTTGATAAAAGCACAATGAAAGGTTCTATTTTTGTTAGTGTCAGTGACCTTGCGTGGCTGTTTAAGGACTGTTCAATCTCCTGTTCAGGATGTATAAAATTAATATACCTAAGGGGGAGGATGTTATTAGGAGTTAGCTCGGAAATGCTACAGGAAATGCTGCAGATAGATGGCTGAAATTACCCTGTAGACATTGTTCAAACAGATCTGTGTTTAAAATTAAACTTACAAGAAAATCCTTTTACTAGTTAGTTACCAACATAATAAGTATCTATTGATTGCATCTCCATTTGTTACATCTTAATAAAAGAAAGAGTTTTAAAACTGCATAAAAGAACAAGGGGGGGGAAGAGTGTTAGAAGTGTTATTAACATATTAAAAGATAACCACAATGGATATAATAAAATACATTATTCACGAGGCATGATAGCAAAACTCAGTGAGAGTGTCTTTGCCCCTGCACGTTCTTAACATCACTGAAAAGAATTATTTCTCTTCATCTATTTTCTGCTGCCTCTGCTTTACCTCAAAAGCCATACATTATTCCCCCAATCTATTTCATTGAGCAAGATAATTATCTATGCATGGATGCTTTAGCATTAAAGACATCTCCCAGGAAGTACAACTTTCCCATTTATTTATTTCATTTTATTTTTTTTAACAAAAGGGCTAAAAGAAAGGTGTGTGGGAGAAAGGAAATAAAGATCAGTGTTTAAAACACAGCTAATGACATGCTAATGTGCCCAAATGAATATTGAAAGAACTCAAACATTGCTTTGAAATTAATTATAGCACTCCCTTTGTCCTGTAGAAATGGGAGATTAAAACCTGTACGGAGATGTTTACTATGTTTAATTTTCAATTGTTTCTTTGATGTAACAGATAGAAAGGTTTGTACCTGCAAAGTAAAAAGGCTGTGAACAGATTGCAAACATTCTGCAAACACTTCATCAAGAATTTTAGTTGTCAGCCTCCCCAAGCACAAGGGAGCCTTGATGATATCTTTGTGTGCCTTTGACTCCTTTTGATTAATAAATGCAAACAAATTTCGCTCAGTAACCTCTGGTTGCAATCCATGCATGTCAATTAGGGACAACCTCTGGTGAAGGGAGGCACTGAAGTCTGTTCTCCCTCCTTCTCCTACACAATAAATAGTTGATCTTTAATGCTTTTTGACAATTAGAGAATGAAATCTCTTGTAGTTGTGCAATCCTGGCTACTCTTCATTATTCTGTTCTCAGCAGTGACAGATCCGTGTTTGCTGTGGTATTACAGTGTTTGGGTGGATGAGCTAATTCTTTTTTTCCTTCCCTTTCTTTTCCTAATGCTACTTCATCCCCGTACTGAAACTTAGAGTGAAAATAGTGCTTTTTTTTTTTTTTTTTTTTTTTAACTGAACAGCCATCTGAGTTTCATCAATACAATGGATTTCAGGAAGAGCTGTTCAGAATTTACATAAAACCCAAATAGATTACAATCTGACCTGGTGGGTCCACCACAAAAATAGTACTAAAACTGTCTTAAAATGGTGAGGAAAGTCCCTGAGACCTCGGGCAAGCAGCAGAACCTGTGTGAGGGCTGTGGTTGTGTTCCTGCACCCCTGATTCCTGTTCAGCTGTGTGATAGCAGGCACAGAGGCCAATTCAGCTCCCCCCTGTACATGGCAGGGGCTTAACAGATGAGGCAGATGGTTTAGAAATGAATGAACTGAGCTGCTTTGGGGATGGGAACAGCACAGACAGAGGCTGCATAACTTGGGGTCTGTTATAAATGTTAGGTCCTAGATATATATATATATATATATATATATAGTTAGGTGCTTGAAGGAATTCAGGAAATGTAAGGATAAAGTAAGTGAAAAACCCTCTGCTGAAATAGATTTTGCAAGCAAATTCATAAGAGATATCCAGGCTTTCCAGGGGTAAGAAGACAGAATCCCAGACTCCCAGAATAGTCTGAGTTGGAAGGGACTCAGAAGCATCATCAAGTCACAAGAAATTAAGATAATGCAGAGAGGGTTGTATAGAAATAATCAAGATATGACCCCAAAAATGAGTGTCTGTGTCTTGGTTTTCAAGAAAAGTGTGGGACAGAGGCTGGATGGCTACAGGAATCAAACTGTAAGAATTTACCTTGTCTCAAGTAGAAACAAGATTCAAGGGGCTCAGTGGCTCAGATTAGGAAGGGTTAATGTATCTGCCCATCCTGAGACAGGAACTGGGGATGGACAATGTTCTCTGCAGCCAAAGCCTCATTTTCTGATCTCACTGAACAAATCTTCAGATGATATTTGGAAAAAGAACTATGTGAAACTTCGATTAAATAATTTGCAAAAGAGGATATAAATGAAAAATACAGTAACATACTTCTTTTTTGTCCAGTGCTATCACATGCCACAGAGCCTGATCTCTCTCTGTGATAGGATAACTGATTTTCTTGACAAAGAAAATGCACTGGGTCTCATCTTTATGGACTTCAGCGAAGCATTTGATATGGCACCACATGGGAAATTATCAGCGAATGTGNCTCTGCAGCCAAAGCCTCATTTTCTCATCTCAACACTGAACAAAACTTCAGATGATATTTGGAAAAAGAACTATGTGAAACTTCGATTAAATAATTTGCAAAAGAGGATATAAATGAAAAATACAGTAACATACTTCTTTTTTGTCCAGTGCTATCACATGCCACAGAGCCTGATCTCTCTCTGTGATAGGATAACTGATTTTCTTGACAAAGAAAATGCACTGGGTCTCATCTTTATGGACTTCAGCGAAGCATTTGATATGGCACCACATGGGAAATTATCAGCGAATGTGGAGGCACTGGAGATTAGTAGGAAACCAGAAAGGTTGATAAGGAATGAGCCACAGGTGGAAATGAAAACAGATTGCATTAACAGGAAAGACATTGTGTTAGGAGGAGGTTACCTGGAGCATCCCCCAGAGACTGCTCCTGCCACTATCTTGTGCAAGATTCCAGGGGATGGCCTTGGGAGGAGGACTGTGCTAACTGAGTTTGGAGATAGCACAAAATTAAAAACACCATCAGGACAAGGACTCGCCGTGCTGCCTACGTGGAATTTGGGACTGGAATAGCAGGAAAGGATGAGATGGAGCATCTGTCCTTTGGGACAAGCAGGGATGATTTCTGGGATAAGCTGAGGCTCACATGCTGGGGGTGCACTGGTGGAAGAACAACTGAGCCATGCTCAGCAATCCCAGAGGATTTGAGCCATGGGGTGATGCCAGGAAGGTGTTTGGAGTAGTTCTAGTGATAAGTTCTTGTGTGTGGCCATCCTGCTGCATCTGCTGCACTGCCAGGTGTGACTGAGCCTGCTCACAAGGACACAAGAACCTGGATCATTCAGGCCAGCAAAATAAATGCTGAGATAAGATCTGATCATTCACTGATAAATGCTGTGGGAATGCACACAAGTGAGGGAAAAAGAACTCATGGGCAACGTTGACACAAAAACAGATGGATGTAAATGAACTTTTCTAAATTTTCTGATCTCAGTTGGATTCCCAGCCTCAGAGTCCCAATGAGCCTTTCAGCAAGAAAATATAAGGAGGAAAAATATAAATGTTTGTAAGATGTTGCTTTGTCAGATTATTTGGTGTTAGGCAGAGACTTAACAGCTTCATCCCATCCCAGTGTTCCCATTAATGTTTGTGTACTGGATTTTGACCCCTTCCTGTGCTACAAATCCCCATTGCTTGCTGGCAGTGCTGCAGGAACATGTGGGGAATGAATGGGAACATTCCCCAAGGCCTCAGGGGAATCAGTCTGAGGTGACTGATTACAGGCCTGGTCATTCAATCCCAAAAACAGGAGGCAGCAAGGCCATCTGCATTAGAGTAGCATAGGGAATATGCACCTTCCAGGGCTTTTCCTCAACCCCAAAAAATGCCACTTGCATCCAGACAATTCCCAAGGCTGCAGTGCTGGAAATGCAGCCATTCCTCCACATCCCAAGCCAGGTCAGGTCCTGCTCCCATGCTAACACAGAGTGTATTCTGCCCTCAAAACCTCCCAGTTTGCTCTTTTCTTTCCTTATTTTTAAGCCTCAGTTAGGAGTGGTGCCTGCAACATTGGCCAGACGACACAGGGAAGCAGTGACACATGCTGAGAGCTTTGTATATCTCACAGATGTATAAATTATTCCCACCTCTAAAACCTCCAAATGTTTCCCTGCCTTCCAGGTGACAATAGCTTTGTTCCACAGATCTCAGTAGGGATTTAAATAAGATTGACTCTTTATATCAAGTCAATTTTGATTTACAAATTGGCTAAAAAAAGGTAGAATAATTTTCTAAAGGTGAAGCCTTTAGAACAGTTTTCCCGAGTTCCACAAATCTGTACTGATGAGTCACTGGGAATTCAAGCATGTAAAAGCAGTTGTTTGCTAAGCAGAACTGTAAATTTAGCAGGGAAAGGTTTTCCAGGGTATTGGAGGTGATGAGGTGGAAGACTGGCCATATACTGGGACCAGTCTGCTGGCACCAGTCTTGCAGGAACAGCTCCTGACTCCTTCAGTCACCATTAGTCACCCTGTTGCCCCAAAATGGTCTCAGTATCTCAGAACAGTTCTTTTTCTTTCCATTTTCTGGGAAATCCTGAGGAAAAAAACATCTACAGTGGGTGTGAAATGTTTACGTAAGCAGTGAAAAAGATTCAGAAAATAATTAAATGAGAAATTTCCTTCACATTTTTCTAGTTGTCTCTCTGTTATTGGTGTCCTCCATCTCCATCTTCATCCCCTGTGTTATGGCCTGTCCTAGGACACCAGTTCCCAGCAGGAAGGTGCTAAAAGAGGCTGGTCCATGTGCACAGTAGTTATGGAGAAGGGGCCTGGGATGGGCCCAGAAGTGTTCCTGATGCATGGGGGTGGTTTATTTTCCATGCAGTTCATGTATACAGTCCTTTACATCCAACACTTAATAATGCTCAGTTTAGTAGTGTTGGGGCAGATGTATTTATTCCCTGTTATTTAATACCCAGGTAACAGCTGCTGGAGCATTTAATGAGTCCTTAAAAAACAAATCCAGTGAGCCACACATTCTCACACACCTCCAGCCTTATTTCAAGCACTTAATGGACTCCAGTCTATGCTCTGGTAGTTAAAAATCTTCCATTTCTATCACTGCAGCGTTTTTACTGCTTTTTTTTATTTGCTCAATCATTTCACAGTCCAGTTGTTCAGTTTTGGTCAGGTGGGCTATAAAATATTCCTGTAACAAGTTTAATCTCTGCAGCATCTCTGGCCTCCATCTCTAACGACTTTGTACCAATGGTAGTTTCTCCCAAATCACCGCTTTCAAGAACTAACAAATCTTTGCAGACAAAAACACATCCCAAACACACACACACTCACACACACACACACACACACACACACACACACACACACACACCACCTTCTCAGCAGCTCCCAAACTGCAGCAGTGTTTAACACACTTGGTTATTCTGTCCCCATTGGGAAGATTTAATTTTCAATTATCTGGATTTGAATAAAAGAAAACTTTTAATGGCTGAGCACCAATTCACCTGACTACCTCCCCATGCTGCTCTTGGGACTGCTGTTCCATAATCCTGGTTTGTGTGTGTTTATTGTGCCCACACCAACCCCAGTGTCCATCAGTCAGTCCCTGAGTTCCACATTTGGGCACTTTCTGGGGTTCTTGTTTGCTCTGCAGGCTCTGAACCTTTAACAGACACAGATTCCTGGGTATTCACACATGAAATAAGAACTGGGAGATTTAGTGAGGGATACATGAGGGATTTGAGGTGAAGTTGACACTGGGTTTCTGTGATGGGAGGAGGATTCTGTGTGGCTTGGCTGTGCCTGGCACTCGCTCCTGCCCTGGGCCACCATTCACACCCTCACAAAAAGGGAGATTTCAGCCCCTTTCTCACGCGTGCTGCAGTTCTGCACCTGCCGAGGAGGGGCAGGGGAAAGGTTCATCCTCCAAGCCTGCAGAAATGTTGAACACGGGAGTTCCTCGGCTCCGTGTCTCGCATTCCAATGGGGGCGTGTTCCCAAGAGCCAGACCTGCATCCCCAGCGGGGGGGCCGGCAGCTCCTGCGGGATGGGCGCTCTGATTTACTCCGTGTTGGAACCGGCGGAGTGGTTTCAATATCCAGGGGGGGTTGTGCTGCAATCCTCTGCCTGTTCTACCTGCCTGGCTCCCATTATCTCCCTCCCTGTCTATCACACCCGTCAAAATCACTTTCCAGTCCTTTCCCACAGGTAAACATCATCTCCAGCCCGTGATGCATTTTGTATCTCTCCAGAAAGTAATACCTATAGAAGTCAGCACTTCGGTGATTGATGTAATTAAAATATGATGGATCAAGTCGTTAAAATTCACTAGCGCTGGTACACGTGTTCACAAGTGCACAACTTGTCTCCAGCTGTGCCTGCCCCATCATCCCACCATGACCTTGTCTTATTATTTAAGCTTTTACTCTGTATCAGAAAATTATGAATAGCAGAACAAACTGAAGAGTGGAATTAAAACCAAGAGTGCCTGGTATATTTTTCTGCTTGTGTTTACTTTGTCACTTCAGAATGACAGGCTTGAAATTCCTGCATGATCTTCAGCATGTTCTAAAATTGACAGCTACTATAATTCAAATTTACTGCTGTATTTTTTTTACTAGTAATGAAGTTGTAAATGCAGCATTTCTTTCATTACCTATTCATTAAAGATATGACATGAAAACAGAGTTACCATGGAAATGGCTCTGTGAATTCTGAGTACATAATAAGAATTTCATTGTTTACACTACAGCATAGATAACTGATGGGTGTTGTTGTTGCTGGTAAAGTCTTATTTAGCCTCGGGAGTGCTTGTAAGGGGAAAAAGGTTGTGCAATTGGTCTTCCACTAAGTGCCTGCATACAAGCAAAGCTCTGTAAAATCATCAGTGCAAAAGAGTTTTATGATGAAAAGCACCGAATGTGTTTTGAGCTTTAAATCTTTGAGCATCATTTGGAACTGAATATTTAAACATTCAAAGTAGAGATAGCCTAGTTGGTGTGTTACTAATAGTCTCATCGCGGGGCTAATGCGTACACAGCTCAGATAAATAAATTAGCATAAGGAGAATTTAGGAGTTAATCTACTTCAGCTGAAAACAGGAAGTTTTAGTAGCAGGAAGGCATCAGATTTAATAAATAACAGTGTCGACAGCTATGCCAAAAGGTAAAGGTGTCAGAAGCCTTATTTTTGCACCGATTGTAATTCCAAATAAAATCAGGAGCTGCGTCCTCTAACTGTTTAACAGGGACTGCACTTTTGTTCTACATTGCATCTCTGAAATGGGCCTGATTTTATACATAATAGGACCAGGAATGTTCTTAAATACCCAAATGCCAGGGTGACCCTTTGGCAGCTGAAGTCACAGTGACTGTCAGCAGCACTCCTTCAAGTGAAAAGGTCTTAATCCCATTCTGCACAGCTCTACAAAACCCAGGGAAAAGCCTTGAGCTCAGCTAAGAATCAATGAGTCAGGATTGTCATTTGTGCCCCAAACCCCTGAATGTCTGTTTCTCATTTGCAAACCAGTTCATTCCAGGGAATGAGCCATAAAGAGAAGCATTATGGATACTGTGTTATAAAACAGAGTGATAATGAGATCTCTTTTGTGCCTTAAATAAACACTGAACTGCTCCTAGTTTTAAGTAATAAAATACATACATCTGCATAAAGATGAGGTGTCCAAATGTGACTGGGCATGTCCCGAGCCCTCTGATGGCTGTGACAAGATTCCTGAGATGATAAAGGCGCTGAACTGGGGTGTTTGATGTACATCAGTGCCCTCCTGTTCCAGAGTCATTTGCACCAGGCAGAACTAATCACTCCTAATTGCAATTGACTGGCAGAATAACAGCAATGGCATTCCTGAAGCAGCCTCTGCCTTCATCTTCCCAGGTCTTTCCCAGGAGGACTCTTTCCTCCCAAATCTCCAGTTGATGAGATCATGTCCCAGTGACCCACACGGCAGTGACAGGTACAGCCCTGGAAACCAGGTGTTCCTGAGTCAGGCACTCCTACTCTCATTTTAGCAAAATTTGGCAAGTTTTGGGAAAAATTAGATGTGGCAACAGTCAGACTTCACAGGTTAAAACAATAACACTTGGAAGAGCATTGGCTGGGTCACCTCCATGCACAAAGCAGTTAATGCTTTCTCCCAGGAGCCTCCCTACCACTGTGCAGTGAGAACCACATTAACCCTGTCTGTAGGAACAATTTGATACTTCCAGGATTCTGAGGGACAGCCACAAACTGCAGTTATTATTCATAGTATGAACAATAATTTTGTGGGAAAGGATTAGTGTTGTTCCTCAACACAGCTGAAGCTGCTTTAGATGCAGAGATTTAGGCAGTGGGGGAGTCAGTGCTGCTGCCACACATTCACCAGTGACTTACAGTCTGCTTTGAGTGGGAACAGACAGCTAAAATCTGGCATCTCACCTGCTCTGGGTCAGAAATATCTTCCACTTTCAGGGGTACTGCTGTCCACACGCTCACCTGGTGAATATCCTGCATCCCTCTTGCCTGTGCTCTGCTGGCACATTGGGATGTGCTTTGGCTCTGGCTCAGCTGGGTGAAGTCACAGCCCAGCTGATGGGCAGCCAACAGCATGTGGCACGGGAGGGAGAAGGATTTCACATCTTGCTGTTGATTACCAAATGAAACGTAACTCAGATTACTGGAGCTGCTCAGATTAATGATCTGGTAGTGTTTTTAACTTATCAGAGCATCTGTGCCATATGTGATCCCACCAGTGTTTGGTGGGTTGAATCACTGCTGTGACAGAGCAAAGAAAAAATGTTTAAATCATATTTTCTGTTTGAACCAGTAGGCAGTGTTTTGTTTTTGGGAAAATTCATCAGGCACAAAGAGAATAATAAAAGGAAATCTATTTGAATAACGAGCACACTGACCATCACATGAAATATAAAGACCAACACGGTGGGTTACATTTTGGACCTAAATTATTTATTTGAATCTGTTCTGGTTTAATCTTTTTCTTTTCTTTTACAGTCTCACAAACTATTTTTTTAACTTTTTAGTTTTGATAATTTTTTTCTGATTAAATAGAAAAGCACAAAGACAAAAATGTTCTCCATCTGCCTCCTAAATGGCCCCGTGTGCCACAGCCCAAAATCTACAGGAGCTATGTCTTGCACTGCAGAGTTTACCTGGCTCCTTGCAGAGAGTTTTCCTCTGCATGATGCCAGAGGGAGAGAATGAGCAGGAATTTTAGCCCCCATCTAAAGCCCCTTAGAGAGTTTGGGGGTCCCAGGTGCTGCTGGTGCCCTGTTGCTGGTGGTTGCAGAGGCATTTGTGCTCCATCCTTTATTCCCCAGCCCTGGAAGTGTCCAAGGCCAGGCTGGACAGGGCTTGGAGCAACCTGGGACAGTGGAAGGTGTCCCTGCCCATGGGAGGGGGTGGAACATGATGAGATTGGAGGTTCCTTCTAACCCAAAGAATTAAGGAATTCTATGATTCTGTGATCCAGCATCAGCTCAGCCCACATTTAGCTGTTGCATGGGGTCCACATTAGTCCCTGGGGGCCCTACATGCTCTTCATCACAGAGAACTACCATCAGGATGTATAGATGGGACTGGGGGGTGTATAAATAACACAGGTATTGCACATTTTAATGTGTTTTTCAGCTTTTGGTTCTCCAGGCTTATTTCCTACACAGCAGGGGCAATTTGCACATAATATCTTTGCTGCTGGACTGTGAACATTTATGCTACGTGAAGTTAAGCAGCTGGTAGAAAGCCCTCAGAAATCGAGTTTTGTAAGAAGTGCTGACACACTTTTAATTGGAGAGCTGGCTGCTGTGGGAGCACGGTGCCATAAGCCTGGCTAGGCAGTCAGTGTATCTTATTTTGCAGCTTGCCATGGCCAAGCTATAGGGCATGACTGGCTTTATTTCTAATGCAAATTATAGCTGATTTCCAACTGTTGAATTGCAGGTGCTGGGAGCCTTTCTTGCTCTTAAAACTATGTATTAGTAATTTGAAGGAACTGGTTATCTGAAGAGTAGGCAGATCCTTGCAGGCAGGGGATAAACACATTGTTGGCTTTCTGGGTGGTTTGTTTCTTTCAAACATTTATTAAAAGTGCTGGAAACTCTGCTGGCTAGATGTGTAGTTTGCAATTTTCTGAGTGCTGTATGTCTCTTTCAGAAAAATTCATTATAATAACAGTCACTGGGCTGACTCCATTTGTGTAAAACAACACGCTCTCTGGAGATACTAGAGGGGTAACAAAATAAATGTACAGTGTCCTGATAGAAATACAAGTATTGATCTGATGAATATTGCAGCCTAAAGACTACACGTTATTAGGGTGTAATGAAATCTTGTTGTTTTGGCTCTGCTGCTGGTCACTACAGCACTGAATTATTCAGAAATCACATCTTTGTTAATACTCAGAGGCTTTAGAAGATGCCATCAGCCTCCTTGTTTCTTTTTATTCCTCTCTCTCATCCAAATGTTCTTTCTTGTCTCTAAATATTTCATAGATGCTTGAAATAAAGCCTTTCCCTCTTGGTGTTGCCCTGTTGGACAGAAGGTGAGGTTGTGGTTTATCAATACAGTAAATCTGGCACTAGGACTCTTGGTATTGGATCCAAAATGCCACAGGCAAGTGATGCAAAGTGCTTATTCAGTACAAACTGCCTCTCAGAGTTCAGATTTATCTGAGAATTTTTGATAGATTCTCACACAGGGTTCTCTGCTGAGTCAGGTGTTGTCTGTACTCCCACTGCTGCAATAAAGTTGGCACGAAATGAACTTCATCTCATCTGCTTTGGCTCCTTCCACAGGAACAGGACCATGTGCCCACTCCTGTCACAGATCAAATGCGTGTGCTGGCAGGGCCAGGGCTCTGCAGGTCGGGGGTCACCAGCAGCAGAGCCCCTCCCTGAGGTGAAAACTCTTCTGTCACAGGGAACAGAGCGTGGAAAGGTGTTTGAGGTGCCATATCCAATGTCAGACACAACTTATCCGTGGAGCAGCCAGCCTGCTAGAGCCCCCTGCTATCAGATGAGCTGTGAGTTGAGCTGTTTGGGTTTTCAGCCCTTCCCAGTGCCCTCAGTCGTTTCTCCAGAGTGCAGCTGATCCCTCAGAGGATTTGCTGCTGGCACAGCACTGTTCCTGTTGGTTCTGCTCCGTGTACACAGCAGGCAGGGCTCCATCCCTTTTCCCTCAGCTGTAGTGGAATTCCTGGCACTGAGAGCACTTCCCAACTCTGTGTTCACTTGGGAAATCCTCACATTTCCCACTCACAGAGGAGTGCACCTCCCCAACAGGCCAAGCATTGACTTCCCTCCTTGCTCCTAGTCGTGAAGCTGAGCTCACACTCAGCTCTGCCCACAGCTGTGCCCAATGCCATGTGTCACACATGGATAAAAGAGCTGAAAGTTTCAGAGGGAAACAGTCCTGCACGTGATATCTCCCTACCCTTCCAGCCCTGCTTTATTAACACAAGTGTCCTTCACTGCTCTTTCACTTGAAATCAATCTCTCCAGCACTGATTGCTCTGTCACATTCCCTCTGTAGGCAGGCTGCCTGAACACTTTTATCGTGCTGCCCGCAGGCAAAGCGGTCCCACAAAGAGCCCTCTAGACTGAGCTCAAGGTCACAGGTCCTGATAGCTTCCTTAGGATGGCTGCATACTCTGCCACAAATTCACTGCCAGCCTCATCTTCCTGTGGAATTAAATCTCACTCAGCTTTAGCACTGCTGACAGACGTTGTCCAGAACAGACCATTGCTTATAAAGGACTTTCCTGCAGGTTTCTCTGGGGCTCTGGTTCTGGTTCTTCCCTCCAGGCATCAGGGAAACTTCTGCTTCTCGAAAACAAGCACATAAACTCTGTGGTGAAGTGTTCCCAATCCAATGTAAGTACACATTTCTATTACTGAGTGGTGTGTTCCATCCCTCTCACCACTGCAGGCAGTGATGGATCTGCTGCAGCTCAGCTGCTGAACCACAGCTGGCCCCAGTTCAGCTGAAAGTATGTAAATCTTGGTTGCTGATTACATCAAACCTCGTGGGCTTCATTTAGGAACAACACACAGGCTTCTATTCCCTCAGCAGGGGTGTGGAGGAGAGGTCCTCCCCATCCCAAAGCCAGCAACTTGTGTGTAGAAGATGAGGGATGTACATCTCCCTTGGGTCCTTGAGAGGACTTGGAACAACTTTGGGCCAAACTTCCAGCAGAAGACAACAAAACAAAACATCATTAAGAATCTGTGCTATGTTGGAGATATCAGAGTGGCATCTGTGTCTCCAAGTAGGGATTTGTTTGTCTGTCCCCCTAAGATGCAGGTATTAATGCAGCCTTTGGGGCCTGACTTCCCAAGACAGTATTTTGGAGTTAATAGTCCTGGCAGCCAGTCTGGACTCCCTCCTTCATCCCAGGCTCCCTTGAACTGTTGGGTAAAAAAGTTCACACACACATCCTGTTGGGCATCAGAATATAATTGTGAAATTATGCTGTGCTCCTTCCATTTATTGCATTGATTGACCCACTTCTAGAGAATCCATCTTTCTTTGGGGAAACATGTTGATTTTTAAAAACAGGAGGCATTAAAATATAGTATATACACTGGAGTGGTTAAAAAGGTCGGGCTGGTCACTGAACTGCATAAGAATGAAATACTGGATGGAAGTTGGACTTTTAGCACTGTCCCTTAGAGCACCTGTGTAGCATCACTGGGAGCAGGTCTGCTCCTACAGACCTCACTCCTAGATCCAGCAAGTTCTGGGTTGCATGTCCAAGGAGAACAATGGCACATCAGGATATTCCTCTGTTATGACTCTTTCCCCCTCTGCTAATTTGGAGGGATTTGTCCCTTTGTCTGAGCTGCCTGTGTTCAGTCCCACTCGTGGTTATCTCCAAATACACTTTACAACAGGTTGTCAATCTGTTTTACCACACATCTTTGTTATTGCTTTTGTTTTTGTGTGTAACTGTCAGATAAAGGAAAATAGCTTGCATTTATCTCTGGAGGACTTTAAGACATTATTGTTTTATTATACATATAGCATTATCTTTTTGTTGTTTGGGGTCATTTTATGATACAGTGCACTTCACCTTTCTGTTCCTCACACTCTGAGCTTTTGTGTGACCTTTCAACAGCAATACAGGGAGAGGCTTCAGGAACAGATCTGCTTGTGCTGTGCATTGTTCACCTTGAGCCAGGCTCCTCCCGTTTATGACATGATAATTTTCACAGGAACCACTTTTCAAACAGCATTATGCAAATGAAGGTGCCACTGCAGCATCCCCGTACCACTCACACAAAGTGAAGTAGTTGCTTTAATGGAAATGTATGTCGAGATAGAAGAATGACTGATATAGGATGGCAACATGGAAAACAAACAGGGAACAGAGCCTTGGAATATTGGATTTTTCTGGTTTGGTGACCAAGGTACAGGAAACACTATATTAGTTTAAGTAATTATCAAATAATTTAATATTAGGTTTTTGTCAAAATGAGAACAAACAGAAACAAATAGCTGAGATTAACAATGTTTTGGTCAAGCTGCAGGAAAGAGGATATATATTTTCCAAATTTAATGTAAATGCAGTTTAGGGTCCCTTTCCACTTTCCCAGATGTAATCTCTCTTAGAAATCTTTCTTTTAAAGAAAATATTAATTCACTGAGGCCAAGGAAGGTGGATTAAAAATTGGATGTACAGTGGAGACTGTATATATTGCAACTTAGATCTTCAAGTTAGCAGAAGGAAAGGAACTGGTTTTAGGTTTGCTGCCATGGGTACTTATAGGTACAAAGGCCCATGAGAAGGCTCTCAGTACCTTCCGTTATATTTTGATTTAAATCATGGAGAACTATTTGGATAAACACTATTTACAAGACTGTGTCTTGGCAAGACAAAGGGGAATAGGTAACAGAAAAAAATTTTAGACTGTGAGGGTGTGCCCTGGCACAGGGTGCCCAGAGCAGCTGTGGCTGCCCCTGGATCCCTGGCAGTGTCCCAGGACAGGCTGGACAGGGCTTGGAGCTGCCCGGGACAGTGGGAGGTGTCCCTGCCCAGGGGGTGGAATGGAAGGGAATTTAAGGTCCCTTTCAACCCAAACCATCCTGTGATTCTATGACCCAATGAACTGCTACAGGATTATTACCACATCTATGGTAATAATTCTCACAGAGAGAACATAAGAGCTGTGAGTCCTGAAGCAAAACATGTGAGACAATCAACAGACCCATGTGTAAAAATCTGTGTTAAAAAATGCCAGGTAAATACAGTCACTGCCAGTGCAGCCATTTCACATTGACTTCACAGCTATTGCTGCAGCCAGATTACTTTCCTGTGTTAGATGCTTTACACATTAAACCAAGATGCTAAATGCTTTCCTGGGTACTCTGTAATCTTGCTTTGTGAGTTGGAAGCTAATTTACTGTTTTTAAACCATAAATGTTTAAAAATTACATTGCTTGAAAAAATTAGCTTTTCATGTTCCCTCTGAATTATGAGAAGAGACTAATTGCTTTATTTTTCCCAACATAGTGGAATACCCTTAATATTTCTTCTGGAGTTGCCTAAATTGGAAAATCTATGGTGGCCCAAATCTCTCTTCATCAAACACAAGAAAGAACCTGTGGACATGTAGGATCCTTAATCAAGGCAGCTCCACCAAATACCTGCAGCCTGAGGATGGCTGAGGATAACAGCAAAGGGACTTTTCTCTGGTGCATCCTTGAGCCTGGGGCACCTGCGTTTGTAGGTTCCCTCCATCTGTGTCCTTTGCAAGGCAGTGTGTTGCTGCAGGTGAGGGTAAAACCAGAGAGGTGAAGTTAACTGGAGTGATGGTGTGTTTCCTGTGCACACAGACCAGCTGATGGATGGTAACTTACTTACCTGATATAATTTGTGCTTTGTGAGCTGCAGCCCTTGTAGTGTACAGTAATGAGGTTTTAAAAAGACAGATGCTCCCTCTGCTCCAAGGTCTCTTGGAAATGTTGTGTGTTTGTGATGTCTCTTTTCACAGCAGAGCCGATGTTTCCTGAGGAGTTATTATCACTGCTCACCAGGTCCCAGCTCCACTTGACTGTGTCTGGCTAGTGCAGAGCAGCCACCCTTTTATGTACTAATTAATTCTCTGATGAATTTTGGGGGAGAAATCTCCTCCTTGTGAATCTGAGCATTATAATTTTATTTTGCACGAAGTGTACTGCTATTAAAGGGCAGGCAGCCATTGTGTCCTCCCAGCAGGACAGGCCTGAGCACGTTTGCCCCTGTCAGGAGTTGTTTGGTCTCTTGTGATGCTCCACCAGCCTTGGGGTTGGACATTGTGTTTGCATCTCCACACCCAGCAGCTTCTCCACCCTGGGGTTTAGAAGACACGTGTCCTTTGGGTTTGGGGATCCAAGGCTGGAGCCACCTCACTCCCTTCCTCCACGAAGGACCCAGTGTAATTCCATGCAGGCTTACAGGGGATGCCAAGTTACTGACTTGAGTGCTGGCAGCAGTGTCCCTACAGGGCTCGTTTCTTTGGAAGGACACCTTGTTGACATGGCCAAGTATTGGCTGTCCACTGGATCAAAACTGTTTAGGGACAGCCACGTCCACCAGCTCTTCCTCACACAGGGTGCTGCCCTTCTGCAGACCTTTCACCACCTGGGCAGACGGAAGGTGATGGCCTCACCTTCATCAGTGAAGATGGAGATGATGAAGATGATGGCCTCACGCTGCAGGACCCCCTAAATCCGATGGAGAGGTTGAGGCTCTGCAGTGCAGCTGGGCTCGAGAGGCCTGGGCTGGGTGGGGAGGGTGTGTTTTGTACCTCTCTTCTTTCTCATATTAATTTCAAGAAATGGAAAGCACACTGCATTTGTCCCCAGTGTTGGGTTTGCCACTGTTCCACCACTTACAGATTCATAGACTATTGAGAGGTGGAAGGGACCCACAAGGATCATCAGTCCAGCTCCTGTCCTGGCGCAGACACCCCAATAATCCCACCCTGTGCATCCCTGGCAGCATTGTCCCAATGCTCCTGGAGCTCTGGCAGCCTCGGGGCTGTCACCATTCCCTGAGGAGCCTGTTCAGTGCCCCAGCACCCTCTGGGAGAAGAGTCTTTCCTGAAATCCAACCTAAACCTCCCCTGACACAGCTCCATGCAACTTCTTGGGATCAATCCTACCTTCTAAATCTGTTGTGCTGTACCTGGAATCAAAGGACGTGGAAAGACTCCTCAGGGAGGGGCAGAAACATGCAAACACCTCATCCCCTTCCCTCACTCAAAGCATGTCAAGTTCAAGGAGCATCAATGTTGTCTGGAATGTCCTCCTTCAGTATGGACATGCAGCACCCAGTCACAGACTCAGAGGCAGAGATGCAACCCAGAAGAGCTGGCAAGTTTTTCTTGCTGAAATGTGTAGTTACAATGGATAGACTTCCATGATTTATTTAGAAGTGGTTTGTTTGTCATTCTTTTTCTAAACTCTACCCTTTTGCTTTTGCAGTACAAAGGGAGAGTCAAACTGGCTACTTAACTAACTGAATACATCACTTGGGATGTTTAAGTCTCTAAAAACCTGGGTGGGTTTTTTAAAAATTATTTACACTTCAGAGTGGAAAAATAGCAACATTACTATAGCATTAGATTAAATTTCCCCAGGTTAATGGGCTCAGTGTCAGGAGTGAATAATCACAAGTGCGTTGCCAATGGAGAAACCATAAAGGCACGTTCCTCTCACAATATATTCTACCCCATGAATATATTAAAATATTTTTCCCAGTATGAAAAGAACGGAAATAGCTTTTTGTTTTCCTCTTTTCATAGCAAATGCCCCTGTCATTCGCAGCACAATGAATTCCTTGAATCTGTACCAGTCAGTTTTTATCCTTCCTTCAAGACCCAGAGGCCACTGGAAAAATCTTTCCCATGGATAAACTTTGCTGAATGTATTTAACCAGTAAATTATTTGTCTTCTGAACTAGAAGAACCAATACCCATTTATGTTCTAAAAATGGTTTGTTTTACTTACTTTATGAGTTGGATCTGCAACAGTAGCAAAGCCAAAGGACGTTTAATTAAGTTATATTTACTTTTTCATGATCTTTCATCTTTAGATTATAAATCATGAATCAATGAGTACTTAATTTCCTCATATAGCATTAAAAGTAATTGCTTCATAAATTTGTTTTAGTAATACAAATATTTGCACAGAGTGCAGCACAAAGAAGTTGTTTCATTGATGAGAGTTCTCACTACCCTTTCCGCTGTTGGAGGAAAATGAGTTTTTTACTCCTTTGGGGTCCAGTCCTTCATGGTGCAGAAGTCTCCAAACCTCTGGGGGTATTGTTATGAAATATTGATGTCACACCAATTTTTTTGGCCATTGTTTTCCTTGACACTTGAATTACAGTGACCTTCTCCTGAATCTCCAGTCTGGCAAGAGGAATCTTGTGAGTGGAATCTGTGCAGGACCATCAAACAGTCTTCACAGATATTTCTGCTTTCTCCCCACAATCCAAGCCCAGATGTGGGGAGGTTCTTTGATCCTTCTGTATTAGACATGGCCTCTTGGAACTGAATTTCTGCTTAGTATCATGGGGCAGAGAAATCCTTCCTGTGCCCTCACCACAGCGATGAACCATCTGTATTCAGAACCAGATGTCTGAGAAGCTGTTCCCTTCTACAGTAGTGTCAGGAGCCAGGGAACAGCTGGAGCTGTGTCAGGGAGGATTTGGTTGGATTTAGGGAAATGTTCTTCCCCAGAGGGTGCTGGCACTGCTCAGGCTCCCCAGGGAATGGGCACAGCCTGAGGCTGCCAGAGCTCCAGGAGTTTGGACAAAGCTCCCAGGGATACCCAGGGTGGGGTTGTTGGGGTGTCTGTGCAGGGCCAGGAGCTGAACTGGATGATCCCTGTGGGTCCCTTCCAGTTCAGGATTTTCTGTGATTCCAAGTTTCTGTGATATATTGTATGTATGTGTTGAGTCCTGCTTGAGTCTCATGATTTGATATCAGGCATTATTGGGCTCCCCAAGTGAAGGATTATTTTATTGACTTGTGGACAGTGTGATGAAAATCAGTGTCTTTCAAAAAACAAAATCATAGAACCACAGAATATTCTGAGTTGGAAGGGCCCAACAAGGATCATCCAGTCCAACTTTTAAGTGAATGGACCATACAAGGATGAAACCCACAACCTTGGCATTATCAGCACTGTGTCACAGGAGTGCCATGATCCACATTGGATACAGCTTCACGAGGGTCATTTTTCAATTAAAGGCTTCATTTGAATTGGGAAGCTTTCATAATTTTTTTTTTTTTGATGGAAAGAATAGAAAAAAATCTGCAGTAACTGCTGTATGGGAAAGACACAGCTTTCCCAGGACCTAAAAGACTTGACTGGTGCTTGGTGCCATACCTTGAACCNTCACAGGAGTGCCATGATCCACATTGGATACAGCTTCACGAGGGTCATTTTTCAATTAAAGGCTTCATTTGAATTGGGAAGCTTTCATAATTTTTTTTTTTTTTGATGGAAAGAATAGAAAAAAATCTGCAGTAACTGTTGTATGGGAAAGACTCAGCTTTCCCAGGACCTAAAAGTCTTGACTGGTGCTTGGTGCCATACCTTGAACCCCTTCCAGATGGGTTTTGGTGGGCTTTGATGCCATATTTTGAGCCCCTTCCAGATGGGTTTTGGTGAGCTTTGATGCCATACCTTGAGCCCCTTTCAGATGGGTTTTGGGGGCTTTGCATTTCTTCTCAGCCACAAAAGTGGAAGCTGTGAGCTGATACAGTTGGAACCATGGAGGGTCAGAGCTTGAGAAAAGCTCCAGCATCATCTGCTGTGTGATGCTCCTTGGCACAGGAAGAAGGAGGGCAGCCTAAAAAGCAGCTGTGGAGAGGGAGGCACACCTGAAGTCTGGCTGGTGGGATCCAAAGCCCCTGCTCCAACTGCAGCTGATGCCATTTCCTTTATTCCTCATAAATTATACAGTAATTCCAAGTGGGGTATGCCCAGCATGAAGAGTTTCCCCGGTTAGACTTCCAAGAGTTCCCTCAGGTATCCCTGTGCAGCCATCAGGCAAAATCTCCAGGGGAGTGAGCAGAAATCTGGGCAAAGAGAGGGAAAGGGGGGAGGAGGAAGTAAAGCAGGAGCTGTCCTGGCCATAATTCACCAGTGTCTGATAAAGGTTTTGAGGAAGAAGTGTTTTATTTCTTTAACAGAGATGTGGGTGGCAGGGAAGGGTCAGAAAAAGAGGCCTGGGGTTAGAAGCAACTCTTATATTGGGAGAAAATCTCTACTGGAGTGCAATGGAATAATCAAGATTTATTTATAAAATATTGCTATTAAATAAACATTACAGAAACTTTCGAATATCAAGCTTATTTATAGCTTTAGGCGTGAAAACCCACATTAGTATGTTGAATTATATGAGTTCGCTGCTGCCTGCTAGCTGACAGCACGTCAAATTATTTGCAAATATTTTCTGGAACAGTAACCTTGAAAGATGCCAGCACCATTCTGTGTAACCTTATCACGAGACAGGAACCAAGTGATGAGATGAGGACTGAGGATTCAGAGTTTTTAGCAGCAAGTGGCCTCTGACTCGCTGCCTAAAAACAGAGTTCACGTGGTACCTTCCTCAGCACAGAAAGATGCTTTTTTGTCACTGACATTTACACTGATTCTGTGCAGGGGTTTTGGAAGATGGAATGAGTGATGTCGAGATGAGAAACTGCTCAGGGCAGGAATTTGAGAGTACATTGGTCACATTTAAGTGGGTTTATCTCCTCCAGCCTGCAATGCCGAGCTTCTGCAAAAATTATGCAATCATTTTAACAAAGTGTTCTGTAATTGACATGAAAAAGGCAAAGTAAAATAAAAATGAATTACTCTGTAAGCAGAAAGGTTCATTCATTTTAGCTGCAATCTGTAAGAGGGAAGAGGGAAAAAAAATCCCAAATGCAGGCTTTTTATGGAAATTGTGGCCTCGTTGAAATTATAAGCTTTCTGCTATTTAAATGAATAATGTTCCCTAACACAGACTATTTTCTCATTTAAAAGTCTGTTGGGGTATAATTTCATCCTTTTACTGTCTGCTGTGTTTTAACTTACAGCAGTCTGACTAAATATTGTATTTTCTACCCATCAAAAATTGTCGGTACAGTTTGTGCAACAAGCATTTGCTGCTCAGTTAGAAGGCTCTGACTTAGAAATGTAACATTTTGCATGGAGGTTTTGCAGGGTCCTTGTCACGTGGGAAGCAGGTGGCACTAAAAGTTGTGCTTTGTTCCCTGGCCAACGGCGATGACAGCAATTTGGGTGCCTAAAATGTGGGAGGACGGAGGAGTCCAGGGGCTGCTCATCACCTCTGGGCAAGATGCAGACAGCCAGGCCCAGTGCCACAATGTCCTCCCTGTGAGGGGGGGACAGAGGGGACAGGCAGGATGAGTGACCAGCTCTAGCACTGGGCAGAAGAGCCAATCTGAGCAGTTGTGGCTTTGGCACCCTGGACGTGCTGCAGAGCTCTCTTGGGTGCCAGGTGTTTGCTCACAGCAGCAGATTCAGTCCAGCATGGGCAGCCAAGTGCCTTGTAGCCCAAACCAATGATTTGCATATCCCACATGCTCCCAAGCCTGGAATCACGGCTCCCAAACCCCATCTAAAAATGAGACAGTAGTAAAGACAGGCACTTGCATTTGACCTTCTCTTTTTCAGGCCATTTAATATTGACCCAGGCCACATCCCATGGTTTTATCCCTAGCTGGATGTTGAGTCACTTCAATGTCAAAACAAATGCTGAGGTCCTCCTGGCCTCATTTGGCTGGGAGTTGGGGCTTTTAAAGGCACACCATGGGGCTCCTGATGAGAACAAGAAAGTTGCAGCATAAATTACTTTCCATCTTTGGAGGGCATCTTCGTTTAGCAGAAGGACACAGCAGCGAAAGATATTTAACGACAACAAAACTGCCTTGCCTCAAAGATGCAGTTAACCTTGACAAATAAGTATGAATCCTCTAAGGAGCCATAAAAGTGCTCCCCTGGTTTATGTCTGTCAGTCTGTCGTTTGGATGCTCTATCAATTCTTACAGTGCTTCCAGTGGCGAGGCCAAGTGCCTTATAAAGTTTTACATGCTGTTTGTTTGTGAGAGAATTACAGCCGTGGCACCTCTGCTGCTGCAGCAAAGGAGCTCCCGGGTGAAGCCTGGGCTGTGCAAGGCAGGTGTAGGGACCCACATGGAAACCAGGATACCCAGAGTGGATACTGGGAGTCCCACCAGAGAGCCCCCTCCCAGGAGCCTCCTCTGCTTATTTTCCAGTGGGGAACATTTTCTGGATATCTACCCACAGCTTAATAAAGCTGAACTCCTTATCCCACCCACAGGAACAACCTCAGCTGAGGCCTCTTGCAGGCTGTATAATACAAATTAGCACCTCAGAAAAGCCACTGTCCGTGAGGTGAATTGTCAGAACCACCAACGGAATGGTTTGGGTAGGAAGGGACCTTCCAGATCCTCGAGCTCAGGTCCTCTGACCCTGGTGTCTGCAGGGGAGTCTCCATCTGTGAGTGGACACTGGGGGTGATTTATGCGTTAGCTTAATCCTTGTCTAATTGTTTATATTTCATCTCACCCAGCGGTCCCGACGCTTCTCTGGCCACACATCCATCTTGCTAATGCACCTTTTGTGAGCCCTGCTCTTCAGAGCTGCAGACAGAGCTGCAGTGAGAGGTGGATGGAGTTTGCCTTTCAATTGCCACACCGTGTTGCTTCATGGGTGTCTACTTAGTTTCTGCATGAAATCCTATTCCTCTCTTGCTTATTGTCACTAGTCCCAGCAGTTTGTTTCTCCTCTTATCTCACCAACGTGAAGTTTGAATTAAACCTCCTAAGAAACAGCCCAAGAATGTGAGAAACAGCAGCCGCAGGAGCCCACAGCCAAGGATTTTCTGCTCTTGCCTTTTGTATTTCCTATTGTTTTTACCTACGGATACATTTTAGACTTTACGGGCCAAATTCATCCTATTCCAATGAAGTTACCTCAGAGACACGCTTGGCTCTGTTGCTTTAAAAAAAATAGATAATCCCAAACAGCAGGATAATTTTATGACCGCTAATTACATTTGTTGCTATGCAAGCTAAGATAATGATAAGAGTAATCGTATCTCATGCTTCAGGGCATACGCTCATCACCTGTGGACATCAGGAAGGAATTTTTCTCCCCATGTACAGAACTGTTCAATTAACTAGATGGATTGTGGTGGGTTTGTTTTCTCTGTGTTTTCTTCCTCTGAAGGATCATTTATTAGCTGCAGCCGGAATAGGTATAGCAGATTGAATTAACCAACAGTCTGATCCAATATGGGGATTCCAAAATCCCCACCCTGGGAAGTAAAATCAGCTGTGGAAAAAGAATATATAATCTTTTGCAATTTGGAAACTGCTTGTTTTTCAAACGCCTGGATATCCTGTCCATTACCAAAGCTGTGAATGCAGCAATATTGAGCTTTGGGCTAGTGTGTTGCACAAAATCTGGCTCTGAGAGTGTCCCAGTTTGAGGAAACTTGGAGGACTGCTCTTCTCTTTTGACTCTGTGAGTAGCATCTGCATTCGAGCACCACTGGGTCCTACGGATTATGTTTGTGGCTACCCGTCACGTTGCATTAGAATAGCCAGGCTCAGCCAGAAAAGCAATTGAAAGGCATTGGAAATCTGCCTCGCTGCCCACATCCAGGGAATAAGCTCTCTGATAATCCTAATAGAGAAGATCAAATTTGCCAAGAAAATAGAAGCGATTGCTTGTATTTTGCTTCATTCTCCTCAACTATCTTTCTGCTCCTCACAAGACTTAATCAACAGCTAATAAACCTCAGCTTTTCAGTGCACAACAGAGTATTGTCTTTCCAGTACTTGTGTTGGGACTGGGATTTATCTGTTATTGACTTCATCCCTTTCCTATCCTTTCCTTTTGTTTGGTCCCCATTCCCCTTTTCTCAGTAGCGCTTGCTTTATTTTATCTCTAGTAAAGCAGGTCTGCCATTTAATTAGCAAACTGGCCTCTACCTGGAGCCAAATGAAATGTAATCTCCTGCCAACCTGAATGCAAGGTAGAAATTCCATGTCTGAAAGATTTCAACGTTTGTCTTGGCTTATTTCTGGAGAAAAGCAGAAAACTTGCAGGTTTATTTCTGGGAGAAAATTCTGAAAAGAAAACAGTGTGAATTTGTCAATACTCGATGGGAATTTTTTTTAATGCTAAGAAGCCAGCCAGGAAGAAGCTGTTCCACAGCAAAAGAGGAGCAATTCTGCATTGATTCCACTGGCCTGGGGTAGCAAAGACCATTATAGTACCATGCTCAGATGTAGCTTTTGGTGGTAGATGAGAGAAGGACTCACAGAATTTAGGATTGGAAGGGACCTCTGGAGATCATCCACAACCCCTCTGCCTAGGCAGGGTCACCTACAGCATCCCGGTGGGTTTGGGGGATGACTCCCTGCCCTCCCTGGGCATCTGTAAAGATCAAACTGCTCAGGTTTCAAAGCAGATCTGCCCTTTGCTCTCAGGTGCTGTGCAGGCCCCTCCTGACTGGGGTGGCTGGGAGGAGTGGGCAGTGCTGGCTGGGGTCACTGACCTCGTGCCATGCCCTGGCTCTGCCCCTGCCCGTGCCTGCTCCTGGTGCTCCTGCTGCTGCCCAGCAGGTCTCCAGCTCTGGCAGCAATTGTGAGGAATCATGAGCTATGGCTCTTCTTAACCTCTAGACACACCTCTGTTATTAACCATCCATAAAACTCTACAGCCCTTTTAAAACATCCAGCTACTGTTATTTAATTCTCTCGACTTGTGCAATAAAAACGAGATGGGAGAGGATGGCCAACACCTCCCTGGGAGTCAGCCCCACAAATACAGATCTCACAGGGCACCTGGGCTCCTGTGGTGCTCAGCATCAGTGGGCATTGAACCAACATCACCCCAATAAACCCTCCTGACTCACTTGAAGAAGAAAAGTGTCATACAGAAATCAAATAGCTCGGGTCAGTGTGAGCAGTAACAGCTTATTTTCATCGCTGAGCTGCTCTGCACAAACACCTATCTGTCAGCACTCCACTGGTTTAGTTCCAGGCAAAATGACTTGCTTGCTCTCCAATCTGGCGTGCTGGCAGTGCGGGAATGCAAACAGCCAGCCCTTTGTGTTCACCTGCAGCTTTATTCCCTTCATCAATAATTGCTAAAGAGACAAATGAAATTTTTCATACGTTGATTCTAGAATTATATCACAGCAGTGCGTTTGTTTGATCAAAATTTGCTAAATGTTTTCTGTAACTTGGAACAGCATAAAAATTGCAGGCTTGAAAGTTACACATATGCCTCATCCTATCTCGAGGAATTCCAAAAGCTACTTGTGAGACATGAAATGCTCACCATATTCCTTAGGAGCTGTCCAAATATAGTTGACCAAGCTATTCTGATTCCATCCAAAGCAATGGCATAATGCTCAGTGCAGTTGGGAACACACTGCTGTGATGCAAAATTCTGCTTTGAATTTTGAATTTAAGCCCCAATATCTAAATATTTACAAAAATGAAAAATACCGTTCAGATGCATTAACAAGACAGAGCATGGACCCATCAGTTTTATCCTTACACAGGACTAGAAATGCTGCTGTTCCCAGGGGCTTTGGAGTCAGAAGATGCCCTCAGGTTTGGGTTGGAAGGGACCTTAAAGGCCACCCAGTGCTGTTAATTTTTTGGGTTTAGTCAGGTCTGGACAGGAGACACCTGACAGAATGATATCTCGTTCAGACTCAGTTGTTTATTTTATCTTATCTAGGTACAGTCACACGACGTGAGCTCTGTTTTACAAGGCAAGAAAATGGCTACTTCTGCTTTGTTTCAAGGACTTTTAAGCAATAAATAAAACTAATTAAAACTTGACACCTAAGTTATTTTTATTTATAACCCAATTAAAGATCACTCAATGTCCGCACTGTGGCTTTCATTAACCAACCAGAAATGTTAACCCAAACCTGAGAAGAAGGCGGAAGAAGAAGGTGAAGAAGAAGGATTCAGGCAACACCCAAATTTCTCCATATTGTCTCTTACATGCATTTTACTATTCTATATCCTAAAACCCCAAACCTTAAATATAATATTTCTCCCTGTGTCATCACACACTTCCATGCACCTACAAACACACACTCTCAGTGCTGTCACTTAGTCTTGGGAGCCGTTCCCATGGACTCAGGTCCAAAGCAGTGTCCTCTGAGACTCAGAGTCCCTCAAAGCAGAAAGCCTGATGCTTTCAGCATTCAGGATTCCATCCCAGTGCCACCCCTGCATGGGCAGGGACAGCTCCCACTGTCCCAGGCTGTTCCAAGCCCCAGTGTCCAACCTGGCCTTGAGCACTTCCAGGGATCCAGGGGCAGCCACAGCTTCCCTGGGTTATTCCCATCTCAAACAGAGCCTGCCAAAGCTGGGGGCAGTTGATATCTCAGTATTTTTTTGGTTTTAAGGGAGGAGTTGCCTGTTTCTTTGGGTTTTTCTCCAAGCTCAAAAACATCAGAGCTCCACACAGTTCCCTTAATCTTTCTCAAGAATTCAGAACCAAAACATTGTTTGCTGTCCAGCTTGAGTTTTTCAGAGATCCTTGCTAGTACAGAGTGGGGAGTGAGTTGTGGCACATGGAGAAAGAGGAATTATTGGACTACAAGGAAAGAAGAGTGAATCTGGGGCTGGAAGAGAGGTGACACAGAAGAAAATTGTTAGCTCTGCACCATCACACATTAGGAAGGACTTAAAGGAAGCTGAAGTTCACGTGATCAGGATAACAGGAAGACACAATTTCAGCAAGATTTCAGAAAAGGGGTGGATGGAAGATAAAAAAGAGACTCTTTGGCTTCAAAAGGTAGAGGAAAAAGATGGATTAGCATTAGAAAGAGGGAAAAAAACAAACCTACAAAGTGGGAGCTCCTCAGTGCAGAGAGAGAAGAGCCAGGACTAAGGCTAAATAAACCCAAATCTGTCTGCATGTGGCAACAAACAAATATCTGAACAGGAGTGGGGAAATTCAGTTCTCCTCTTCTTATCCATGAGAAGTGACAGTGCCCAGATTGAGACACCGTGACAGAGGCTGAAGTGCTGAATGGGAATTGTTGGGTACTGGGTTCCTGCGTGCAGCCACATTCATTGCATCCCAATGTTTAATGTTCACAAACCATTAGATACATGTATATTTATGGTTTGATAATCAGCTGTCATTAACAGATGAGTAAACAACATAATGTTCATATTTAGGAGGAATATGCAAACTAAAGACAAACTGCCAACTCCTAAGAACATTTATTTTCTCTACACTTAATGGGGGGAAAGGAGGCGGAAATACTCTGTCTGTAAATTAATTATGGGATATTGGCAATGCCTCCACTACTGTACAACTGTAATTATCCCATCTCTGTGCGTGGGACTGTAGTTGTGCACCCCCAGCTATTCTCGTCCACGGGAGTTAGGAATAGACCCATCGTGCATATTTCCAAAGTTAAATCATTTTTACTGTCTCTTTGAACTCAGAAGAGCAGGCAGACCATGATCTTTCCAACCAGTGTCATGCCAAGGTGGTGAGGCCTTCTGCCACACTCCCTTGGTGCAAATCAAAGATGTTTTTAACTTCAGGAGAGGGTGGAAACTCTTCTTTCCTATGGGAAATACCAGTTCAAGTAGAGCTTGATCTGATTGAGGTTTTCAGGCAGTTTTGCAAACCTCCTTGATTTTCCTGAAGATCTGCTGTTTTACATCAACTACAAGCAAAGAGCATTAAAACACATTTTTGACCCCTTCAGAAATATCCCTGAGCTAAATATGGTCCAATGTATTTGTGACTCCTTGGTTATATCTTTAATCATCCCTGACGGTGTTTTGCATCCAAAGACACTTTATTAAATGTATCATTACCTTATTTTTATGGATGAGGGAAACTGAGGCCCAAAGCAAGATGGGATTAAGCCAGGGAGGAGGCAAAAGAAGTAGAATATTAAAAAGAAAGGTCAGGTCTGGAAAGGATGAATTTACAACGATGAGAAGATGTTTTATTAGTCATGGCTGGGAGAGCTGGAAGAAATCAAATGTCCAGCCAGGGATGAGGCTGGGAGCAGAGTCCAGCATCCTGACTGTCATCTGCCCACCCTCCCACCAGTTAGGCCACGTGCTTGAAAACTGATCCGTGTATTTATAACCATGGATATTTGACAAAAAGCAAATGAACATTAACAGGAGTTTCCTGGACAATGTAACCAACTTTCGCCCCTAGCTGATCCTTCCTCTGCCGTAGAAAATTAGAAAATTTTGCAATCCGTTTTGTAGATGGAAACAGATCATGTACAGATGCAACAATTTGGCAGGTTATCACACCAGGATTTTCAGCCTGGGATAGCACAGCCTCTCCAGCTGCTAAGGATCAGTCCCTTCAGCAAACCAAATTCACTAATCTGGTGCTTCCTCCTGCCCCTAGCCAGGCTTATTGGGGAGGATTAGCTCGTTGTCCAGGGGTAATTTTCTCAAATAAATGGGTCAAAGCCTGTGCTGGCTCCCCTCCTGCAGCCTGCTGAGTTCAATGGCTTTGCTCAGAGCACAGCCTGGTTCCTCATTTCCATCGAGATCCTTGGGCCGTGGCTGAATAACGAGAAGTGGCAGGTGAAGCCGAAGGTTTTGGCTTTGTTTTTTGTAAAGAAGAGAGGAGTGCAGCAGAACAACATATGGTACAGTGCCTGGCTAAAAATGATTTAGTGGGAAACTGGTGCTTCATTTCTGTCTCTCTGCAACCACGTACACTAATGTAGTGGTGTAACTATTCATCTAATAAACTGCTAATATTTATTATTAATTGAACCATTTAATCTAACAGTGGATTAGGGGAAGGCAAATGTAGGACTTAATGACTCTGCTGATTGGTATAAATTTTAGCAGTGAGCTCAGGCTGTAAAATACAAATTGTGTTGCTGCTGTGGATAAATACCTTGTTACCAGAAAAAACTGTGCCCAAGCAAAACTTGCACTGGCTATCAAGAGGTTAGGTATTTTTTAATCTTTTAGTGAGCACAGTGGGACTTAACTCCCTATCACCAGTGGTTTATTATATTAATGGCAAAGAAAGTGGTTATTAGTAATGTCTGCTTAACTTTAGAGGTCATCTTCCATCCCAAATAGCCCCTGGATGGATGGTTTAGTGCTGCTGCGATAACTGAAGTGCAGGATAACAAACCATAATTATCTTGCACTTCCAACCAAATCCCCTGTGTTGTCTGAAAATCCATCATTGCCAGGGCTCTCTCCAGCCCACCCACTGCTCCGAATTCCTGGTTTTCTGGAACTGGAAGCAAGGACACACACACATCTTATGGAAGACGTATTTCTGCTTAGTGCTAAATCTTGTTTCCCAGACACTGCTGGATGGGAGTTTAGGGGTATTCCAGTTGGGACTGGAAAGATGCTTTAGCTCTTCACCTTTCAAGCCCATGGAGTCAAAAGCAATGTCTGTATCCTGGGGAGAAATGAATGGAAAAGCCCAAACTTCCTAATGTCTTGTATCTCTAAGCTCTGGGAGGACCTGAGATCTTAGACTTTATCATTGTGACATTATGGGCTTTAGACAAGCTATTTTTAGAGGTTTCTTTAAAATTTGATCAGTTACAATTTTCCCTTTATGGTTATAATTTTCCCTTTCATGGGAACTCTGTAGCTGAGACTGTAATTCTTGGAAGCACAGCAGCACCCTTGCTAAGTGGGGTATAAAAACCTTCCTAACTGGAAATTTTCTTTCAAACATTTGCACATTATTTTTGTTTTTGTTGTTGTTGCACATAGGACATATGGTGATGTTGTGTGGCTCTCAGGCATTTGAACTTGCATGAGTTATTGCAGCAGTTCCAAATTTCATGCTGAGAAAATTCGGATGCCACCTTCCAGGTCTGATGAAAATTAAGGGCATGTTGTCATCCTTGGCTATCCTACCTTAGGTCTCCTTGAGGCTTGATGTTATCAGAGAGTCTGGTTCAGTCTACAGCTTCTAGAGCAGAGACCAAAACCCTGAGGTCACCTTGCATTTGGTGTTCCCCCTCCCCTTGCTTTGCTCTCCATTTTCTACAGCTGAAGGAAACATGCCCTGTGCTTCTGTTGTGAAAGCAAGGATGTGTTAGAAAATCTGTGAAACCCATCTTCTTTTTTTTTTTTAATCTGTTTGTGGTAAGTGAGTTGGGGAAAAAAGATATTTCTTACCCTCGTGGCCTCTGGGAGTCAAGGGAAAGAGAAATGGAAAGCAAAAAAGCTGAGAGATGAACTAGAAGAAAATAAAGAGTTGCTGAAAAGATTGAAAGAGGGGGGAAAGAAAGGAGAACCTTTCCAAGAGGTTGGTGAGATGAACTCAGAGCTTGCTTACCTGTTTGAGATAGAAATGTGCCAGGAGTTTTGGCAGAAGCTGCTTTATAAACTTGCCTTGCTTAGGGGCTCTCTTGAGCTCCCTGCAGTCACCCTACTGACTACAGCAGCTCGCATTTCCCACTGGTACCCCACACCCTCTGCCCTCACACTCCCAAATCAGCTGAATCTGGAAGAAAAAGCTGCTGAGAGATGGAAACCAACGGGAATTTGGCAGGGGCTTTTCCCGATGGGGAAAGTGAAGAGTACAGCAGGACAAACACCCTAGAAAGACAATGCAGAGAGAGAACTAAAGCCAAAGAAACTGTTACAAAAACCTAATCAGGATTTGAATATGGAAATCTGAAAAGGGAAAGACTCAGCAGAGTGTCCTCAGTTGCAAATAGCAGCTGTCAAATTGTGTTTTCTGGGTGAGCTTCAGAAAAAGCCAAGAGGAGCAGCACATTAGTGAAGGTGTGGGTGTGCAGGCTGGGTGAATGCTGAGGGTCGAGGTCAGTGCTGCTCTGGCACAGCCCCAGCTCTGCACTGGGCATCTCAAAGTCCATCCTGAGTGTGGCTCCACACTCTCCAAACATCCCAGAGTCCACCCCTGGCTCAGCCAGGGCTGCAGGCCTGCCATGAGGAGCAGTTCCCTGGTGCAGAGGGAAGCAGCTCTGAGACTCTGAGACAGAAAACTCTCACCTGTGAAATCTGAACTACAAAGCAGTTTTAGGATCTGGTGAGGTTTTATATATATATATGTATGTATGTGTAATTATTTTTCTTTAGCTGATGAAGGAAGCCACAACTCTCGGCTGGTCCAACAATAAAAAAGCTCAGCAGGTTTGGTAAATACAGACGGAATTATCAGGATACAGGTCAGAGCCTACATCTCTTCCATCCACAAAAATTGCCCAAATTTTCCTGACCTCCATGGAAACACTCTGGTTTGCACAGTGACCCCTCTCAACCAGTCTTGTTCTTCCTTCTCTTAGTTCTGGGTGCTGTTTTACAGGTGTTCTCATGCCCCTGGTGCTCATTTAGGTTGCCAGGTTGTTTCAGCTCTCAGTTATTCTCCTGCCCAGCAACAGAATGGGGCCATAAAAATTTACTTCCTTGTTTACATTCACTCAGCAATTTATAAGAAGAAAAGTGGGGAAAACCATAAACAAAGAATCAATGCTGCATTTAATAGTTAAGCATAAAAGTCATTCTTAAACAATATTTTTATTTCAGTTTTAATGAGAGACTGGAAATACCACTTCTGGGTTTTTAAGGCCCATAAGGTGTTAGTGCTCTTGTTATCTCTGATGTTCATGGTCTCTCACACACCATTTATGCTGGACATTATTTTTGACAATGCAGTATGGCAAATGCCTGGCCTGGGATTCCTTGGAATGAATAAAAGATATATGGAGGAAATTCTACAAGTAATATCTTGTTATAATACATTTTTGTGCTAACTGCAAGTGACAAGTGATTGCTCAAACTTGTTCCTGCAGCTACCAGGTTTTCCTCTTTAATCCTATATTAGTTCTACAGAAAAAAAAAAATGAAATACAAGGAGAGCTGTCTTTTCATTTATTTTATCTTGCCTCTATAGGAATATTTTCATGGTAAATTCAATATACTTTGTCCAAAATGTAAATGGAATGTTCAATATATTTTTAACTCAAGCACTGTTTAAACATTAAAATCCTCTTTTGCAAATGCCATTGTGATAGAGGTTCAAGATTTTGCAGAGGTTTAATGGCTTCCTGGGAGGAAAAGAGGCCAGGTTGGTAGTCAGGACTCGGTTTTAAAGGCTTCATTTCCTTTCAGCTCTGCAGGATTCCCATAGGACTGGGGCTAAGTTAGGAATTGCTGTGTGGCATTTCCCCTTCCATGAACTGGGCACTGTGCAATGGGTGCTCTGCAGCCTGTGGGGCAGGGGAACAAAAGGAAACATGAAAAAAGACAAAGTTAGGAGAACTGCAAATTGATGCAAATCAAGATTGTATCATTGGAAATCTTTTCTGTTTGTAATGTGGCCACATTTTGGGGTCATAAAGGTGGAGCTTTGTGTAAATTAGGGCTGTGATCTACATGAAGTTATCAGAGTGAAAGAGGAAGTCTTTACGTGAAAGAGGAAAAGCCCCAATGAATTTGGGGCGGGTGACATGGTGATGTGTCCCTGCAGGTGGCACAATGTTGGTATTTGCAGTGCAAAACCAAAAATACACAAACCATGCAGACACGCTGCCCCACCAAACTGCAGAATTTGACTTTGGGTACTACCTAAAGTGAAAACTATCTTACTACCAAATTCCAGGGAATGCTCAAAGACCTCCTCAAGTGTCAACTAACAGCAAACTCTACCCAGACTAAATTTTCATTCCAATTCCCAGGCTGTTTTGGCAGTTTATGTCCTCGAGGTTGATTATGCATCCCTTCCATCCCTTTTTACTCTCTAATCTAAACACAGGATGTTATCTTTATTACCTCTTTCCAAAACTTGCACTGGGTTTTATTTAGCTCCTGTGTGAGAAGAAAATGAAAAGAAGAGAGAAAGCTGTCTTGGAGGTTTGGGGAGTAAAAGCCAACTTGAGAGGCACTTTTGGGAAAGGTGTGGAATGGTCTGAGGTGCTGTGTCTGGTCACTCAGGGAGCCGTGAGCAGCAGCTCAGTAACACCTGGCTCCGTGCTCTGTCGTCCTCAACAGCCCTCTGTGTTCTGGGCTAGGAAAACACTTTCCCATTCAACAGCCAGGTTCTCTGCTGAGGTTGCCAAAGGTGCCCATTTGGGCCCTGGTGATGCTCTCTGTATGGATGGCTGCTTCCCAAAAATCGCATTGATAACACCTGCTGTGTCTGTCAGCTTTTTATTTGTACCAGATGTAATTGGATTTAAGGGGTAATACAGGAGTATGAGACAATCTGCCTCTTCACATGGGATCTTCTGGGACACACCAAAAATTTCTGAACCTTGGTCTATGTTTTTGTTAATCACCCATTTCAAGATTCCTGTCTTTATTTTGGATTTCTCTGGTTTATTCCCACCCAAGCCTGTTTTGCCAAGCATGCAGCTCATATCTCCACTTGCTTCTATTTTCTCTTTTACATTTTTCTTGCCATACTTGGTACCAAAATTTTCTTCCAGCAGAAGTATTTCCAGAGCCATTAGCTTTTCCTTGCTGGCCTGACTGTTGCAGGAGCAGGTTGTATCCTAATTGTGTCCTCGTGGCTACAACTAAAAGCTGGGCTCTTTGGTTGTACGGATTTCCTGGTTTGTAGCCAAAATCAATCTGTGCATATGTTTGTCATGCTGTGACACAGTTCCTGGTTTTTTAAAGCAGTAGTTTCTCTGACAGCTTGGCTCTGTGTCCTCTGGATAATATTAACCTGCTGTAGGTAGAACTTCCTATGGAGTCCAAATGCTTCCCACTCACTGGAGGCAGGGCTGGGGCTGGGGCTCTTTCCTGCTCTCAGGTCTCTTCCCAGAGCCCAGTCTGCAGTTCAGACACGGGAGCAGTGGCCCAGATTTCTCCCTCCCACGTTGATTCTGCTCTCTCATTGCCATCTCACACCCACCTCCCTGCAGAGCCAAACAGTGCAGGCAAAGCAGCAGTGTCACCTTGTTCCTTCTGGAGGCTGACCTGGAACAGAGACCAGACAGAGCAAGAGGAAAAAGCAGATTTTTATTAAGGGCCTCACTGGGCACACCTGGGCCACAAAAGAGTCCAGCCAGACCACACCCAAGATTCCCCAAAATGGGCACAAAACGGATGCCTGGCCACGAGGTCCCACACTTTTATAAGTTCTGGTCCATTGGCGTATTAGAAACAATTGTCCAACCATAGCTTCAGTTTATGAAGCTCCATCTTCTTGGTTTTTTCTTCTCACTTCACAACTGTTTTCATTCTTGAGTCTGAAAGTTATCCTTGGTATTGAGCTGGAGAAGGAATTGTTTTGTCTCTCTACTCTGTGAAGAGAACTCAGTAGCACTTAATAAGAAACCTAAAGCTACCCACTGAAACAGCACAGGATCTGAAAAATATAAAAGCTAAAACCTAAGGCATCAACCTCACTGCCCCAGGGGCTGCACAGCAGCAGCTTCCCAAAGCAGCAAAGTCCATTGTGCTCTCCTGGATCTTGGTTTCCTCCCTTTTGTGTATCCGTGGCTTTGTCAATGCTGGTTGGGGAAACCATTGTGACTTTTCTTCAGGCTGGTTTCAGTGAGCCCAGCAAGAGCCACCCTGCAGAGAAGCCCCTGCCCTGGGACCATCTCCACTGAAAGACAATTCCAGGCAAGGCTTGCTCAGCTCTGCCTTGGCTTCTCAGAGACCTTCCACAGGGTATCAGCCTCCCTCCTCGGGCAGGTGGTTCTGAACATCTCACAGTGTCCTTGTGGTGGATGTTTCTCTGTTTGTTTGGCTCCAGATCAAGACTGAAAGCACTGCTGGAAATACGCTTTAGGTCAATTGTTCCTTCTGGTATTAAAGTTATGAATCATCTTGGCATCAAGGTGTGACCTTTCCTCTTTATACTATTATGTCACCAAAAAGAAGGCAGAAATGGAAATAGGAAGATGATTGCAATAAATTTCTCACCACTGATATAATGTCTCGTGTGCACCAGGAGTATTGGACTCGTAAACCTCATCTTCCTTGGCACGGATCCACACTAAACTTTGTTTCTACTAACAAAATCCTACATTCCTTTTTTTTTTTTTTTTGCAGTACTGCTTTCTCTGCATCATAAACCACCTGCTGGACTGAGTTCTCTGAAGTGACAGTGCAGAGATTTCCATCCAAAACTGATACAGGCAGTCTGAAAAGCTGCACTCCTGCAGTGCAGAGTCCCCACAGGAATGATCTTTCCAAACATAATGTTTTGATGATGCTGGTCCAGAGGTGATAGTGGATAAAAGCATTTGAAAAAATCTAAAGTGTGGGTAACAGTGAGGGAATAAATGTCAATTTTTGATCTGTATCTGCCTTGGAAACAGTTACATTTGCAAAGCAGAAACTCAGTGCTGGTTATTTACTACAATTCTAACGGCTCACTAAAAAAAAAAAAAAATTATCCTACAATAAAAACGCTTGAAATTAAATATGACACTTCAGAGTCTGAAATAAACTCCATCTCAAATAAAATTGTATCTTTGGAACAATATACATCAAAATAGAGGGGAAAATTGGAGGGAGATTATGCTAGGATTAAGCTATTTCCTGTGCAGAGCGATAGCGCTGCAGCCCTGTCAGGAGCTCTCCTCCAGGATAATGGGCTTGTTCTCCATGAAGCACAGCTCCTGGAAGATGCTGTTCCCTCTCCAACCTGCCAACTGGAATAGTGTTAAAAAAAAAATGATGCTACTAGAAGCTTGCCACCTCCTTTTCAGTTTATTTTAGTTTCCCTGAGTTCAGGTGGGTTGTGTTACCCCGGGCTGGGTGTCCCAGCTGAGGAGTCACCCCCAGGGACCCAGCGCCGGGTTCTGGTGCTCATGGGGCTCCAGGAGAGGGAAAGGTGCTCTGGGGGACTCTGCAAGAGCACTTTGCTCAATCTGAAGGGCAAGGAGGGTGAGAAGGGAGGGTTGGTGGCTGAAAGGGCTGCACAGCCTTTCCTGAGCCTGAAAGTTGTCCTCGGGATCAAGTCAGAGAAGGAATTGTTTTGTCTCCCTGCTCTGTGCAGAGAGCTCAGTAACACTGAATATGAAACCTAAAACTACCCACTGAAACAGCAGAGAATCTAAAAAATATAAAAGCTAAAACCTGAGGCATCAGAGCCACACAGGATGCTGTGCTGGAGAGCATTCCTGCACCAGCCTGCCTTGCAATTAGGAACAGGAATTGGACTTTCCTCTCAACGCTGGTGAAATGTTAAATCCTCCTTCCATCTCTGCTCCCCACACATCAATATTTTGTGCTGTTTTATTTTTTGATAGCATTATACATATGGCTCACCGGTCCAGTGTGATAAAAAACTGAGAAGTAGATAATTTTGATAAAAGAAAAAGAACCAAAACAGGCTTACTCTAATTTCTATTCAACTGTTAGTGGAGGGCTAATTACTGTGAACTTCTGTATCGTGGTTTCATGTAACTTGTTTAAAAAAATCTATTTATAATCTGACTCCTCTATTTTGACTAACCAAATCATTTGCAGTAATTAATTTTCAGAATTAATTAAAGTAAAAGGAAGAAATCATGGGAGACTAGTTCCATATTTCAGGCAAGCATCAGGAATTTCTCCCATTTGCATTTTACTTCATGTTCAGTTTGTAACTATTTGTTGTGGATATCTTATCCCTGGCAGTGTCCCAGGCCAGGCTGGAGCACCTGGGACAGGGAAGGTGTCTCTGCCCATGGCAAGGGGTGGAATGAGATGATTTTTAATCATCTTCCAACCCAGGCAATTTATGATTCTATGATTCCTGGGATAAAATTAACACATAGCAATATTATTAATATCTTGAGTTTATAGAACACTTTTGATACACCCAAATCCTCCCTGGCCTTTTCCAATTCCAACAGAATTGGATTTCTGCCCTGCTATCCCAAGAGCTCCACCTTGTAAATCATTAAATATGAGTGGGATCACTCAGCTGCACCTCCAGTCTCAGGCCTTGCTTTTAACTCTTTCAGAATTTATTTCCAAAATATTTGATTTTATTTGAGCAGGCAAGTGGTTCTGTTGAAATCAGCTGGTTCAGTGGGAGTTTCATCCTCAGATAAAAATAAATTGCTGAATTCTATCAGTATTCACACATTCCAGATCTCTGTTTGCTATTGATGTGATCAATATGTTTTGTGTAATACTCAACACAGAGATCCCATCTATCCCTGCCCCATGGAATTTACTTTCTAAACAACAGTTGTTAGTGGATTCAATATTTGCTGAATTAATTAAAACCCATGTCAGGTTTGATCAAATAATCTTCCACTTGTGGAACATCTCTAGAGATGAAGTTTGTGGTTCTTTAGGGTCACCTGAAGTGGCTGCTGAGGTAGAGGTGTGTGACTTCAGCCCAAGATTTCAATGAATGTGTACAAGACAAAGGATCATCACAAGGGTGGTTTGGGTTGGAAGGGTCCCTAAAATGCATCTCATTCCAACCTCCCCTCCTGGCCCTTTCAGATTGTTTTTGCAGCCATCAAAAGGTCACGTGTTCTTGTCACAGGGTGACAATTGTTTTGTGAGGAAATACATTTAACGCTTCTAAAGTAAGATATCTTATTCCACTCCAACATCTGAACCACTACAAATATTTATAAATTCAGTAGAGCTGGAGCAAAGAACATCCAAATGCTTGAAATTAAAGAGCAGGAGTGGCTGGCCCTGATGGTGAGGACAGTTTTACCCTGGTACACTGAGATGCTTCTTGCAGAGGAGAGAGACCCCCTGAAAATGCCACCAGCTGTCATTTATACATGGTTCCTGTGTTTGTCAGTGGGCATTGACATGACAAGGCCACTGCTTATCCTGCTTCCAACACATCAGTTTCCTAATGAACCCAACACAAGTTAAACCATAAAGATGTAAGATTTGTCATGTCACTTCAACCAAAGATTGTCACAGCCCCATTTCCTCCAGTCTGCTCTGTAACTGTGGCCAGCACAGGATGTTTGGTGAATGAGAATAAGGAGAATAAGAATGAGCAGCACTGAGTCATCTTTCCATTGGAATATGCTCCCAGCTCCTAGGGAGTTTTAGGACTTCCACAGTCCTACTATTAAAAATTATAGTCCTAAATCAATTATTTTCATGTCCTACAGGCAAAAAAATCATCTGTTTTCCATTTCATTATTATGTTCCACTAGAGAGAGCAGAGCCACTATTATTATTTTAGCAGAGTCTTGCAGATAGAAGGTGCTATTGAACAGCAAAGCTTTCCTACCAGCTGGTGCACATTCAGTGGCAGCTCTGCTCCTAAGAAACAGCTTTTGCTGGGCAGTGTTTATTGGCTCCATTTTTCCAAAGAAAAGGAGCATAGCTGGCCACCAGCATTTGCCCCAAGCCCTGTGTGACTCGTGAGGCTGTGTCACTTCTTGTGCCACCTCTGTGTTGTGTATTGATCACTTCAGAGCAGCGTATTAAAGGAGATGAGTAACATCCCTCAGATGCTTTCTCTCTCCTGTCCTCCCCTGTGGAAGCAGCCTGGTGTTTTATCTGGAAAGGGTTTGTTTCTGTTCCTAATGTGCACGCTGCTGATGACTGAGGAGCAAGTTCAGGAGTACATCTTGTACTTTCACTGGAAGGTGGTCGGGTTTCTGATTGCTGTTATTTCCTGAGGGAGCTGGCTGTCAGAATTATCTGCCACAGCATTATGTAGTGACTTGCAAAGTTATTATACCTGGGACAGGGGATGTTACCAGCTCTGCTGAAACATTGGTGTTCTAGCAGAAATAGTTGGGGTAAAGATCATGTCTGAATGCAGGGCACAAATCTGAGCCAGCCCCTTATCGTCTTCCATACCAATCACCTGTGCTTAATTAGGTATAACTTCTCACCCATTAAGCTCCATAAATTCTAGGAACAGGTTAGGAATTAGTATCCCAGATTTACATATGGAAATCCAAACCCATGGAGAATCCATTATGCACCATGGTACAAGAAATAGAATACAGATTTCCTGACATCCACGAGGGTGTCCTCTCAGCCAGTTCTACCACCCTGGGTTACCTGAGCATTTAACAGAGACAGGGATGGAAGAGGATTGAGAGCAAAGTTGCCAGTTCATATTGTAGGGTATTCCCAAAAATATGCAAAGAGAGTACCCAGGTCCTTGTGCCCCACCCTGGGCAATGCCTGCCCCAGCAAAGCCAGGAGGCTTCAGGCAGTAATGAATGACCAGGAGCAGAACCTCGCCTTAAGGGCAGACTTTTGTCTCATTAGTTATTAACTGACCCATTCCAATTGTCATCTCTGTTCCCACTGCACTGGTTTGTACAGATCCACGTTGCAAGGAGCACACGAGGTACAAGAGGATTTTGCACTCCTGTGCAGAGGAAGGCAGGAGCTGTTCACTGAGTGTCAGCCCCTACAGGGTGACATGGCCAAGTGGAGAGGAGAGGTTGTAACAGCAAAAAGCAGGATATCAGAGCAGGGGTTTGAATCCCAACTGAAATATATGGAGTGATCTTCTGTTCATTTAACAGGCCCAGCAGTTTGATGAAAGTGAGACAAACCAGAAGAACAGCAATGATAAAAAACACCCATCTTGATAAGGAAATAAAACCCCTCAGAGCCAGTGAAGTGCTTTCCCCTGCTCTGTGCTGAGCCAGGAGGAGCGGAGCGGGAGAGAGCGATCACCTCAAGGAGCAGAGCTGATTAAAAGCACAGCTCCCTTGTCACACTGGGTGATGTTGTTAACACATTTCCTCAAACCCTTGTGCCCTGGCTTGAGGCTGGAAGGCTGCTCCCTGAAATCGCTGTGTGCTGCTTGTAACGGAGCCAGCTTGGTAATAGAGAGATCTAGAAGTGTTGGCACCCTCCCTCCATTTTCCAGTGGAGAGGCAGCTACATCCCAAAATCCATGCTAGGCACTGAACTGGGCAAAGAGACCAATTTTGGAGCTGTAGCAGAGGCAGTGCCCCCATCCCAGCCCTGGTCTGGCTGCTCCTGGGCTGGAGTCACCATGACAGGGCGGTGGGAGGAAGCATTTATCCTACTGAATAATTACCTGCCTGTAACAACAGGCTTTGGTCTCCTGAGCTATCAATCTGCAGCCTTTCAGCAGCATTAAATTAGCTGGGGAAGGATCTGCGAGAGTGTCTGGAGAATATATAGGAAAAGTTCAAAAGTTTAGCCTGCTGTCGAGGCTGAATGTTCACATAGAGAGAAGGAGTCACAGAATCCTTTGGATTGGAGAAGAGCTCTGAGATCACCGAGTCCAACCATTCCCCAGCACTGCCAAGGCCACCACTAACCCGTGTCCCCATGTGCCACAGGCACACAGCTTTTCATTCCCTTCAGGGATGGTGATTTCCCCACTGCCCTGGGCTGCACAACCCTTTTGGTGAAGAAATTTTTGTTAATGCCCAACCCAAACCTTCCCTGGCACCTGCTGAAGCCATTTCTCCTCATCCCGTTACCTGTTACCTGAGAAAAGGGACTGACTCCCACCTTTCCACAACCCACTTAGTCCACGGAGGAAAAAGCTTCTCTGGAAATGAGACATTCCTGAGCCACCTGTTGCAAAGGAAAAAGTCAAAGGAAGCAGAATTGGTGATGCTCCTTCTGGAGCCAACCCTTGGGTTTGGATCCAGCTGCTGCTGTGGGTCTGTACAGTCTAAGTGCCATTGAAACAGTTATCTGATTTCTACTTTTTGTCATCTGTGTCCAACTATAAAGGGGAAAAATTTCATATGAGAATTTTTGGCAGTTGTTGGAGCAGGAGTAAGGAAAGATGAAGAAATGTCAACAGAATCCTTGCTCTCAATGTGCTGTGTCAGGATACATTGTTATGTTGGCTACATATAGATTTTTTTTTAAATATATTTTAATGAGAAATTAAGTTCATTTCTATATGGAAGATCAAATGTAAGATTTTCCCAAAGCTTCTGCAAGTTTTTTTTGGAAAAATTGTGTTAAATACAGAGTCTGAATGCTGACAACTGAAACACCAGAAACAACTGGAGCCCAAACCTACAGCACTTATGCAAAACTCCAAAGGAAACCAGACCTTAAAAATAAGTCTGGTAGACTTAATTTTACACCAATTTCCTTATCTAGAAAAGTATTCATTTTTAATTAAAAAATAATGAGGGTATATGCTCTACGTGCACGGAAAGTGCCCATCTTTATTTTTTGTAGAAATTCACTTTGAAAGGTTCATTATACTTTGCCATGCTACAGATGCCCATTCTGGACATCGGGGTACAGTAAAAAAATTCACAGTCACTATTTTACAAGCTGCTGATGCCCTGAAGATCCTGCATCTGAAAGAGGATGTCAAACATAAGCAGGGTGAAGAGACCTTGCTGTGGCCACACTGGATTTGTGAAGTCAGGAGTAGTTGCAAGGTTCTGCTCCCTGCTCCAGACTGCACATGTTGGACCATATCAGGTAGTTATTGGGCACCTTCCTTTTGACTTTTTACCTTGTACATTGGCTCTTTGTACCTTTTGGGTCCTGCAGCTGCTCTTAGATGTGGGCAGGGAAAGCCCTCGAACTCTTCTTCCATTTTACCATTGCTGCTGCTAAATGTGTTCTGATGGACTACTCGGTTTCTCATTCGTGGAGATATTTAGTGCATTCCTTTAATGGCTGGTGATGCACAAATCGGTTTTAATATCAATAATGAACAATTTGGATGACATTCAGATTCAAGATCTGCCAAAAAAATTTGCTACATGTCAGGATTTATTGAGTACAATACACTGAGGTTGCCAAAGAGGCTGGAGTTCCTTCAGCAGAAAAGCAAACAGATGGTCCCAGGAAAGTGAGCACATTCTTAAACCCTGGATTGCATTTGGACAGAATGGAGCCACATCTGCCAAAGCCTGCTGGCCAGAAGTATGGAGGAAGGGAGCCATCAGAAACTAATGTGACATTCCTCAAGCTCTTTCACTTAATATTGATATTAGTAATCTAACAGGAATGTTCCAGAATTGCCAGGTGTCCTTCGGGTTGGCCAATTTAGGGGAAGGAGACATGATTAACAGTTAGTAACTGGATACACACATGCACCCTGGTCTGAAGTGTTCCCTGCTAAATATATCCTTCTAGGTCATCCATGTCCACCTGGCCTGGAGATAAAATGGTAGGAGCTGCTCATTTCAAATAATCTGTTTCTGATTTCTGCTGCCACAAGCCAAAAGATAATCTTGCAAATGTGCCTGTCCCTCCAAACAACTGGCTGTGAGAGAAGATGCCAGAGCTGGGAGTGCAGAGCAGAATTATCCCAGAGATCTTCTCAGGCTTAGCACGGCCCTGGGTTGAGGATCAGAGTTCAGGAGGTAAAAAGGGCAGGTTATGTCAGGAAATACAGAGATGGGATGAATGCTAATGGATTTGTGCTTGTGTAGTACTTTGTAAATATAAACTGCTGCATAAGGGCAAGGACTGACTTGTTCTTCAGCTGCATTTAAACAGCAGGGTGGGGAATCACCCAGGGTGGTTCTGTATGGGAGGGAGAAGTATCCTCTGGTCCAAACAAAGCCTTCAGAGATGCAAGGTGAGGTTCTAGCTCTTGGTCTAGCTTTGTAAAGAGTAAAAATGTCACTAAATCTGCTCCATGGCTCAGCCTTCCATCGTAATTCAGGGATCATGTAACACCTCACAGGACTTTTGCAGAACGCAATTTATCAATTAATAAGAAATGTGAGGTCCTTGTGTGAAATGATAGTAGGAATGCACTGACTGGGCATCACTGTGGATCACAGGGAGAAATGACAACACTGATGTGGTGGAAGGTGTTGTCTGGAGAGCAAGGAGCTCTCTGAGTGGTCGAGGTAAGACACCAACACACTCAGGGAGTTACAGATGGTGAAATGTTAGAGAAATGTTACAGGTCAGTTTGAGACTGGCAACTCCAAAGGTGTGCAGTGGAGGCATTTCAGTAAATGCACTCATACAGAGTTTATTCCTTCTTGCATATAACAGAACAAAAAGTGAATTTCGCTGTTTTATTTCCTGCCCCAGAGCTGGCACGTGCAGCAGTGAATCTCACACAGTCCTGAGTGCCAGCACTCGTGGCTGATCTGCCCTTGTGCCCTGACTGCCACAGAGGTATCATCCCTTGGGATCAAGTGTCTTTTAGGGTGGCCATGCTAACCCCTGCCAGGTCCCTTCCCTACCTCTGCACGAGCCTTTCATGCCTAGAGCAGGTGAATTCACCCTCCAGTCTGCTCTCAGTGCTCCCCACCTCAGCCTGTGTTCTCCTCGCTGCGCAGAGGAGCAGCACAGGCTCCAACCCTCCAAGGGGAAGTGCTCCCGAGCTGGGTGCAATGAGGCCTTTCAGCCTCCATCTCCAGTCCCCACCGAGCCAAATGCAGCATGAAGTGAGTGAGCAAAGCCTCCCACTGCCATCGGGGCCAGGGGAGGATGCTCAGAGCTTCCAGGGTGCACGGAGCATCTTCCCACAGTGCTTCCAAACAACTCCCCTGCCAACGGGGAGGGAATGGAACCTTTCAGTCCATCAGCTGGGTCTAATGGGGAAATGGGTGAAATCTTGTCAGCCCGTTTCTGCAGGAAGTCAGATGATATGATCCTAACAGTCCCTTCTGGCTGCAAAATCTGTGAGCGTCCCTCTGAGCTTACTGACGTGTTTCATGTACACGTGGTGAGCCTGTTTCATCTCTGGGTTAACTCTGCTGGCATCAGTGAGTTACACCAAGGATAAATCTGCCCTTGTCACTGTTTTGTACTGTAATTCAGTCCCTCCTTTGTTTAAAACTTCTGGCAGCTTGATATATTATAAGTGCCACATACGTATAAAATGCATTTATTTAAGCAAAGAAAAATATGCTAATATGCATATTCCTATTTTGTCTCTTTCTTGTTACCAGTTAATCAATCACACAGAATGTTTGTGACACTTATTAAAGGGAATGAGTAGATAAAAGCACATGGCTTTCATTTATGAGACCCTGATAAGTTGGAAATACAAAGGATCTTACCAAAGGGAGTCAGTGTATACTAATGGGTAGAACAAAGAGCTGATAATGAAAAAGACATTGAATGTGGATCCCAGTTCTATTAACTCCCTTTGTGATCTTGAGTAACTCAGCTATTCCCCACACTTTATACATGTGACCAGCTCCAATCTGGAGGCCATGCTTCAGTTGAATACCATTAGGCCAATCATTCTTTTAAATAAAATACTTCTGTGCTGTCAGCTTTTAATTGCTATCAGCCAGAAATCCAGATTAAAATCCTGGAGCCTGGATCTGGGAAGATTATGTTTTTAGTCTGTGTTCAGATGCAGCTTCAAAAGGAAAGCAAATCCCAAATGCAGTGAATATTACTTATCTCCTTTCCTCTCTCTTCATTTCCATGTGTATTCAGATAGAGTGGCAAATCTGCAAATCTTTATTCACCTGGTTGCAGAGTATAAACTGAGCAATCTGCTCTTCAGTTGAGAACTCTGAGGCTGTAGATAAATAACCCCCTGGAAATACCAACTTGAGGAGCAGAATTGGTATTGATCCAACATGCAGTGTTTCTCAGAACACGTTCCTTTCTTTTTCTGAGCAGAGCAGGTCTTTCCAAGAGCAGGAATGCTGTCCCCGTGGCAGATGCTCCAGCACAGGCTGGGGTGAGGGATGTGCCCAGCCTCTGCAAGGTGGGCAGGAAAGGCAGAGCTCCAGCCCAGGGGTTGGGCAGGGGGTGGTTATTCTACTGCATCTCAGCACAAGGGACCCCAGGGACTCTCACAGACTGATTGATAATTTATGCGTGTTTCTCTTCACAAATCCCAACCCCAAATGTCTCTGTCACAGGGTGGGGAGGGAGGTGGCAGCTCTGTCAGTCTGTAGAGTGGGAGTGGGCAGATCTTGGCCATGGGATTGGCCCTGAGGCACAGGCCCATTCCTGGGGATGAGTAAATTCACAGAATCACAGAAAAGTGGGATTTGTTTAAAACTTTTGTTTTTTAACATGCCATAGAGTTTACTAGTGGTGCCCCTAATGAGGTAACTTCAGCCCCAATTTCACATTATTAGCACTGTGGTGCTGATAGGCTGAGGTGGGGAGCACTGAGAGCAGACTGGAGGGTGAATTCACCTGCTCTAGGCATGAAAGGCTCGTGCAGAGGTAGGGAAGGGACCTGGCAGGGGTTAGCATGGCCACCCTAAAAAACAACCTTTTTTAACTCTTTGGCCTTTTAACTCTTTGGCTTTTAACTCTATGGCCACCCTAAAAAACCTTTGAGATCATCAGTCCAAGCTGTGCCCAATCCCCACCTTGTCCACCACCCCATGTTCAGTCACTCCTCAAACACCTCCAGGGATGGGGGCTCCACCCCCTCCCTGGGTAGCCCCTTCCAATGCTGCTCTTTTAGCACCACGAAAGTCATTTTTCCCTCTCTCTCTTCCCCATCTGCAAAGCTGGGGTGATGGTGGTACTGCCCTGTTTCGTATTGCTCTTGGAGATTTGCAAATGAGCAGTGATATTATTATTAATGAACCTGTAAATCGAATAATTCAATGCTGTGGCAGCACAATAGCACACAGTACCTTAAAAGTGGTCCTTAGGTGGCTGTATGAAACATATGCTGTTGTTATTTTGACTTCTTTGTCTATTTTCTAAATTCCTCCCTTTTGGTAAGAAAATTATGTTGCAAACTTTGGAAACTGAGAAGAAGCGTGCAGTGTAAATGCTCAGGAATGACTAATTTGGAGAGTTTTTTTACAACAAAGAAGTTCAAAAAGCAGTTAAAGGCCTGACTGCTAAAAAATGAAAAAAGTAATTTGGATACTACCGGCAGTGCAGGAGGTACTTTTATTAGGTAAAGCAGTGCAAAAGTTTGGCATGGGTTCAGTAATAATAAAAGAGCAACTATAAAGAGTTAATTATCTCTGATCCCTAAAGGAAGTATATCTTTCCTATCATCATTGAGGCCCTTTGTAGTGCAGTGTTGGGAAAAACAGAGCATTTTGGCTGAGGGCCCAACACCTGGCCTGGGAATCATGTTTTACAGTGGCCAAAGATCATCAGCTTCTCCTAGACAGAGTGCTAATAATGTGAAATTGGGGCTGAAGTTACCTCATTAGGGGCACCACTAGTAAACTCCATGGCATTCATGGGAAAAAAAAAAAGGGAAGAGGTTTGGAGTCATGGTGTTTGCCTTGCTTTGATCTTTAAATAAAAAGTGTCAGAGTTGTTTCCTAAATAAAAAAATAAAAAAAGTATGGCTGTTGTTGGCCTAACCCTTCCTTGTCAAGTCCCCCTCACTGCAAAAAATGGGACATAAAACCATACAGGCTCATTGTGTTATAAAAAGGGAAATCAAGAAGGAGAAAAACAAACCTATAGAACTATTTGGGAAAAGCTCCCTCTTCTACCATTCACTCCACTGAATATTTCTAATGGTTTTTGCCATAAAACCAGATATTGGTGGAAGATTTTGATTCACATCGAGCCAGTGCCAGTGGTGCTGTGAGAGCAGAGAGATTCCACCTGCCCTGGCAGCCTGGTTGGGGCAGCCCTGGTGCTTCCTGCTCCACAGGGATTTGGAGAGAAAACTTCCCTGTGCATGGGTGAAGCAAAGGAGTTTTGAGAGAGAAAATTGTACCAAAACAAAAAAATGTCCCCTGAGAGCTGTAGAGCAGGCACACAAATCCTACCCCATCCCTGGCAGTGCCCAAGGCCAGGCTGGACAGGGCTTGGAGCCACCTGGGATCATGGAAAGTGTCCCTGCCCATGGCAGGGCTGGGATGGGATGAGCTTTAAGGGTCCCTCCCAACCCAAACCAGTCTGGGATTCTGGGGTTCCAACTGCATGTGGAATTCCCTAACAGGTTTAAGTATTATAAAAATATGGATTATAAAAATACAGATTATAAAAGCAAACATTATAGAAATATACATCATCTATCTACTTTTTGCATATTAAAAGTGTTGCAGTTTGGGGATTTCACAGGCTTTCCCCAGCCCAGAAGGGCTGAAACCTCTTGGCTGAGAACAAAAAGCAGTATATTGAGGAAATCTGCACAGTCCTTTGCAAAGAAATTTCTCCCCCCTTTTTTCCAGGCCTTTCCCCCCCTGTTTTCCAGCTGAATGGTC
>VZTB01008394.1:76185-116612 GCA_013397245.1 Thryothorus ludovicianus
TCTCATCTTGCTCATATTACCAGGAAAGTGATTAACCTGCAGACTCCTCTTAAACCTCCCCTGTGCTGTGGCACTGCTGGGAGGCCCTGGGAGGCCGGAATAGCCAAGGAAGGTTTGGCAAGGCTGAGGATCTCAGTGAGGGTCACACATCTCCTCTGGGGAGCAGTAAATCCAGGGCTGTTTGGTCCTCAAACAGGACTCATCAGTTTCATGGGGGTAAAATTAAAAAATTCAAGTAAAATAAAATGAAATTTAAAAAATTAAAAAATAATAAAATTNATAGAATAGAATAGAATAGAATAGAATAGAATAGAATAGAATAGAATAGAATAGAATAGAATAGAATAGAATAGAATAGAATAGAATAGAATAGAATAGAATAGAATAGAATAGAATAGAATAGAATAGAATAGAATAGAATAGAATAGAATAGAATAGAATAGAATAGAATAGAATAGAATAGAATAGAATAGAATAGAATAGAATAGAATAGAATAGAATAGGTTTCCTTTCAAAAATGTGACAAATATGGAAAACAATTTCTGTAGTCATTTGCTTTGCTGAAAAATAAGTCTTTCTTTCAAATCAAATGAATAAACTCCAAAACTTAAATTACAAGGCTAGAACAAATCCTTCCCAAAACAGTGTGAAATATTTCTGTTTGGTAAAGTTTTCACTTATTCTGTTTAGAAATTCGAGTTGGAAAGCGAGGCCACCCTTTATTATGTATGCCAGGCACCCAGTCCTTCCATCCTTTAATAACTGTGTCACAACACCTTTTTCAGATGCTTGATGGTGTAACGCAGAGGTTAATTGCTTATGGAAATGGCTGCTAATGTTAGAAGGATGAGGGTAATTTGTTCCCCCGAGCGGGAAGAAGACGTGGCAGCAGCACAGGAGCCACTGCAGCCCCCCCCAAAGGCTGCTGTCCCTGCTGTCCCCACCACTGTGGCCACTGGATGCTCTCCCATTGACTGTCCCCCCACACCAGAGGAGGGGAATTCATCTCTGTGCTGCCCAGCACCTCCCAAACCTCCCGAGAGGAGCAGGTGAGCCAGTCCCCATCCCTAAGGAATTCCAGGTGGTTGGTGAGCCAGTCCCCCATCCCTAAGGAAATTCCAGGTGGTTCCATCCCTCCCAAATTCAGCCCCACGCCCACGCTCTGGGGATGGCAGTGCTGCTTGCACTGTGCCTGCCATGGACATGCATTGAAGGTCTGCTCTGCATTGCTTTCAGAGCCAAGTTTCCCATGGGGAAAGTCCTCCTGATATTCATGAACAGCAGCCAGGTGCAACCTAAAAGAGTTTGGGTGCTGTTCTCCCTCTTTGGTATTTGTATTTCCTAAGGGATTTCCTCCCTGTGCTGGTATTTCCGGGTGTCCATGTGTGTATCAGGTTCACAGAACAGTCTGGGTTGGAAGGGGCCATAAAGATCATCCAGTGCCACCCCCTGCCATGGGCAGGGACACCTCCCACTATCCCAGGCTGCTCCCAATGTCCACCCTGGCTTTGGACACTGCCAGGACTCCAGGGGCAGCCACAGCTGCTTTGGGCACCCTGTGCCAGGGCCTCCCCACCCTCACAGGATTCTTTCCCACTATCCATCTGTCTCTGCCCTCTGGCACTGGAAGCCATTCTCTGTGTCCTGTCCCTCCATCCCTTGTCCCAGGTCCCTCTCCAGCTCTCTTGAAGCTCCTTTAGGCACTGGAAGAGTCTCCCTGGAGCCTTCTCTCCAGGATGACACCCCCAGCTCTCCCAGCCTGTGTTCCAGGTGAGCAGTGCCCAGTCTGGCTCTGCACTGACAGTGCCCCCTGTTCTGTGGAGCTCTGGTACACCTTAAAATCCAGCCTTGGTTTGGGACACTGTCCCTGGCCCAGAGCCCCGGCTCAGTGACTCCTGGTTCTCCATGAGGGAGGATTCTCCATCCCTGGGCTGGGGAGCTTCTCACCACCACAGCAGAGGCTCACTGGTGTTGATGGGGAGCATGGCATGATACCCGATGGACAGGGCAGCAGAGGGGTTTGGAGGGGCTGTCTGGACACATCTTGGCAGGCACTGGCACCTCCACCAAGGTGCTGCTGCCCTGGGATCCACCTGGGCTGCTCTTGGGGTTAACACCATGCTGGAACACATACCTGACCAACTCCTGTGTGCTCTACTCCCCCATGGTTTAAATTGGCATCTGAAGTGCCAGGAGTGCCAGCTCACCAACAGGGCTGAATTCATTCCACAGCCTTCCCAGCTCAGGGATAGGGAGGTTACCTTGGCAAAGGCAGAGTTAACAATCCCCACAGACATACTTATGTTTATAACATACTCGTCCAAAGCTTTTAACCCAGAACAACATTTACACGAAGGCTGCAGAGCTCCATCATGCTGCTAATGCTTACAAGATTTCCCTAAATACTTTTCCGGAAGCTCTTCTTACGGAGAGAGCCCAGAGGGAATAAGTGAGCTGGAATCAGGGATGCTGCTGCTGCACGTGTCCTTCCCAGTGAGACCCTTGCTGGTCCAGCCCATGTGGAGCCCTCAGCTGCAGCCTCGGTGGGTGGGGAGCTGGGGGGGTCCCATGCTCCAGCACAGGCTGGGCTGGGGCACTGGGAGAGGCACCTGTGGCTGATTCAAGGGGACAGTGACAGAGCAGTTCATCATGCAGACATGGGGAGGGGACAGGGAGAGGCAGATGCTTGAGACTCCACCTGCAAGATAAAGAGCTTGAGCAAGTGCCCCCCATCCAGGGAGGGACAGGACTTGCAGTGTGGAGCTGTTTTCCTTCCTTTGCACCTCCAGTGAAAAAAGCTGAAGGCTCCTGCCATTGCTTTCATCCCTTTCAAAATGACTGAGTAAGGCTCCTCTTTCCTCCAGCTTCCCCATTCCCCAGTCCAGTAAATAATGTGCCACTTAAATGTCCGCCTTCCCCTTGATGACAATTTATTGCAACAGAAACGCTGTTAATTTGGCTGCCTGGCTCCCAGGTGGGGCTATGCTGGGGCAGCCTGTGCTGCCAAAATCCTTCTCTGCCCAGCTCCAAGGAAATGAGCTGGCACCCAGCGAGGCATCACATCCCTCCAGAGAAGCAGCATCCAGCCAAAAATCTCAGCTACTGAGAGTGGGGTTTTTAATTTCTAACTTTTTTGTGCCTTGGAGTGCTCGAGACATTAGGTGGCAAGGCTGGATCTCTGAATCCAAAATGCAGGGAGTGTGAATTGCTGCAGAAAAGCCAAAGGAGCCAGCAGGATTTACAAGAACTGAGGATCCGGCCCCCAGCGTGCTCCAGACCGTGGTAAATTCTTACCTGGAGGCACCAGCATATTTAGTCCTGACATCATGGGAACATTACCTACCTGTAGCAGCTTACTTTACACACTCCCCAACACCTTTAAGATGCTTTATAACCTTGAAAATCCCCTGACAACAAATGCACTGTGCTAGCATATGCCAGCGAGGGAACGGTGCAGTGTAGCCATACCAATTAAGCCTGAACATTTCATGCGTCCGTGGTATTTTTTTATTGAGGTACTGTCTATCTTTTTAACTAGGTTTGTTTTTATTGTAGCAAAAACCTGCCCTTTCAGATGAGCAGGCTAGTCTATCAGAGCTGACATTTAGTGGAAAACAAAGTGCAGGCATGAGAAGGTTACAAGAGCTGGCACATGCTTTTGCCCAGATTAGCCCATAACAGAACTGGACTCGTCTAGTTTTGCTTTCAAAGAAATCCTTCTGTCCATAAATTTTTTCCTGCTTGTGAGCAGAGTAGGAGGCCACAGCAACAGTACTCAACAGCTGTTAAAAATAAGGGTTTGGATTTATTTTGTTACACACAGGCCAGAAGTGATGAAAGAGGCTGGGGTTGGCTACATTGGTAAGCTTGGTGGGTAAATCAGTGGTGCCTTTATGGTTTTGCACCAAGAGGGAACAGATTTGGAGGCAAGGATGGCAGCACTGTCCCCTCTCCAGGACACAGCATTATTCCCAGTGCCCTCCCTGGTGTCCCACACCCCATCAGCCCATCCATCACCCCCAGGGCAGTGCATTAGCTCTGCAGCCTCTGCTCCCAGCAGGATTTGGGCCCAGGGAGCTGAGCACCTCCTGCCATTAGGCCTGGCAGGATGTGGTGCTGCTGGTTCCTGATTACAGCAGATTTGGCCACAAAACCCAGATCCTCTCCTCGCTCTCTCCCTGCAGCTGCCATTGGGATTGGCAGGAACTTTAAGCTTTCTTTAACTGTGGGTTCCTAATGGCCTTTTTGGACTGCTGTAGGTAAGCAGGTTTTATTATCCATGTCCAAATAATACTGACTTAATTATCTAACCTAAACTAGTGCAGTAGATATGTGATTGCATCCTGACATTTACTAACCACCGGGGAAGACTTTTCCTGGCAAGTTCTTTGCATCGTATGATCAGATATTGGCCCCCAGCTGAAGAGCCAAGCTCTTTTCTGCTCAGCACTGCCCAAAGATGAAGAGCCTGTCCTGACCCCAGCAAGCTGAAATGCAGCTTTGTGTGGAGATAAACTGGATTAATGGCAGGAACTTGGGTCTGAAAACCATGGAGTGAGTGGGTTTAGCACGGGGGCCTGCAGGAGAGCTGGGAGAGAAGTGTTGTCTTCCCAGGTGTTGGTAGGAAGTTTTTCTGCAAGGGAAGGAGTTCTAATCCCCAGGTTTTGGAGCTATCATCACTAAGCAGCGTAGTATTTTTGTGTTTGAGAGGGCTTGGCAGCAACACTCAGCTGCTCAGTCCCACGCAGGGTGAGATGTAGGCTCGGAGCATTCGCACCTTCCTCTCAATGGAACAGAACGGGCCAGTGGCTGCCGGGGTGAATCCAGTTCCCCAACAGCCTGGGCTGCTCAGAAACTCACCAAATCCTCAGAATAACGATCTTTAGGAAAACATTTCCTTGCCTAAAAACTTCAACTCTGAGTGTATTTGCTTTTCATACAACTGTCATTATTTGCTGGTAAACATTAATAGCAGAGATATTTAAGCTGAATGTTTGGAAAGCAAAGCTTTCCCTTCTGCAGTTCGGTGCCTTTATCTCCCTATTCATAGACCCAACTTAAAATTCTTTACTCTTAACATCACCATCATCTGTTGTCATAGAAACTATTGCAATACATAAGTACTCTAAATGACTGCAACTTGGTTGAATGGCAAGGGATCAAGATGGACTGTGATGGGGAACATTTAAAACAGGTACATTTATGGACAACAGCTGATGATGAGAAGAGTTGTTCAGTCTCTCAACCGAAAAAAAAAAATAAAAAAGATACAGCATTCATTTTCAGGCCAACAAATCATAGAATGGTATTTATTGAACCTTTTTGTTTATTTTGTGTATTCTTTCCTATGAGACATATAAACCAGGAGCTCTTTGTTTTATTTAAACAAATCTGTGTAGTCCAGTTGTGGACTAATTTTACTGGGCTTTCTCAGTGAAATTTCCTATGGAGAGTCAGGATTTACATTCCTGATTCCTTAAGTTTGTGTTTATTTGTACCTTGCTAACAAAGAAATAATACATCTGCTTGGTTTCCTGCAGCTGAGAAAACCAGCACTGAGCTTTGCATTTCTACCCCCTTATTCCCTTCAAATGATTGGTGAAAATACAGCCACCAGAGCCAGTTAGGCTTTAATTCTACAGCAATTTAGATACCTCCAGTACAACTGCAGTGCTTTAAGTCCCATACATCCCTCCAAAGCCTGTGCTGTTCCCAAGGAGCAGAACAGAAGGTCAGTTACAAGTTACCATTTTCTCCCCCCTTGCTATAGCTGCAAAATGCCAGAAGAGCTTCAATTTGAAGCCTGAAGAAACTGCTATTCCTGCATCATCTCAGTGGAATGCAAAGCTCAGACAGGTCCTTAGGATGTGTAAATGTCACAGAGATTCAGTTTTGCAGAGAAGTCATTGACACTCCAGTGACAGCACAGCAGTATTTTGCTTCTGGTTCAGTACAAATTACAGACAACTTGACATTAGAGACCTTCAAATGCAAAAGCAGACTGAAATCCTACATGATCAACTGACTTTCCCTATTTACAACAACACAGCTTTCATTTAGATGTCTCTTTGGGGACAAATTGATGGAATGGAAATGGAACAGGGAGAAAAGGCGGGGAAGTTTCTGATGTGTGTGGTGCTGCTTGCTCCACGCTGAACCCTCTGAAGTCTGGTGTGCCTCTGCCCTGCAAGATGCCATATGTGAGTGCTGGTGACACATCCTTGAGCTCTGCTCTCTGAGCTCCCCCTGCACAGAGCACAGAAAGCCAACAGTTAAATAAGAAAAAGGCCTTAGCAGCCCTGCCACTCCTTGCTAGTACTGTTTATTCCAGATAACTACCTGTGTTCGTATATGTTGTTTGGTGACTTTGCAATTATCCTCTTATCTTTCTTTTTACACATAATAACATCCCCGTGACCAATCTGTTAAGGTGGTTGAATGCAGCCTGGTTCTTCATTTTAAAGAAGTCATTTGCTGAAAATAAGGCAAGGGAGATCAAACTCAGCCAGAAAGCTCTGCAGGCCATGGGTTAGAAGAATGCTTTGGGCTCTGAAACAAACTAAAGAGCCCAAATGAAGAGTGTTGTGTGTGGGTAGAGGGCTGAGATACTGGGTGGATGGCAGAAGGGCTGGAGCAATGGCTTTAACTGCCTGTGGAGTGAAGATATCATGGCATTCACCCTGCTACAGCTAATGTAGATCAAAAAAACAAATATTGCTTCAAACAGCACAGAGGAAAAGGGCTAACAATAAAAAAAAATTGTGCCAGAAAAAGTGAAGCGTGCTCTTGTCCTAAAGAGCCACTCTGTGACCTCAGTTCATTTTGATTCCCATGTTCAGGAGCACCCGAGCAGGCCCAGGGACACCAAGGCCCTAAGCAGGGATGCAACTTAGTGAAGAAAGTCATCACAACTCATGGTGCCTGCCTAGCAAAGCCCAGGCCAATCAGGAAGCTGGGTTTATATTGCCTAATTAATTCAACTGTCAGGAAATTAAACTATCATGTACTTTGATATCTGTCTGTTTTCTCAGGTGCAGTTATATTTGAAGAGACCCCACGCCTGTTTAGCTGTGATCCCTTTTGGAAATAATTGGCATGGTTTTGATTGATAATGTGTATTCCTCTTTAAAGGAAAACACACTATTTTTCATAATCAGAGGCTGAATGCATAATGAGTGCTCTGGTGCTGCCTTTAGCATCAGGTCTGTCAAACTGCACAGTTATTTCCATATTGATGCAAACTAAGATATTACACTCCCTCATTACATTGACATGGCACATCTTTCAACAGTCAGCTTCCAATCATACGTTCCTTGCAAACAAAATTACCTTCATTTTCTCTTTTGCTACAGAAGGAACTAGCAGTGGAAATGTGCCCTAACAAGCTAATCAACTAATTTTTAGAATATGTTTGAACCATTTAATATTCTAAAAGAAAACAAGAAAAAGTTGCTAATGGGTATGCTGGCATAAACAGAAATAAATAGACAACTGGTTGACTGAACATTAGCATACTTAAGTTTTATCGAAGTCACAGTGGAATTCATTTTGCAAGTCAAAAAAGCAAGATCTATTTGTATCCATAAGCTGAACCACCTCATTTACTCTCTACATTCTTGAGCAGATAACCTTGGTTATGAAGGTAAAAGAAAAAAAAAAAAAAAGGAAACTACCCTTTTACGAGCCAAATACTCGAGGCGATAAATTGATTTTAGTGGGACCAGTGTGTAGGGCTACTGATAATGGCCTGTGTGATACTAATGGCCCTGCTGCTAGGAGAGAGCAGCCAGGCTCTGGGTTATGGGCTGCCATCCATGGGCTTGGCAGGGAGCGAGGGGGTTTCCAAAGCAACACCCAGGGATGGGAAGAAGGGAGAGGCAGCTTTGCATCCTGAAATCCTAACTCCTGTCCCCAACAGGCAACCGACAGCAGGGAGAGTTGGTGTTCTGAGTGACCCAGCTCAGTGGAAGGGTTGTGGTGAGCAGGCTGAAGGATGTTGACTGCAGAAAGCGTTGCTGAGGCAGTGACACCATGCAGGGTATCAGTGAGGTCTCAAAGAGTCCCCCAGCCACCCCTGGGAGCTTCCCAGGGACCTTTCCATTCTGTCAGGAGCACATCATTTGTTCAGCTGCAGGAGGGGTACAAGCCTTGTGCAGAGATCCTCATTGTGCCTCATGCTGTAAGCTCTGTTTTCAGACCAAGGCTGGGTTTCATTTCCTATCAAGATTCAGCTCTGCATTTGTTATATATGTTAATTTGCTCTGGAAAAATCACAGAATAGCAAATTATTGTCCTGATACAGTGTTTAGGTAAGACTCCAATGTCTCCCCCAGGTCTGCGTGTGGAATCAGTGACAGTGAATGATTCTTCCCCTGTGCCAGAGGGTGATTAGGGCCACAGTGGTCACAGGGGCTGCCTGTGCCTGAGGACAGCTCTGGGCAGCCCCTTCTCCTGAGGCAGTGCAGGAAGCAGCAGAGCCCTCCTCACCTGAGGCAGAGCTGTGCCCAGTGCAGCTGAGTGTCCTGTGGGTGCTCAACATCCTCAGGCTGAGCCACTTCCTCCAACAGCTCCCCTCTTCCCAGACCCACACACTGCACAGGACATGGGCACCACAACTCCCATCCCAGTCTGGAGCAGGGATTTGCTTCTGCACTGCTGGTCACACCCAGATTTCATTCAGACCATGTGGGCTTTGAAGCTTGTGAATTGACCCTGAATATTTCAATGGCCAAATTAGAGTTGTTCCATGCACAGATCACTGTTAGGAATGTGTGGGGTGATTTACACATCTAAAACCATAACCTTGTAGCAGGTCCCAGTCTTCCCGGCTCTATGTCTAAAATTTGGGCACTGTATTTTCCTTTCCTTTTCCTATGCAACATTTCAGAATCCAGCCCTGAAGGGCATTAAGTCAGCATTGCTGTAATGCCCTAACACTATTATCAGCTGCATTTCCTTACACATCCAGGGCAAAACACCTTCCAAAGCTGACAGTTGCACGGGAATGCACCAGACTGTTCCCTGACGTGGGATTAAACAACATACTGTGCAGCAAGAGAAACATCTGTTTGTTCTTGAGCTGAGCAGCCACCGGCTCGGCCGAGGGTCTGGAAGAGCAGGAGGATGGCTCAAGATGAAAGCTTGCACTTCAGCTGTTGGGGGAAGGAATACATCCCTGGTCCTGTAGAATATTTCTGCTCCATCATAAAAATCCAGGCAGTGCCATTCCAGCAAATACCCCGGCACCACTGTGGCATGAGAGCCAGCAAATGGAACTGGAGTCGTTTCCATCATAAAACACATCCTATGAGTCGGTAAGGAGGGCTAGAGAACAGATGTCCCAGGGTCTGTGAGTGTTTCCCATCCTTTAGGGATGTCTCTTGGGCTGGAAAACGAAAGGGGTGTCCCATGAGGAAAGTGGCTGTTGGAAAAAGAAGGGTGGGAGAAGCTCTGTATCCCACCAGTCCAAGGATGAGGATGTGGAAGGGAGTGGTCCATAAATCTGAGGCTGTGTGGATAATGTGGGATCGTGGGTCTGGAGCAGCCAGGCTGATGTGGGGCACAGAGCAGGAGAGGCAGCTTCCCTCCCATCCATCCTGCTTAAGAGGTTCCCAACACTCTCCTCAGCTTGCAGATTTAGATACAAATTTGTACAAAGAAGTGTGATAACTCTCCCTGAAACCTGATTTGATTTTCTCCCTTCGCTATCTTATCTGGCACAGAGGAGATTTAAGTCATACCAGATTATGAAGTGTTATCCTCTCTACTCAGCCAGAATATCTGCAGACGGTCAGGCTGCCAGGGCTGAGCTTTAGGTTGCCTCAGACTGCAAGTTTCAGTTCTGAAGGTGCTTTTTGTCTGATTGCTGGCTCGAAAGATAGAAACACCAAGTCCTACAGCTGGTAATTTCTTTACATAAATAACAATTCTGCAAAAGATCCCTTTAATGACATCAATTATACGTAACTAAGTGCACTTTAAAGACTGATTTCTTTTTTTAGGGGGTTGTTTTGAAGCATCTTTGAATTCATTAAGAGGCATTTTCCCTTTATAAACTGAAACACAAATTTCCCACAGACACCAGCCCCCCTGACAGGTACATTGTTCCACTTTCATGTCTAGTTATTTACTTGCCAAATACATCAGACACAGAGCCTGAGATCAGCCACATAGACATAAAAATACACAAATTACCCTTCCTCTTCTCCCCAGCAGGTGGTTGTGGAACTGTGGGCAGTAGATGGGAAGGAGGATGTGCCCCATTGGGGGTGTGCTGGGACTGGCTCTCCCCTCCAGGGGCTCCCCTGGTGCTGCAGGCTGCATTTAGCCCAAGCTGCCCAAACAGTGAAGGGAGAGGAAAGACTCAGAGTAGAAATTACATCCTTTAAAGGTTAAATTAAGAAAGGTGCAAAAGTTAAAGGCTTTGTGCTGTCCCTAATGCAATCATTATCTGATACCAGACCCTTGGTAGGCAGTGGCTCATCCTTTCACTGAGGTGGAGCTCCCCAGAAACATCAAGACCACCTGAAAATGCAGCAATTTGAGTTTTAGCTCCTGCCAGTTTTCCACACTCTGCTTGGAGCTTCCTGACAGCAATAGGAGGTCCCATCCAGACAAAGAGCTCTTTCCCTTGGCAGAGCAAAGGAAACCTTGCTCTTGAATTAGGAATGCAAAGCTTCATTCTTGGCCAAAGATCTAAACCTCGACTGTTTGTGCTACATTGTGAGAGGTTGTTTTATATTGTCCCCATTCACATTCCCTCTGTGCAGGGAATGGGGACAGTGCTCTGTGCCAGCTCACACAGGCACTGCAGGAGGAACAGCACTGAGGGCATGAGGCACTCAGAGCTTATGGACATCTGGATATCTGCAGCAGAAAGAGAAGACCCCGACCAGAGCATTCCCCTGCCATGTGAACTACTGTTTCTACTTAAAATTTCACTGGCAATCTAGAAAAATGCCATTCAGGCAGAGCAAGATGTCTGTGCATGGAGGATTGCTGGAGAGTATAAAATAACAGCCAGCCAGCAGCTGATAATCTGCTTGTAAACTCCTGTTTGGAAATCAAGACAATCCCATTTTACAGTAACCAGATGTTTTAACAGAATATTAGTATTTACAAGGGCCTCAGGCTATTGTTTTATACAGGTCTGAAGAGGGCTTACAAAAATGGAAAATCACAAGTGTGCAGTTCAAAGGCCCCTCAAAGCTGTGACATTTGGTGTGATGTGGGAGAGATCCCCTTTTGTTTGTGCCTGGGATGTCAGATGGGATTAATTGCCAAGTGTTCTTCCTTAACTTACCTAACCAAGTTCCCTTCTGCTCCAATATTTCCCTGTTCTTTATTATCCATAATTGGATAACTTCTCCAATTTTCTCCTTGGAACACTGAAGATAAGGTTTCTGTTTAATCATCCCACTTTAAGTACTTGCAATCAGACAGGATATTGCTGCTTTTAAAATAAGACAAAGACATTTAATGACTTTCATTTCTTCCTATACAAAAGATTAATTTATATGCTGGAGTCATCTTTTTCATTGGAAAATTCTCCCCACTCTGTTTGAAATGATTCAATCTGATTAACAACTTAATTCTCCTTTTATACTTCTGATTCTGTGGCTTTCGCTGCCAGCATTCGCTTGTCGTCTCTTTCCTAACTCCAATTCAGCTTTTGTTTCTGAATTAGTCTGAAGTTAAGAAGCCAGGGGAGCTGTGAGGTGTGTGAGTGCAGGTGTGCTGCCCTGTAGCTGGGGTGTGAGGCAGGAGCTGGGAAGGACAGCTCCGTGCTGAGCTGCTGGAGCAGCACCACACGAGCAAACACAGCACCAAAGGCTGGGGGAGAACAGAGGGGCTCCCTCAGCAGCCCTCAGCCCAACCTGTGCTATCCTGCTTGGGGCCTGTCAGGCTGATCTGAAATGTCCTTTTTCACGGCCTTGCCTTTGTGTCCTGTCTAGTAAGGACTTCTGGGAGAACAGGGGAAGTGATCCTTAGCTCCTGGAGGGGGAAGTTGATGTATATGAGGTTATTAGTGTAGGAATATTTGATGGAAAGAGTAGGATGTGCTGGTGGGACACTCTCCTGGACCTAGGTTTTTCATTAGGCACTTTGTGGCAGTTTTGCATGTTTCTTTCACAGAAGAAGAGCAAGTGAACACGATTAACAGCTGAAAAGAAAAGGAACAGTTTTTAAGATCTGCTTCTGATCACGGGTTTCATGTTCCATGTGTGATTTCACAGGACTCTGAGGGCTCCAGGTGAGGGACTATGGGGTCAGCATGAGCATCCCTGGGAAATCAAAGGGCAGATGCAGCACTGGGGAGGCAGAAAACTCCTCCCTGCTGTTTTCCAGGCTCTTGGGAGAAGCCCTGTGTCAGGAAGCTCTGCAGGGAGGACAGAGGTAGGAGCCAAGAGCTGACAGGGGGTAAAAATCATGTTCTAGAATACACCTTTCCTGGCTTTTTAACCCACAGATTTATCCTGCCAGTTTTAAACTGTCTCCTTGTACTGTTCAATGAGTGCTGGTGAAAGAAAAGTTTCCTGCAGGTGCTATGAGCACATCACCTGATGGTTCTTTGAGTACAGATGTGAAAGCTGTTCAGAGCTTTGACTTTCTGCATCATTACTGGTGATTTGATGGTTAATAACACAAATTGCAATGCAATCTTTACCTTCCAACAGATGAGTGTTTGCCTTAGCAAAGTCAACATCTTTTTTAGGAATTTATTTTGGTTTTCTGCTAATATGCTTTAAAGGAATTATCATTTTCTTTACTCTGCTGACCATTGTTTTCAGTTTGGACCTTTTCTAACTTTTACTTCATCTTACTTAGCATCTATAGCTTCCTGATTTATAATATTTTACTTTTGTGATGTTTATTTATGTTCTCTTAGCTTCAGGAACATCTTATTTTTTAAATCAAGCTTTAAGCCAAGAAAGCCTTCTCCTGTGGCTGTGGGATTAGGATTTTCCATCATAAAGAAATAGGTACTTGAGCATAACTATAACTTTATGAGTTATTTTTATTCTGACAAAACTCTCACATATGCCCAACAGATTTAGCTCCCAGTTGTTTTCTGGACTGTAAAACCAGTCTTCCTAACAGACCAAATGTATAAATACAAAATTGAAGAGATTTAGCAGAAGCCACTTGGCTGTGTGAGAACTTTTCAAAAGCTCTAATGGCTTTTTCAACACTTCCCTGGCTGTATATGAGACCAGTGGGTGAGCCCAGATGCTTTTCTTTTTCCCAGTCCAGTCTCTGGATGCCCTTCCACCGTGTAAATCACGAATGCAATGTGGTTTGCATGGAGCTGCAGCTCTAATATCACATTTCCCACTCCCTATCTCTGATCTCTGCCATTGCTACAGGAGCACAGAGTGGCAATTCCTTCTCAGTGAAGTGGCATCTTCATTTTTGGAGCTGGCACTTTGTTTTCAGCTCCTATGTCATAAATAAAATACAGCCCCAGAGCAGCTGGAATGTCAGGAGGGATGCTCCTGCCCTGCCCCACACGTGCCCACGCTCTGGGGCTGGCCCAGGGAAGCCCTGCCCATGGCCTGCAGCCCTGTCCCAGCCCTGCCTTCCATGGGAATTCCTTGAGAAAGGTGGACACCCACGTGCAGAGTGCCATAATGCTAATGGTGCTTCCCACCCGAGCACTGTAAGCATTGTAATGATGCTTTAACACAGCTCAGCAATCAGCCTCTGGAGTGTAATGAAAACAGGAATACGTGTTTAACAGAGTGGGAAAGCATGCAGGGAACAGAATGAAAGTGATTCCTCACTTTAGGGCACACACATGTAAATACACGTTCGTGTCACTGGGCTAATCCACGACTTGAACACAAACCCAAACCCCTCTGCAGCCACGGAGGGCAGCCATACAGGGGGACACATTGGATCCACCTTCCAGATTCAGATCCTAACCTTGCAAACAACTTCAGGCTGCTGAAATCTGACAGCCACGTGATGCCCTCTGTGTGGCACCTTCCACACCCTGCTGGGGATCAGCTCTGCCCTGTGCCCTCTTCCACTGGGATCACAGTGGGATGAAGGAGCACACTGGGAATGCCAGAGTGCTGGGCAGCACCCAAGCAAAGTGCTTAAGGCATCAAAGATGATGACAAATAGTGAAAAGCTAGACCAGGGTAGAAAAAAAGTCAGTCTCCAGTCATTTCACCCAGAGCATTGCCTCTCCAGTTGAATTGGTTTTGCTGGCTGGAGAGGCAGCTTTGATGCTGTTGGTAACCTGAGAGTAGTTTTGGCATGGCCATCTTCTACAAGAAAAAACATAACCGTGAAGTGAATGAGAGTTGACATGACAGATTGTATCTGCTCTGCTTCTTGGCCCCAAAGGCAGTGGCTTAAAACTCAGTAATTATGGATGTACACAAATGTTTCTAATGGCCCCCAAACAGTCAGAAACACAGGCACCACCCCAGAGAGCTGCACAGCAGATTGAAATTAAATAAATGTGTGAGGAATGCAAGGTTCACCTGCGTGGAGAGAAACCTCAGACAGGGGAGCAGCCACAGGTTATCCCATCACGAGGAAGATCACTTGCAAAAGTCTGGCTGTGCTGGAAGAACAAAACCCACACGGAGCTTTGCAAGGCTTCTAGAGGGAGGTGTCCCAACCATGGCACGGGGTCGGAACCAGGCCCCTTCCAACCCAGCCCCTGGCAGGGACAGCCAGCGACGGGGCTGCGCAGGCAGGGACCTGTTAAACACCCAGCTGTGCCCTTTGTGTGCCTTCATCTGCATCCTGCCTGCACTGGAGGGGTGGACTGGCTCCAGTATGGATTTTTATTCCATTCTGAGCCATTGATTCCTCTCCCAAAGCCCAGCAGAGACCCTTGACCGGGCAGGATGGGCTGTCGGGGCACGCCTGGTTAATGAACCACCGCGGCACCTTTGTTTCTCTGGCTGCCTGGTGCTCTGCTCTCTCTGGTACAATTATTACAAAAATCAGACAGAACCTTGCCTTGAGATATGATTTTCATAGTGGGATAGATTTTATTATACCAGCCATACAATACCTGCTATTATCATTTTGATTATATGCTCCTCTCATTTGCACTATTGGAACATTATCTGTAGTACATTCATTATTACTTTATAAGAAACTGAAACTACATCCTTAAGATGAATTGTAAGGAAGGATTTCTATTTCCTCAGATAGATACTTTGGCTGAGATCATTAAGTGGCAAACATTATTTGTAAAAGTTTATTTTATTTTATTTACGTAAACTCTAAAAGAAAGAAATAACATAGATATTTCTAACAGACAGAAAAGCCTGCGGCTAGTGGCAACAAATGACTGCAATTTAGAATTCATGTACTATTAAGAAGTTCTGATTAAATTGTAAGTTCCTTTGGAGGAAGGAAGTTGAATAAATGAGAATCTGGCCCAGTGAGCTTTGATGGGCTCGCAGGGGCCAAGGGGTCAGCAGCGACTCACAGCTTCCCTCTGCCCCACAGCCCAAGGTCTCTGAAGGTCAGATCCATCATGAACCCGAGGGGAGAGGGCAGAAGGCCAGGAAGGGCTGTGTTTAACAGCCCAGCTGGGTCTAAAGAGATGCTGGATCACCTGCATGGCTGGTGAGCAGTCCCCATCCCTCACTGGAGGGCAGGACATGCCCACGGGGGAGCCCCTTGGCTCTGTGTCCACAAACAGGGACAGAGGAGTTTGCTCCCCATCTTTTCTCTGTGTTGTCCTCACCATGCAGGAATCCTTGTCCTTTTGTACACAGGGGAAGGGAAAACCACTAGCCACAGGGACCTTACTCAGCTCTCTTGGTCCAGACCCATCCCTGCCTCCAAAACGGCCCAATTTCTGCTCAAAGTGCCTGGGCGCAAATCCTGACCTTGCTCAAGGTCTAAGTCTTCCCAAACTCCAATGCAATCAGATTTTCAGTTCCTCTGAGTGACCAGTGGCAGGAGCACCTGACTCCTGAGCCATTCCTTATTGCTGTGAAGATGTCCCTGCCCAGTGCAGGGATGTTGGGCTAGATGACCTTTAAAGGTCCCTTCCAGCCTTGTGATTCTGTGATTGAAGGACTTGGCAGAGCTGCTCAGCTGCCATGGCCAAGTCAGATTTGTCACTTGTGTTTAATGGACATCTCGTTTTTCGGCTGCAACTGGGCAGTTAAACCCCAAATTGTGGGTGCAGCTGGACCATCCCAAGGAACCTGCTGACACGTGAAGCCCATTGCATCTTTAAGAAAGGTAATTTGTGTCTTCACTGGAGGAGATCACACTTTGCTGTGTGGATAAGAACATTTTCAGGTTGATTGCAAATCATAAATATTTGATGTACTGTAATTACTAGTTCTTAAGTATCACTTTCCAAATTATTATTTCTATTAAATGCATAGAAACTTGAGATGGGAGAGTGAGTTAATGCAGAAACACTTCATCACTGCAGGTCTGGGTTTAGGGAAGGTCATGAATGAACTTGTCTTTTGTTTCTTCCCACCCACCTGCCTCAGACCACTGCAAACAAAGCAGAATCAGGCTGGACTAGATGGTCTTTAAGGTTATTTCCAACCTAAATCATCCTGTGATTGTATGGACTAGTAGAAACTGAAAACAAAAGTAATTCCCATGAGAATAAAGGTTACCTGTCTGCACTCTCATGTCTTTGGGCAAATGATTTAATCTCTGCTCTTGCTCAGAGCCATCAGTTAAATGGATACAATTCCTCTGTCCTGGCTCTGTGAGAAGTTTGGCTGATGTTTGCAAAGCACACTGAGATCTCTGACAGGAGACACCCTGCACAGCGTGTTCACCTTCAGCCTGCTCCAAGCAGGACACGGGCAGGGATGTTGCTGGGGGATGAATGACCAGGGCTTCTCAAGGTCCAGCCCTTCTTCACTCCAGCAAATCCAGTCTTGACCCCCTGTGAGACCACTCATAGCCAGATCTCTAAATTTAGTTTTTTCCATGCACTCCATCCACTCAACACCAAAATTCCCACTCGGTGATGTCGGGCTTGAGCTGCTGGTGGTGCAGCTCCTTCCAAATCACTAAATAGTGTCCTGCAGCCACCACCCCTGGGCGTGGCAGTGGTGTGTCCCCAGTGGTGGCAGAGGTGGGTGGCTGCAGTCCCCCTCTGGCCAGTGGATGTGGGGATGTGGATTCCTGGTGTTTGGCTGTTTCTGTCTGACCCCTAGTGCTACCTGAGTGCACCCATGCAGCAGCTCAATCATTGCTTACAAGTTGGCAAACACTAAGGAAATATTCCAACTAATCTGGAATAAGTCAGATATACTTTTTTTCACCTCTGGGGAGATTTTCAACTATAACAATGTAGCTTTGAGCTTCTGACAGATGCTAATGAATTGTTGTTTACATGTTTGATTTACTGCCTAAACAAAGATAAGACATGCTCTTGAAAACACATTGAATGCACAATCCAAACACATCCATTAAATCTGTCACAATAAACATGACAGCTTTCTTCTAACCTAACAACTGGCATGCCTCATTTACATATTAATGAGAAAACTGGGATCAGTCTGCACAAATTGCTTCTATCTTGCAAAGGGGAAGCACTGACTGACAGTGCAGCTCTCCATGGTGTAAATACAGCAAGTAAATACCTCTGCCATCTTAATGGATTTTATTTTCATTTGCCTGTTTGGTTCCACGGTTATTGATTAGTTGTCTCTCGTGAACTGCAGTGACAGACTTTACAACTACAGGGACAGACATTAAAAGAGTTCCTTCAGCTTCCCTGGTGCCTCAGGTGTCTGCTGGGCTTTGGGGTTGGCAGCTCCCAAAAAGGCTTGGTTAAAGGCTGGATGTACCTCAGAGTTCTCACTGGTCTCTATCACCACGGGGTGCATGTCCCAGTGCTGCCAAGTCCTCTGTTGTCCCTAAAAAACTACATATTCTTCTTAAACCCCTGAGGGATGAGCATTCTGCAGGTGGGAGTACAAAGCACAGAGGGGAATCTACCAAAAAGCCAACCCTGTGCTTTTGCAGGGGTGAATTGGGAGCTAAATTCCCAGAGTTACTTGAATTCCTAATTTCTAAGAGATTGTACAAGGCAGGGTTCACTTACCCCCTACTTACTTGTAGTTAGGCTTACTTATTGTGGGACTAACAGTGGCATCTCAGCTGCATGGAAATCTGAGATTTTGGCATAGCAGAGACCTATAAAAGAGTTTTTCTTGGGCCCTGGAAACTCTGAAGTGACATCAGCAGAGAGTTAAACACCATCTAATGTGTTTTTTTCAGTATCTGTACCCTGCACTGCATTTTATAATACTTAAACCCCGAATTTGTGTCTCTCTAATTGTTTACAAGTTGGATATCTGTCCCACCTGGATGCTTGGGCTCTCTCTGTGCCAGTGCAGAAAGCTCAGAGCCTAACAGAGCAGAGCATGTCACCTGCATCTGTCACCAGCCTCAGGAACCTTGCTGCCTGTGAGGGATCCCAGGAAGCCTGGTCTGACTTTTGGACAGCTAAGGGAGAGACGATGAATTGCCCCTTCAATGTCACTGACCTCCAGTCAGGTATAGATTCAGAAGTGCTCAAATTACCTTCCAGAAGGGCACTCAGCTTCTGGAATCAGCAGCTGCTTCTGGCAAATGCACTTGGAGCAGGTACTGACACAGCCCTGCCTGGCCTTGTGCTGGGGAGGGGCTCCCAAGGCACCATCGGTGCTCAGGTTCACCAGGGGATGCTCAGGATGCTCACAAGATCCCAAGGCATGTCATGGACCCTAGATGCAATGCCATTAAATATCACCAAACTGGGGTCCCTCCATTGAGCCCTCAGTGAGCCTGAACTTTCCAGAGATGAAGGTTCTTGCAGCAGGGATATGGGAAGTTGCCTACTCCGAGGTGCAATCCTCAAATCCAGCCAAAACCTGACCAGAACAGGAGGAATGCTACGTGTTTCCAACAGAAGCAGCTTTCAAGCATTCAGAGGAGAAGTTGTGACCATCACGTGTCTGTCTGAGGGCACTGGGGAGCTCTTTGATGAATTTTCCTCTCCCTCTGGTTGTACACTTAAGACATAGCTTGGGCTTTGGGTATAGGGAAGTTTCCTCATGTAATAGTTTGCTCTAAAAGGCTGTATGAATAACACTAGAAATGATCCAAACTGTTCCAAACGACTCCAGGGAAATTAATGCACTCCTATGCTTTTGTTTTGAAGTTAATTTTTTTTTTTGGTCTCAGTGAACTATTCCCTCTCTACAAAATTGTGCACTCTGCTTTATTCTTTTGAGGCCCACAGAACCAAACATTTTAGAAGACTAATTTATCTTCTGGAATTTATGGTCCTATTTCTAGATTAAAAGGGCTGTGTTCAGTTACTCTTGGATGTAGATTCCTCCTCCTCCTCCTCTCCAGGGCTCCGTTATCTGACTCACGTCTCCAGACATTACTGCTTTGCCCCTGAAGTAGTCTTTCATCTGTTTATGGTTTAACAGTTTGTGTGCTACTGGGGCATGGCACAATAACTGAATTTATATTAAATAATTAACATCAAATGAAGCAGATTTTTTGCTACCAATATTATTCCAGTCCAGTTTTACAGAACTCCATTCAAACAGCTGAACGCACCCAGAGGAACCTGGACAACCTTCCCCAAAATAAAACAAACCCTCAGCCCCCAAACTTTCTCTGGTGACAAAGACCTTGAGTCAGATGGAGAGGCAGAGCCCCAGCCTCGTCCAGGAGGAGCCTTCCCTCACAGGGAGAGGCTCTGGGGAAGTCCATGGGGTGGCTCACAGAAGGAGCTATTGCTCAGCCATGCTGAGCACAATTAGTCGTGTACGACACACAAGCAATGAACTGATTTAATTTCCCTGTCAATCAGCAAGGAAAAAGGGCCAGCACAACGCAGAGAGTCGCTTCTCTTCAATCTGAGAAGAGCTTTGGGGGAAATATTGTAAATGTCATAATACAATATGTTAAATATAGTAGTTAAAATACTGTTCTGCAGCCAAATTCTCTTCTTAGACGCACACACAACTCCCACTGGCAGGAACAGGAGTTGTGCAGCGTAGCCCCAAATGAGGAAAAGCTGTTCTGGGGAGGGAAGGAGGTTGATCTCTGTGTGTGTGTGTGTGTGTGTGTGATTGTGCCCTCTGATGGCAACAGGGACCTGTGGATATGAAAATACTCTGAATAACTTTGAAGGCTAATGAGGAATAATTTTGGAAGAGATTTCTAATCCTGTGCTCCAGGACAGAGGAATAAATCCTAGGTCCAAGCCAGCATTTCTGTCCCTCTGTACTAATGAGCTGTGGACCAAGGAGGTGCAGGAGTGAAGCCAAGAGGACCCCAGCCTTAATCCTGACTTTAACACTCCCTGTTTGTGGGGGCATGCAGGCATCTCAAAGCTGCTTACCCTGCACTGTGTGAAACCTTAACCATGATCGTGCTGATAAGGGAGCAGCTGTGCACAGGACTGCACAATGTTCTGCAGGGACTCCTTGTCTGACACTACAGCAGCTGCACAGGCAGAGCTTTGCTCCAGCTAAAGCCATTCCCAACCAGGGAGCAGGGACACTGCCAGGCTCCAGCACAGGGCAAAGCTTTGCTGGGAGGTAGTTAATAAATACAAATATAATCACATAAACATGCAATGGTCTGGGTTGGAAGAGACCTTAGAGCCCATCCAGTGCCACCCCTGCCATGGCAGGGACACCTCCCACTGCCCCAGGTCACTGCAAGCCCCGTCCAGCCTGGCCTTGGACACTGCCAGGGATCCAGGGGCAGCCACAGCTGCTCTGGGCACCCTGTGCCAGCCCTGCCCACCCTCCCAGGGAGCAATTCCTGCCCAATATCCCATCCAGCCCTGCCCTTTGGCAGTTTGAATCCATTAGATAGCAAAAGGATTTATTTCAGGTAAAAACCTTTAGAAAGATAAATATTGTTTCCGTGGTAGTGATGACTCCAGGTTTCAGCTTGGTCTTCGTAACCACCTTAATCTTTGTAACCACAAAGAGGTGATGGAGTCTCCATCCCTGGAGGTGTCCCAGGAATGGCACTCAGAGCTCTGGTCTGGGTGACAGGGTGGTGATCAGTCACAGCTTGTACTCGATGATCTTGGCAATATTTTCCATCCTAAGTGACTCTGTGATTCTGTGCAGTTATGGGAAAACCATCATTTTGGGACACCAAATGCATCCTCATCCATACCTTCCCTTCCTCATGCCTGCTCCCCATGAGGAGCTACAGGCATGCTAAAGCCATATTTTGATATATTCTCCATAGCTGATCATATTCTTTAGCACCAGCAGGAAGCCACAAAATGCAGAAGCTGCACAGTAATTAAAGACCCCAGAGCAATCAGCAGGTGTGGACACTGAGGGAGGTGTGAGACCACTCTGAGGAGGAGCAAGTCAGTACAGCTCAGTATAAACAGTGGAAGGAGGAAAAAAGAGGCACAATCCTTCTTTTGGACTTTTCCCATGTAAATTTCTCTTATCCCTTTAAAATTCATTAATTTTTTTAACAGAGTTGACACAGCAAGGCAAATTAATTCCACAATTTAAGTAGGTTTTACGTGGGGGGGGAGAAAAAAAGCAGTTCCTGCTATTTGCTTTAACTCCTCAGAAGTTTCATGTGGCAAACACTTATTCTTAAATTGAGTACCACATAATGACTCCCATTACACCTCCTCCATGCCACTCAGGCTGTTACAGATCTTTATCATATTTCTCCTTCAATCACCTCATTTTCCAGGCTGAGGGGGATACGGGGGAACTGCACAAAATATTCAAGAGGTGAGCACACATGAATTTATCTGGTGGCATAATGATGTTGTCTGGTTTAGTGGCATTTTGCTGCAGTGGTGATGCTGGAAGGATACAGATGGATCAGAGCTCGTGGACAGATGCAGCACCTTTTATTGCACCAACTATACAGCTGGAAAAATTAAATGAGCTTTCAGGCACACATGCCTATAGATTCTAGTTGGCTTTTTGGCTGCCTAGGAGCTTTGACTGATGTTTCTTCAAACTATCAGCAGTGGCTCTCAGATCTCTTTTCTAAGTGGTGAGAGCTGAAGAGGAGCTCATAAGTGAGTACACAGAGACAAGGCTGGGGGCTTCCCTTTGAGCTTGGCAGAATTGAATTTGATCTGCTGTTCTGCCACAGAGTCCTTTGGCACCATGGGACCCTCTGCAGACCTCTGACGGCTTTGCCTTTGCCTTTTGCACCATTTTGTAACACCATTTCATTATTCCTCTGTTTTCTGGAGGAAATTTGTAAAAGGAGGTGAATAAAACACAGGGGTAGAAATATTCTGTGTTTCTTCTGCAGTAGGGCACCGGTATTGATGGGCTCAATAGCTATTGAGAATGAACAATCTCTCCAACATAAGAGTTTTTACTGAGGCATCACTGGCTCTTGAAAATCCTGGTTCACACAGACTTTTTTCCTGCTGGGTCCCGATCATTACAGTTTCCAGCAGAGCAGCTGTCAATTTGGGCTTACCTCACTTCCAGGATCCCAGTTGGGAAAGCCTTGTTAAACTCTCACATTGCAAAGCAATCAAATATGTTTGTTTGATTGTTTGTTTGTTTGTGATGATTTATGCTGTGATTAGGCTTTTGATATTACACTGGTTGGGGTAAGGTGCAAGCAAGCTCTTGAAACAGTGCCAGCACTAAGTCAATATTTCATTAAGACTCATTTATGAGAGAGCTGATGAAGGACTAGAGTGAGGTCTCTCCACGTTTCATATTCATCTATTTGGGTAAGGCAGCTGATTATTTAAAATATATTTAGATACTCATTGTAGTTGTAACTGATACCATTCCTAAATTGGGAACAGTCATAATGACAAAAAGTGTCTTTTATGAACAAAATTTAATCTGCCTCCCCATAAAAATTAAAAGTGATTGTAAATATGTGGCTGTAAAGACACTTCTGTTGCCGTGGCTGTGTGGCTGAACAGATACAGCTCTGCAGAGCAGGGGGCAAGTTTTAAAGAAGAGCCTGGGCATTATTGAGACCAGCCTGGGCTGCCTGTGGCAGGATTTATTTATAGTATTTTTGGCAAGAGCATCTATTTCCTCCCTGGATTTTCCCTTTACTCAATCTCTTTGCTCTCCCTATTACACACAATTCCAATCCACACTGTGGGACACTCTCTTGCCAAGGCCCCCCCTCAGCCCAGGCACCAGAAGAGTTTTTCTCCCCCTCAGCAGCACCATGAGCGAGAGGCACACGAGCCAGTTGGTGGCCAGCTGAGGAAACACCCACACAATGAGCTCCTCAGCCAGTGCCCACTGCCAGGGAAGGCTTGAACACCGCAGAAAGCCTCGTGTCAAAGTGAGGGAATGAAGTGAAATGTTACTCCAGCCCTGACAAACAGTTGGCACCGGCGCCGCCAGCGAAGATTAATGCCTCCCTTCTCCTTACCTGCACCGACACGATGTTCTCTGACACTCAGATCTAATTGTGGGAGCTGAGGTGTAGGAAGTGTCACCCTCGCTTAAAACGCTATCAGGTAATGGGTGTGTGATGATGTGGAGACAAACAGGAGGTTAACAGATAGGTCTTTATCAGCTGCACGAGGAAGGAGGGCTGCGTGTCTGCCGCGCCGATAGCGATCGCTCTGGGATGTGCTTCCCCGTGCTCCTCGCACATGGAGGTCAGCACACTCACTGAGATGCTGCCAAAATATGTATTTCCTTTCTGCAGACCTTTTTTGAAGAAAGGTCTCATGCTGGAGACTGTAATTAATAAAGGAAATATTTATACAGTGTCACAGAATTTACCAGTCACTCTATAAACATAGATGATCCATGTTCCCTGTCCCAAAGCACTTACAGGCTAAAAAAGGCAAGAGACACGGAGCAGTTTAGATGAGGGAGGGAGCAGGGATTATTAATGGTGAGAAGAAAGAGGATGGGTTGCAGGGAGAAGGGAAAGCTTCACCATGGAAATCCAGGTGGTTGTAAGGCCAGGATGGAAAAGTTGAAGATTGAGGCAAAAGTGTTTTGAAGGGGCAGATGCAGATGGGGGCACATCTGGGAGCAGAGGTTCCCCTGGCAATGCTGGTGGAGTGACTGGTGAGAAAACTGCAGAGGGGCTCAACAGCAGATGTGGAGTAAAGGCCCTTCAGGATGTGGGCTGTCATTGCCTCAGCAGAAAGGATGAGCAGAGGGCTGGAGCTCCTGGTGAGCTGGGAAAGCTGCTGGAGTGAGGAGAGCTCAGGGAAAGGAGGATGGAGAAGGGAATCATTTCAGAGAACACTGAATGAATGTGTGGTGGAGACAGGAGAAGTACGAACACACGGCTGCAGAGAGGAGGGGAAGTGAGATAAAGGAAAGGAAGTTCAGGCAGCAAGAGTTAAGAACTTTGCCATTGATTTTGGGGACAAAGGAGAAAAATAGAGAAGTGAGTGGGATTAGGGGAAGTGCTCAAAGATAAGCATGGCAAGAAGGTAGAAAGCAAAAGACAAAGGTGAGCAGGCAGCACAGGGGAAGAATGAATCAGGGTCAGGCAACTGAGGGAACGAGCAACCAAGGAGCCCGAGCCACTTCTGACATCGTCAATTTTCTCCTCTGGTGGGAAAAAAAATAAAAGAAATTAAGATGATTTTCAAATGTCTGGGCAATAAAAGTGAGGCACTGCAACTCCCCCCTGCTTGTAACTGCTTGATTCAGCCCCACGTGTGCCTTGGCTGGGGGCAGCACTGGGCTGAGGTTGCTGTGAGAAGCTGCAGCTCTGCTACACTTGGTGAAATTGGTGCTCATCCAAAAACCGCCGAGTTCAGGCAATTCAAATATTCAGTAGTTTCCAATATTCCCTTGGAAAGATAAAGTCTACGTATGCCTGAGTTTTGAAGTAGTAAAATGCCACAGTATTTTTAGTCTTTGTTTGATCAAAGAAAAATGAACCAGATAGACAAGTGAAAAATTACCCAGGAGCTGAAGTCACTGGTGATATCTTTTATTGCGCTATCATACAAATAGGAAGGATGTTCTTTTCATCTGACATAATGAAAAATGTATACCCTTTTCAAACTCACTGGTATTCATTCTGAAGTTAGCTCTCCCCCCCCCAAAAAAAAACCCTTGACGTTACCTAGAACTTGACAAGTTCTGATTAATTTAATAGGAAAAAATCTCTTGATATCAAATACCAGCTACTGTTCAGGAGAAGGTGAAGGGAATATGAATTTTATTTTAAACTCATCTATTACGTACAAGTAATAATAAAGAGCACTTTTCAGACTTTTCTCATACTAATATTTTTTGTTCATATTAGATTAATCAAGACAAATATTCTCAGAAGAGTTAGGAATGGTTCATACCTGAGCAGTTACAGCTCTGAGCATTATCCAATCAGGTAGGCAATATAAGGTTTTTAAACCATGTGAAAAATGTGTTCTGCTCCAAAATTCCAGTGCTTTTGCATCACAGAGGTGTCAGCCAGTGCTGGAGCCACACGCTGTGCAAAGTATGTGGAGCACTTTAGCAAGACATCCTCCATCCTCCCTTGCTAAAAGTCCAGTTTGGGACCAAAAACAAAATGGTGGTGGTGGTGTGTGGCTGGGGACAGATATCCACAGTTAAGCAACATCCCCAAGGTCACACAGGAAGTCCAGGGTAGAAATAAACCCTGAAATCCAATCTCTTGGGTCCCATCCAGCCCCTTAACCAGAAAACACCACATCCTGTGCAAGCAAAATCAAGCCCCTGCTAAGGTAACAGCAGCTGTGGCTCTCCTTTGGGGCCTGACTCCACACTTTTTAAAGCTGATGGAGAAAGTCCTGCTGAGCTGAAGGGCCAGCAGTCAAGCCCTGAGGTGCTTTCATGCTGGTTATGTCTTTCATTTGATTGTGCACCACGTCAGTGAAAATGCACTCCCAGCACACAGCCCTTTGTGGGTTTGAACCAGTGATGGCCACATCCAGCTTAGGTTTGTAGCTTCACCTTTGCACCTTTACCCTTCCATGAGGAGAAGAATTTGCTTTCACTCCAGATTTTATGGCAGCTCATAAAGGCTGCATTTGAGCTGCTATTTATCGTAAAGCACGTTAGGAGATAGTGGAATTCTGAGCTGAGGCTGGGATGCAAATAAGATCCTTCATGAAACATAGTTTAGGGATTTATTACTGCATCCACCAAGTATTCCCAAATAAACGGGACAGTTCCTGGCTGTGCCACTGGGTGGTTCTTGATGGAGGTGCAGCCAGAGAGATCCTGGAGAAACTTCCGGCTCCTGGAGCACTTCTGTGCGCTCGAATGACTGTTCTGCTGCTTTGTAAGACTAAAAAGTCTGTCTGTTGAAGCTTCTTTTGTCAGAAGAATCTCACTCCGTGCTTTTCCTCTCCTTATCTCCACCAGAACGAGGGAGGTGACAGGAGAGCTTTCTAGGAATTACAGTGCATGAACCTTTCCTGTCCACAGGCAGTTTTACCAGCAGATCCTTATCCCAGCCTCCGGGGTGGAGGTTTCCTGCAGGTAGTTGCAGAAACAAAATATTTGTGTATTTCAAAGACAAGGGATATTTTTTATTTTCTATCAGTTTTCATGGCTAATAATAATCCCCACCACTTTGCAGGATCCTTGTCATAAAAGACTTCTGGGATGGATTAAACTCCTTGGCACCTCCTCAGTGATTAATCAATCTCAACAGGCATTTATTGCTTTGTTCACTACAGCACAGGAGAGATTATCCCTTAAATATACTTGACTCTTTTGGTACCATTCAATTACACCAAAAAGAGCCCCAACACATACACAATTATTTTGAACTACTTCTCCAGCGAGGAGCAATTGATCTTTGAGAGTCTCTTCCTCTTCTTGTTATGCTGATTAATAGCCTTGGAGTTAGTCCCTGAGAGGAAAACATTTCCAAAAATAGATGACAGTTTCAATCTTCATATTTTAATCCCTCAAGGACCCTTTGCATCCACAACGAAGCCTGGAGGAATATTCCCATTTCTCCCCATCTTTTTTAACCTTGTCACCTCCATGATGGAGCCACCCAGCTCCCAGTGCAGGGGATGGAATCGGGAATTCTTGGTGCCACTTTGGGCCACCCCGTGTGTGCCTGTGTCCCACCACAGGCTGTCAATATCCTCAGGGAGTGCCCCAAAAACCACTGGCTGTGTCAGTGGGAGAGCCCAGTGCTTCCTGAGCAGCTCTCCTCCAGAGCTGAGAGAAGAGAAGCATCACCCTCACCTCCTGAGGTGGAAATCCCTGCAGGAATACTGACAGAAATCCTGGGGAGGGGAGAGGGTGGATGGAGAACAGAGGGAGGGCAGTGCCACGAGTGCAGCACGTGGCCTTTGGAACCCACCTTCCTGCTGGTGACAGGTTCATGCATTTTCCTGCTTCTCAACACGAGCCTCAGGGCTGGTGGTGCATTTATAGCTGCTCTCGTGGCGAGCACATGAGCCTGCAGTCACCTGGAGATCACACATTGCACTCTTCTCCTTGGAAATGTTTTTAATGCTATCCCATGCCAAACACAAACAGCCAGAGGGAAGAGGCGACTGTAAACCTCAGACCCCTCCCATCAAGTTGGACTGGATGATCTTAGGGGGCTTTTCCAACCTTAAAGGATTCCAGGATTCTGTGAAAGCCCAGTGGGGCTCTTTGCTGGCTGTGCCTGGGCTGGGGTCTGTGATCCTGGTGCTGGAGCTCCACATGGTTTCCCTTTAAGGGAATAACACAGGGTTGGTTTGCAAACAAAATAATGATCTTTTCTTACTTTTCAGGAAATGGTTTTTAATATAGTTTATTGAAGCGAGGGGAAAACAATTTAATTGTGAGAGCTGCTGTGAACCATATTTAACCCCCGACGTACTAAAAAAAGGGTTTTCAGATAAGTTATGGTTTTTAATCTAAGTTAAACCATTATGTACATAAGCACTATGTTTTTACTATTCTAATAACTGCCAGCTTGGACTTACCAATTCTTTTTTATCATCTTTTTTGTCTTCCAAGACAGACCGCTGCATTTGAACTTTAAGAAATTCTTTATACTTTATTTGTCTTAATTTCTTTTCTACAGTGCAATTCTGTGTCCTTAACTCTGAATATGATTTCCCCCAGCATTTTTTGTAACTTACTGGCTTTCCTGAGAGATTTGAAATGGCTGGATAAAATCCTGCTTTTAACAAGTGGTCACATCTCGTCTGTTCTGGATGGCATCCAGTGATCTGTTGTTAGTTCAACCTTCTGATTAATAATTTACATATACTCTACTAGCACTTCAAATGAAGTTTCTTCTCTGCAATGATTAATTACCAAATGAACAGTATTGAAAACATATTATTCTCATCATTCATTTGGGAAGATAATCTTGGTAAAACATGAAATTAATTATGTGACAGCCAGGGAGAAGGTTTAAGACTTACACTGATTTTCTGCCCCTTGAATAACAGTCCTTAGGTTGCAACAAAATCCTCTACAACTGCAGTTATATATGTGAAATTTATATGCAACAAAAAAAAGGACATTTTAAGAAAGAAATCTTGACTTTTAGTACTTCTGTACATAAACATCACATCATTGTGCTCCTTGCCTGTACTTCATGTACCCGCTGTGCCTTTCCTGCCAAGCCCCAGCAATGCTTTACAACCATTAATTAATCAGAGTTTCCCAACAGCCCTGGCCATAGGTCAGGTCGCAGTGCCCTGGCTGCAGCACAGCCAGGTTGGGCACAATTGGGTTAAGACAAGGAGGGAAAGGGCAAAGACAAGACAAGAGCCCTGGAGATCTTTGCAGCTTCACCCCACTCCCAGCCAGGCCATCCTGCAAGGATATATTAATAACTCCTGTTTATTCCCACGTCCAGCAACCTTTGTTATTAAAAAACACATAACAGAGAATCACTCTGTTCCCAGCAAACAATAATCCACAGGCTGTAATCTTAGCAAAACTTCTTCTCTTAAGCATTTTATCCACTTTTCCAGAGAAATGAACATTTCTTCCCACTCTAACCACTTTTCTGACCACTTTTCAAGTGCACTCCTGGGATGACCATGGTGCTTAGTTCCTGTCCCACTGCAGCACCAGCAGCTACTGGCATGGCTCAATAAATGACAAAAAAATCTGTGGCATCACTTCCAAGCCCTCCTCTCTCTGTGGGAAGTTGGGCCAACTTCTGCCTCCAAGATCCCATCTCTCTCTGCAGTTCTGTCTCATCAGTGGTAGGCATACAGAGATTTTCCTTAGAATGAAGCTTCACCTGCTTCAGTTCCCTCCCAAATACCTTTTAAGTATTCTTAGTCCCCAAAAGATCTCAGACTAATCTGTCTGAGATTTTTTGTAATTTTTTAATCTGTGCCTTTCAGTGTCATTCAAGGATGTTATCGTAGTCAGTGATGGTTTATTTTGAGGTGAAAGGGTCCTGTAAGCAAGACAGGATAATGGGATGTGCCCCCTAGAAAAATTGGTAAAAAGATTGCTGCCCACACGTGATTATTCAAAAATCTAGGATGAAAATATGCTCTCTTTGGGACTCAACCCACAAGCTTCTAGACTCCTGTGGAGGCTGGAGCCCAGGGACACAATCCAAGGGAAGAGAAGTCAGCGCTGCAGTCGTGTTTCTACTCTGTGAGTGAAACAGGCTTTGTCTTACACAGCCTTTTTCCACCCTAAGGCAGCTTATGACAACAGTTTCTACCAACACCAGCCGTGTCCTGGCAGACTCCCTGTCTCTTGCTTGGAGATAAAGATTACAATAGCATCTGGGCGGAGGCCTGGGCGAGGAAACGCTTCCCACAGCATCCCTGGGGATGTTTCCTGGAGCCCTGGCAGGCATGGCTGCAGTGCCCGGGGCCAGCGCTCCCGCGGGGATGGGCAGTGAGCACGGCAGCTCTGCTGCCTCGGGGAAGGGCAGAGCCCCTCCAGGGGCAGGTGGGGACCCCAGGGGCAGGTGGGTGACTTTAAGGACAGGTGGGTGACTTTAGGGACAGGTGGGTGACTCCAGGGGCAGGTGGGTGATTCCAGAGGCAGGTGGGTGACTCTAGGGACAGGTGGATGATTCCAGGGGCAGGTGGGGTACCCCAGGGGCAGGTGGGTGACTCTAGGGACAGGTGGGTGACTCCAGGGGCAGGTGGGTGACTCTAGGGACAGGTGGATGATTCCAGGGGCAGGTGGGNTGACTCTAGGGGCAGGTGGATGACTCCAGGGGCAGGTGGGGTACCCCAGGGGCAGATGGGGTACCCCAGGGGCAGGTGAGTGACTCTAGGGCAGGTGGATGAGGCAGGTGGGTGATTCCAGGGGCAGGTGGGTGACTCCAGGGGCAGGTGGGTGATTCCAGGGGCAGGTGAGTGACTCCAGGGGCAGGTGTTGGCTGCAGGCTCTGCCACCACACCAGTTGGCACAGGAGTACCAAGGGAACTGTGTGTTGTTGCTGCCATTTACAGCCGCAGAAACAGAGATGCTGAAAGAGTGCAAGGTCATGCTCAGCCATGGAGAGCTTGCTCTTGCTTCATGCTGAGCACTTATTCCAAATCCACCAGTCCTTAAGTGTGTGAGCAGCCCCAAGGATATCAGCAGGATTATTCCTGTCCCCACAGTCAAACCCCTCAGAAGAGCTTTGCTGGCCTGGAGCCAGGGCACTCAGTCCTGTGGGAGCTGGGGAGGAAATGCTGAGCCCGACATCCCGAGGGGCTGCTCCCCACCCTGAGCCCCCAGCGTGGCTGTGGGTGTCCCAGCAGATAAAGCTGTGCCTTTCTCAGGCCTCTGAGTGCCCTGCAAAAGTCTGGGAAGTGCCAGGCTTGGAGGAGCCACAGGATCCTGTGGTGCCTCCCCCCAAAATCCATGGGAGCTCCGTGGGCAGGCAGCACTCACCTGTCCTGGGCAGATGAGAGCCACCCCACACAGAAACTCTCCATGCACTGCCTGTCAGTCCTGCTGGCACATGTGCTCACAGTGCACTGTAGTCACATTTTTCCCTCCCTGACCCTCAACATCTCAATTTTCTGTCTGCCTTTGAAATCTTGGCTAATTAGGAGGCTACATGTTCCCTGTGAGACTGGCCTTTTGTGCAGAATTTGTAATTAGAGTGACTGTGCAGTGCTCTATTAATTGCAAGAATTGTGATTTTTAGATTAATGAGTTAATTGCTAATATCTGCATACGACATTCCCTCAAGATGTATTACATTACAGTAAATAAACCTTGTGCCTGGAATGGCAGGCATTAAAGGAAACTGCCGTGATTAGTTTGAATACTTTGGATAGCTAAAATAATATTTACTCAAAACACAATGTGTGTAAAACTGGGTTTTAAAGCCTTTTTTCTCCCCAGCCTCGCTCACTAGATAACATTTATATTTGATAGCTGGCAGCCAGGAGCTGCCAAGGATGCTGCTCTTCCCATAGAGATCCTGCAGCCCTGCCCAGCTCCACCTGGGCTCTCCCTCCAGCCCTCCCTCTCCAATTCCACTTTGGAACTCCTTTAGGCTTTATCCCAAATGTTGTCCCTGTTTCCCCCTGAAGGATGCTCCAGCAGCAGTCGCTGCCATCCCCGTGCACATCCCCAGCCCCCAGCACGCAGGAGCCAGGGAAAAGCTGAAGCTGCACAAGTTACAACAGGATGGGGGGAATTATCCATATTTAAACTCCCAGGCTGCTCCTGCTTAACTGTTGTAGCAAAATCCCACTGGAAATGTAACAGCCAGAGCTAGCCAAGACCTTGGTAACAGCTGAGTGATTTTCATCAGACAAGTAGCTGTTTGCTGAAAAGTGTAATTTTGGGACAGCTGAAACTATTTGCAAATTCATCACAATTTCAGGAAATAGCCTCCTGTAGAATAAAAGCCCCAAATGAAAAAGTTTCCCAGTTTCCCAGTTTGATATTTTCTAGATTAAGTGCCTCTTTTTGTTTTGCAAATGAAATTTGATTTAGATATTTATCTAAATTAGATAAAAACCTGCAGAGGATGAATGCCAACGTTGGTTTGCACGACACAATCCCTTTGGGGCTGGCTCTGAGTAGTTCTTTCCTTTTTGTACTTTCTGTTTATTTGTTTAAACAAAACCTAGGCCCTACCCAAAACAATTTCCCAGGATTTTAGTTTAGGCTGAGTTATTCACAGGAGTTATTCCCATACTCACTACTGCACAGAAATAAAGGCAGGATGAGTTTATTCCAGTAATGAGCAACTGCTTAGCTCAGGATCCATACCCAACAGACTTCTCAGAGGCGCAGAGAAGAGTTTATCTGGAAATCACATTGCATTTGTGTTTTATAAACTCCTGTTTGCTCACACTGCTGGGAGCCACGGCAGCTCAGGGGCATTGCTGCTGCTCCCCAGCTTCTCAACCCCTCCATACTCAACCCCCGTAGCTTCAGGTATGAGATGAACTAAAATTTCCTCAGGAAACAGCATTAATGGCAACTGAAAAATCCTCTTCACTTGTCAAAGTGTTTCCGATTTTTTTGGGCCTGGTTAGTGGAGACTTCTCCTTGCTTTCCCAAGGAGAGCAGCTGTCCCTGTTGCTGCCTCTTTGTGGATATGGTCACATCAAAATGAGTGCTTTGGAGAGAGGATTGCATGGAATTCTGGTTTGGGAGATCTGCCTATAGCTCAGATATCCACCCAAGTACTGCTGAATCCATCGTGGCACTGAGTGCACCCACCAAAACCTTGGAGATACAAAGGGATCCAGCAGAGCTCATACAGGGAAGCAGGAAGAAAAGGAAGATGTGTTCCAGACAAGGAAAGATCCCAAACCAGAACAGTTTATACATGTAGTAGGTATCTGCAATATATTATGTATGTTATGTCATGTTATAGGTGTGTTATATGTTATATGTTATGTGTAGTATGTTAAATGTTATGTGTTATGTTATCTGTCACCATGGAATAGAAAGTGGTTGTTCACATGTGAACAGAAAACAGTCATTTCATTCTCATCCTGGAATCTCCCCCAAACCATGGGAGAAGATGTTCTGTACAAAGAGGCAGCAGAAAGTCAATTGCACCTTGGGCATTTCAAAAAGATGATGGAACAAACAGGAGCATCCATCCTGTCTCTGTGGTTTGGAGTTTTTCTGACCACAGATCCTGGGAATTGAGGTTACCTGGGGAATTAATGGCAAAGATTGAAGGCATCTTAGAGGTCTTTTCAAACTTTAATCATGATCTGATTTCTCTGGCTGCCGTGTTCTGAAGTTTATTCAGGTAATAGGAATATAAGAGACCAGATCTTCTGTGCCTTTTATCTTTCTCTTTAAAGAATCGAATTCCTGCAGCTTGTTTACTGCCAAGTAAAAAGTGAAAATTCTTACTTAGAAACTAAGGACTGGTCTTCACCACAGAGGTCTGTTGCTTTGATAATGCTGCTGTTAAAGCAGCAAAAATCCTCCTGGGGACACATTTCTTCAGTTGCTAGAAGAAATGCAGTGCAGCTTCTTCTAGTTTGGAAAGGAAAATAAACAAGATGGCACAGGACATGTTTACACCAGTGTAATTATATCAAAATAGGACTTCCAATGTATAACTGCTCCAGTTTAAAAACCCAAAAATCCTCTCTGTAGCTGTCACTGCTGTGACAGTGGCTGTTTTCAGGTGAAATGTCCTTTGCTTCAACACACACAGCTCGGACTGCTCTGTGATTCTGTGGTTCTGAATTAACCTGGCCATGAGCAGCTTTGGGCAGGGCTGGCTGAGATTTGGCTGCAGGGCTTTGTTTTCCCGTAAGAAGCCCTCAGTGAAAATGCAGAATTGGAAGGGTGAGTGCAGGTAGCTTTGCTGCCTGGGCATGGGTGGAGTCACTCCCAGATACCCAACTGACCTCTGGGATGATGTTCCTTTTTTAAATTCCCAGCCAGATCTGGTTCCAGTCCCACCTGGCGATGGTGCAGGAGCCTGTGCTGGGTGGCCCTGGCTTGTTTGGATGGCAGTGGAGGGTACAAGGCTCACCCAGCTCAGTCCCCTTTGTACTTGAGTACCAACCCTGCATCACACCTGGCCTGTCTTCTCTCCATTTCCCTCGCTCGCTCCCGAGCTGACACCACGCCTGTTACATCTCTGGTGACCAGAGAGATTTAAGACACAATTGTACTATCAATGAAATGCAACTTATGCCTTCCAGGCACTGAAATCCTTGGAGGGCCTCGTGCAGGGCTGCACTGCTTCACTTTTATGCCAGTAGGTTCCTAATTAGCATAGGAGGCTGCAGGCTCTGCCGAGGAGGATGCTGGCTGGGGAGCAGCTTCTCCTGCCCTGCCCAGGGACTCTGCACCAGCCTCTTCATCTCTGCTCCCCAGGTACCTCTCTGACTCACCAGCCTGCAGGAGCTTTGGCACTGGGATGACCTTCCCAAGGACAGCCAGCACAAGGAGGACAAGGTCAGAGCTGCTTTTGCTCTGCCTCACCCCAGCCCTTGTCTCTAACAGGGTTGCACTGGATGCCCCAGGGCAAACTCTGAGAAACAGAAATATCCCTTCCAGCTTCCAACAGGCAGCAGCATGAACCCAGAGACTGTGCCTAGATGGCCCTGTGCAGTGACCCCTGATGGATCTGTATCCCACAAGATTATTTCAGCCCCAGGATCTGATTTGGCTCCGCAGCATTTTGGGTGCACTGTTTAATTTTGCACCACGAGAAACGACGCTCAGATATAAAATCTGATATGTAATGGTGACTGGATATATCCTTGTGTTATAAGAATTTGTGCATCCTCGTTCTCTATTCCCTCTCCCATGCCCCTGAGGGTTTTACAGACATCTGGCATAGCCCCTTTGGCCAGCTCTTTTGCAGACAGATCTCAGATGATGCCCCAGGCGTGACTGTAATTCAAATAGTGAGTGACAGATAGAATAAGGCACCGTGAGTTGGGGCTGAGGAACACAAGGCCACGTTTCACCCCAAACACCAGCCATGCCCATGCAGGGGCATTCCCAGTGTCTGGAACGCCCAGTCCACTTTCATTTTGTAACCAAACTCTTTTCTGTCGAGATTAAAACGTTAAATCTCCCAATAGCTAGCTTACAAAACAGTAACAACTGTGGCATTAGAGGCTGGGTGCTGTAGAGTTCCCCATTAAGACATTACAGGATGCTGGAAGCAGAGGGCATTGAAACAAGCTGGAGTTTATGGAAGGTAAAGGTTGAGGATGTCCATGATAAGGGAGAGGGAGCAGGAAGTGTCTTTATCTGGTAACTATTAGTTTAGAGACACCTGGCACATACATCAAATTAGGGCATCCAAATGCCCTTCAAACTTTAAACCAGACAGATTGATTCAAGCACCTTTCATTAAACTTTCCTGGAAAGATTAAACATCAGCCCTGTGTTCTATCAGCAGAAAAATTCTGCTCATGCGGCGATGACATTAAGATGTTTTATGGAAGGGGTGTACAAATGTGCATGCACTCTGCAAGGCTTTTCTCCAGACTTGTAATTCCTCTCTTAAGAATATAAACCGAAGAAAATGGGAATAAAAATACCCCAACAGTTCTGCATAATGATTTCACACACATGCAGGGGTAAAAAAAAAAAAAAACCACAACAGGATTATGGAAAGAGAATTTTATTGTATGTTGATATCCTTTTGCTTGTGTTTGCAAAGGGAAATGGATTTGAGAATTTCCCACGGATTTGAATTCAGCGGCTGTAGTAGGGCAGAAGTAATGTGTATTGCCTTGCTCTACTCATCGATTCAACTCAAGAGTTCTCAGCATGGAACTCTCTTTCTTTCTCAATGGGAATACATTTTCCAAGAAGGGATAACACCAACATGTTATATAAAACATCATCCAGCCCCTAAATTTGTGCAACCTTGTGGAAATCAGTCAAAATCTATATTTAATTTGATGTGAGGAAAGTACAACGCCGAGCCCAGATTACAACACAACTGCTGCTATTACGATCAATGTACTGTTGAACTAAATTGTTTTATATATTGTATTAGGGGGTCCCAGGTGTTTTGCTGGTCTTGCAGCCCACTTGTTGCTACAGTCGAAGCTAGGAAAGGATTAATGAATTGCTATTTTGTGTGGGTACCCCATTCCCAACCCAGGCTTGTCTCCCCAGCAGAACCACATCCCTGTATTTAAAGAGACACATGAACTCCAGCACAGCCTTTTCTGCCCCAGACCCGGCGGAGTGCAGCGTCATGGTTCTGTCACCTCCACTGCACGGGCCACGGGCACGGTAATAGATTAACACGAGGTCACAGCCTGACAAATGCTCCTCAGGCAGTGTCACCAGCACTGCCATAAACCCAGCCCTGCCATAAACCCAGCCCTGCTCCTGCCCCGGCTGCTCCTGGCCGAGCACGTGTCCCACGAGGCTGAAGGCACAAACAGCCTGGGCAACAGATCCAGCTGAAAATAAGCTTTTTTTTTTTTTTTCACTCCCCTCCTCTTTCCCAGGATTAGTGTTCAGCTGGATCCCTTCCCTGATCCACTTCACCTTGCAGCTGCACAAATGCTGGTGCTGGCAGCAGGAGGAGGCAGGGAGGGCTGGGAGCGCGTGGCCGGGGCCCAGAGGAGCCAACTGCTCCTGGAGGCACTTGCAGCAGCAGCTGAGCACAAATGGCTCTTTTCTGGTTTTAGTGGGCTTGGTTTTCTTTCAAAATTAGGGAGAGCCGAGAGAGTTTCTGCCCAGGCTGCAAATAACCCACGCTTTTCCAAGCAGGAGCTCAAAGTCCGGCGTGACCCCGCAGCAGGACATCGCCAGGGATGGGCAAGTCCTGCTCCTGGAGGCAGAGGGCAGGAAGGGCAGGACTGAGGAAGATTTGGGCTCTCAGGAGCCTTACAGAGCACACTGACCACGGACAGCAGTGTGGGATCAGAGCTGGGGTAGCCAGCACCTCAAGGCAGCGAGGGTACAAATGAGGGTCATCTCCCATAAGGAATCCATTTGAGGTACTCCCATGTAGTACTGAGAACTGTTATTCCTGGCAACTTCCACACTGAAACCTGCCTTGGTGGTTTCTTTTTCATCGTGACAAGAAAGATTCACTGTGCTTTTAAACCAGAAAGGAAAAAAAAAAGATAAATGATAAATGCATCTACCCTTCTTTCCCTGGGCTCCCACCAAGAGCTTGTAGCATGAATGAATCCTTTTCACTTGTATTAAGTTTCTGTTACGGCATGAAACTCCAAGTCTGGGTTGAAAATCTTCTAAATGTGTAAAAAATAGTGTTACCATAATTAAATTCTAAAAACTAATCCTAAAATGGAGGGGGAAGCTGCTGATCTAAGATCATACACTGCCTCTAAGAGCAATTTTTTCCTACCGGTGCAATCCCTCACGCTGGATGACACCCTTACAGTAAATAATAGAAAAAGTGATGTGAACCATCCTCCTAATGAACTTGCTTTCACAAGACTGATAACAAATGTTGGAATTTTGGCTCCCCACTAGAAGTAATTGTTTTTGATGGTGCTTATACACTCGTGTCAGTCTGGTGTGAGATCAAAACTATGAGGAAAAACAACTCATCTTCTAAATTCTCAGGTCCAGAACAGTTTACCAAAAATATTTTGGAACAAATCCATCCCCGGTTTGCATCAATCATAGCAGCGAAATGAAGGATGTGTTTCTTTTAATGCATTTTCAAGTTAAAATAGGGTGCTAATATTAAAAGTGGAGTATGTAGGAAAATAAACCAGTTCATTTCTCCATTTCTCCAAATTTACTCTCACAGAAGCCTTTAAGGAAAATGCCTTATTGTATTCATATTCCTGCTTCTTGGAGTTGTATTACAGGCAGATGAATCAAAGTCTTGACTCACATTTCTAGAAAACATGTGCTTCCTGCCACCCATTTGTAAAAAAACCATGAGCACCTTCTCAATTATTGTAATGATTATCCATTATAACCTAGCCAGTGTATCTGCTCCAAACCAGTTACATTTTAAAAACTGGTAAAAAATAAAAGGGACATTGACGTTGCTGCTGGACACCGGGCATCCCTCACATCCCAATCCCATTTCTAACGACCAAACGCGGCTCAGAAGGATGGAGGCAGGATTTGTGCCTGCCTGTTCCCCGCATAGCACCGGGTAACTAAGTTGCACAAACACTTGGAGCAGCAAAATAACTGGTCTATTCTAGTCAACAGATACTCGCTCTAAATCTGCAGGGAGAGAGAAATTTATGCGCTGGGAGTCATCCAGCTGAAGTCACCGCGACTCCTCGCGCTGCGCGAAAGCGACGCGGCAGCATCGTCTTTGCAGGATCAAGGCCCACGTTTGCATCTGCAAATCAACCCTTTCACGAAAAGCAGGCTGTACATTTTATTTCTTATTATTTATTTTTATTTTTTTGTGGCTGTTTCTCAGTTCCTCGAGCCGTAGCAGTGCAGCAGGAGGTGCTGCTCCCGGGCTGATGTGCTGGGGAAGCGTAGAGCAAAGTGTGATTGTGCTCCCCGTGCGATGGGTGCTCAGCTGCTCGGAGCCAGCATGTGGGTCAGGAAACAATATCCCAGCATCACCGCTCCCCTGAAGCCTCTGCTCAGGGGAAACAAGTTATTCACAACAGAGACATGTCATCCTGTACTAAAAATAATTACAAATTATAAATGGAACCGGTACAGACACAGGGCTGCAGACTCTGCTGTGTTTTAGTGAGTAAAGCTGTAATGCTGGGCCAGCAGCATTATTCCAGCAAGGGAAGGGAGAGGCTGGCAGGGAAAAGAGGCATCGTGTAAATCCTGCACCTCAGACACGCAGGTCTCACACTGGAGGGAATTGTAGGAAATGCGTTTTTAAAAGTTCATTTGATTTCACAAAAAAACGATGTTGGAAGAGCTTGGTCCCTAATTGTTAGCAGGAATTTTGCAGTAGAGCTACTGATAAATTAAAATAAATAGAATAGAGGAACAGCTTGGATTTGCTTTACAGGCATCCCTCAGCAGCTACATTTTCAGGACTATTCTTCTCTTAGCAAGGATTATCAGCACAGCCACCTCCACTTAGTCCATAAGCTTGGGTGCCTCAGGAACCTTCCCTTTCAGTAACAGCCTACTGCCTGAAACATCTGCCCAGATGTTGGGTAAAACCCAGAAACAACCTGCAGGAAGGAGGCCAGAAGAGAGGTGTGGCCTGTGCCTGCAAACAGCAGCACAATCCTCCTCTTGGTCTGTTAATTCTTCCACTTGTCCCAAAACTGCTGCTCCCGAACTCTGGGAAGCCAAAACACCCCACTCTGAGCACTCTGAGCACGCGCTAAATTTTACACAAACCAGTGAGGCGCTGGAGGAGCTGAAGCTCCTTCAAGGTTGGACAGCAGCTGAATGGAAGTTTTAAAAGCTGCAATTTGAAGTTAAACCCCCGTCGTTCCAGGCCTCCCACTGAACCCACTGTGTATCTTCTTTCTGAGCATCTCATTACAAAGGCTATTTCACACTTGATGAATGTTCGATCGCAATCCAAATAGTTTGAAGAAAAATCCACATGCCTGAGGATTGCCCCCTGCTAAACTCGAAGACGTGTAGCTTAAGAGCTTTCTCCTTTACAACCTGTAACCTAATTGCTCTGGTAATGAAATAATTATTTGTGTCTTTGGCCTCAACTTATGTCACTGCCTCTGTTTACATCGTGAACTCAAGGTTATTTATTAGAAGCGATCGCTGCGTTCCTGCCCGGTGCCCCCATACATTGTGTATGGAATGTTTAACAAAGCAAAGTGGGTAAAGCAAAGAGAGAGCGGGGTCGTGGTGTAAGAAAATCCCCACTGCAATGCCAGGAGCAAGGCCTTGGTCAGTGCAAATCCCTCCATCCACTGCAGCCCACGTGCAAAGGAGCTGCCCACAATGTTTTGACAGCTAGCAGGGCTTCTGACGAAGGATATCCAAAAAGTCCCAGTAATACGGAAATTGTGATTTTTCACGTTGAGCTTTCCGCCAGGCAGGCAGAGTTTTCCCTTTGGAGGGACTTTTGCCAAAGGGAAAAGTGCAGAATTAGATGCCTCTTCCAGCTGAAAGCTGCTCAATTTTGCTAAAATCTATGTGGAGGTGCCTGGCTCTACCCACGTTGTGCAGAGCCCAGGCGTCACGGGGTGGCCACAGCTGTGGCCATCTCTGCACTGACACCACGGGGAATCCTGGAGAGCTGAGGCCATGTGAGGCTCCAGCTCCTGCGGGACAGCGGCGGCAGCAGGTGCTGGGAGGACAAATGATGGACGTGGTGTAAACATCCACACACAACGTGCTCAGAAGAATCGGGATCTCTAGGCCCTTAACCGTGTCATTCCACACACAAGAACTGAAGCTCGTTTATTTATTGTGATGGACAATTGAGCTGCTTCAAGGGTTTTATCTGAGGAGAAAAGGAACGTACTGTTTCCCTGATTGCTGATTGAGAAGCACGGGATATATATATATATATATATATATATAATGCAGGAGACTCGATGATTATACAACAAAAAGATGGGATCACCACCTGCCCACATTCTTGCGATAAGCAGATGAAGAACGTCTGTCAAAACATTAATTCCCAAATCTACGGGGGTAATACGGGATACA
>VZTB01008400.1:6098-25731 GCA_013397245.1 Thryothorus ludovicianus
TTTAGGAGGGTGATGTTTGATTGTAAATGACTGTGACAGAACTGTGCAATGAAAACATGCTTTTCAGCAAACTTTTTTTGTGCATCGTACAATGTTAGATAGCACAATTTATGTAGAACTACTACGTGGAAAAAAAAAAACAAAAAAACATGTTACCTGTGAATGTTGGGTTTTTCGTTGTTCTCGTCCGAAGGTGACAAACATGTTCTTGCAATAAGGTATTATTCTCAGAATGTCAAGCACATTATGTAGAAATAATATATATATATAATACACATGTATTTCAAACTACATCCTAAACTCTCAGAGTATGTTGGGTAGGTTCTAAACTCTTTCATACCTAGGTCAAATGTAAAATACTACGAGATCTAAGCTCCATCCTAAATGGCCATAGCTGAGATGCAAACATCCTGTAAGTCTTTGGGATTTAGAGGAACCCCTCCATCCTACACAGGCATCACACCTGATACATCATACTTGTGAATTTCATTAGACTAAGGATAAAAACTCCAACTCTCTCTTTATTGTTTAATGTAACCGAGTCCCATGTTGTTCTAAGAAAAATGCAGTATTTAATGTTTGATTGTAAACAATTATGACAGATGTTTGACAGACCTGCTCTTTAGCAAAAAGCTGTACAAACGTTATCACATAGCACAAACTAGTGTTGTAGAACTACTGTGTGTAAACTGTGAATAGCTGTATCTTTTTTGTAGTACTTGCCCTGAAAAAGAAAGATTATTGTATGATCATATATGCTTTTTGCAATAAGGAAATATCCAACACCAAGCAAATCTATCTCTATATAAAAATATATATGTAATATATACATATTCAAAAATATATACAGAGCCTGTTTAAAAGAGTACAGTATTATTTAGTAAATTGCAACCTGTTCTATGGACCAAATGTAAAATATTTATAAATTAAGATGCATTTTAAATGTCTATAAACGGTGTCATAATTAAAGCACGATTGTTATGTAAGTTTCCAAGAGTTTAGAGGAAAAAGAATAAAGGTTATATTATACATTAAATTCAGAATTTTGCAGTCTTTCATTGGACAAACCCAATCTGTGCTATTTTCAAGTTCCAAATGTGTCATTTATACAAAATATCCTCTAAATACCAAAACTCTGTATCCCACTTGTGATGTGTATAATTAGTCCGTGCTATTCCTATGATGTAATTAGCATGTGCATACATTACACAGGGAGCTGACGAGGTGACAGTTAATAGCCTTTCCTGGCATCCTGCTGCTTTAATTCTCCTGTGGGAAGATGGGAGAGCGAGCTCTGGGAGAAGAGAAAAAAAAAAAGGATTTTGGAATGGTTTGGACGGTTCCTCTGGTGCACTTCTGCTGCTGTTTGGGGGTGTGAGCCACAGCACCTCCCTGGTTTTGGAGCCCTCCCAGTGCTGGATTCTCCACAAACAGATGATCCATGGCTCCAGAAGCTCCGTGCTCCTGCCCCAGCTGCCCGGGCAGGGTGGGAAGATGCCGAGAAGACGCGGAGAAGTCGCGGCCCAGCTGCAACGCCGCTCCTGGGCTCGGAATTTAATTATCTGCCTGCAAAACTGGAGCAGGACTTCATGCTGAGGAAGAGCCTAAGCAATTTAGAGGACCTGATTAGAATGGAAAATGCTCCTGAGAGAGGATTCTGGAATCACAGGCTTCAACGGCCAAGAGCTGACCTGCGGGAGGAGCACACGGCGAGGGCACGGTGGGATGGGGAGGTCCCAGATGGTTCTGGAAAAGGGGAGGCAGCGATTTTGGGAATACAGAAGGAAATGGGAAGAGGCTGAGGGCTGTCATGGCTGGCTGGGGGTGGTGAGAGGGCAGGGGGGTAGTAGGGGCTGAGGAGCAGGAAGCTACTTGGAGGATATTGCGTTAGTGCTGTGATATTTCCATACTCTCCTGGAGGAATTTGCTCTTGCCGTGCTGCAGAAATCCCAAAAGCAATTCAACAAGAAAAATGCAAATAAGGTCACTTCTCCCCTAAAGGACTGCAGGATGCCCTGGGAGAAATCCATGTCCTTGCTCGTCAGGAGTATTAGTTCAGCTACATGTGCTTTTATTCTAAAATAACCCTGTGTTGCTTTTGGGGGTTTTTTGTTTGTTTTAAGCCTGATTATTTCTGTTTTGTTCTGCTCAGGCCACAATAGCATTACAATTAACTATTAGCACTGCTCAGCCCCCACTTCTGGCTGGCTCCTGGGGGCTGGAGCCCAAAGGCAGGGTGATCCCACAGCACAGGGCAGCAGCTCCTGCTGCCAACACCCCTCCGCAGGCACAGCCCAGCAGGCAGCAGCAAACAGGGGCAGCACTAAAGCATTTGGACATCCACCTCTTGATCCCCTCCAGGATGGGTTGGTTCCACTCCCAGGAAGAGGGGCCTGGGAGATGCTGCACAGCACCAACAGACACCCTCAGACAGACAGGGCAAGGGAGCAGCAACACCAAACCCTCACTCCCAGCAACCTGAAGGGATCAGCTCAGAGCTGTAGCAGCTGCCAGCCCCTGTCTGACTCTGCAAAAGCACCACAATTACCCACTTCCATTGCTGAGGAAGGAAGGCACCAGCCTTTACATCTTAAAGGCTCTTTTTACTCCCCCCTCACTCTTCTTTCCCAGCTTCTTGCCCTGCTCGGTGTGTTCAAAATAAACCAAATAAAAATGAGGTGGGAGGAAGGGATTTACCCATATGTTATTTTTTTCTGCAATCTAAATGACTTCCTCTCTTCCTGTGAAGTTGAAAAAAAAATTAAAAATATTAAAGCACAAATGGAGTACAATGAAACAAAATATTCATCCCTCCACAGAGCTTGGTTTCCTTAAGAAGTTGGTCCAAGCATTGTCGCTTCTCATTCCTGCCTTTACAGTTCTGAGGCCAATCAATAATTAAATCACACTTTCCTGCTGACAATTGATGGAGAATGGGAAAATTTCCTCTGTTTTCATGAAAATCCCATCAACTTTTAGAGTTGTACTGTTGTAGTTTGTTCCTCCTTCTGACCACACACTACACCGGCACATTTTTCAGGGTTTGTCATTATTTTTAAAATATATGGATTGATGGGAGAGAATTTTTAGCCTGTTTACAAGAGCCTAGAGTGAGAGGAAACAGGGAATGACTTCATACTGACAGAGTACAGAGTTAGGTGGGATATAGGGAAGAATTCCAGCCCTGGTACAAGTGTCCAGAGAAGCTGTGGCTGTCCCTGGGTCCCTGGCAGTGTCCAAGGCCAGACTGGGGCTTGGAGCAGCCTGGGACAGTGGAAGGTGTCCCTGCCCATGGGACAATCTGTAAGGTCCTTTCCAGCCCAAACCATCCTGTGATTCCACAATTCCACGATTTTGCAACTTCATATCTGGTTGCTTTTCCCCCCAGGTGCATGAACGGTCTCACATTCAACTCAGTGGCAAATCCTGAGTGATTATTTTGGAATCTCAAGCAGGCTGAAGTAATCCTGTGAGTTATTTGTGAGTCATAAGTACATGCTGGTGCTAAATGTGTCCAGTAGTGCCTAAGAGAAGGACAGGATGGATCAGGCTTTGTCACCAGGACAAAAATTAATGTGTTTTGCCAGCAATGGTGCTTTAGCTAGGCTGCAAGAGCTGCCTGCTGTGCCACTGGGGATCAGCAGCTGAGAGCTGGCTACAAACAAAGTAACAGAGGCTAGAAAATAGCCAAAATGTACAAGTTGGAGTCTGGAGCATCCTCTGCACTTTACCAAACTGGAAACACACTCAGTGCTGGAAGGGGAATAAAACTAAATGGAATGAGTCTCCACCTGATTGCCTTACATCATGTAGTTCCTGTTCCTTGTAATTATTCTAAAGCAACCTGGGAATGTCTCAGAATGTTTAACATAAAAAAGCCTGGGAGGCTCGCTTCAGTCTAGGAAAAGGTTTTCCAGGGCCCACTGGCACACAGAGCTGCCATTGCATCCCAGTGCTCCCAGTGAATGGGAAGTCATCAAAAATGAACTACAGCTCCTGCAGGGCAGTGACCCTGGTAAAACCCTAACCAGGCCCCACAAACAGCTGTTCCCCCAGCCCTGGCTGTGCCTGAGGAGCTGCTGATTCCCAAAACCCAGGGCTGAGTCCCAAAAATCAGCTGCAGTTCCTGCTGCCAGGGTTCAACCCCTGGGCAGGACCCACAAGGCTCCTTCAAACTTCAAAGGGCAAAAATTCTGTCCCAACCCACTCCAGTGCTGGAGTAAGAAACCAGTAAGGATCACCTGGTGGATATAGAGCTGTGTGGTCTTGCAGGAATGGCACCAGCCTCCCTGGGATCACTGAGGAGCGCTTTGATGAAGATCCCCCATGAGTAAAACAATAAATCTCTCTCTGAATATAAGCCAGAGTGTCAGGCTGTGTTAGGGAATTATTTCTAGGTCATTTCAGTTCACTGCACTGCACTGCAAACACTTCACTGAATGAATGACCAAAATAATTAATCAAAACACTGGGGAGAAACACCAACTCCCACTGCAGGCAACAAACTTTGCCTGAAAGTGACAGAGCTCAGTGCTTTTTAACCTGCTCTTTCCCAGCTGTCACACAGCAGCAGCACATGACCTTTCCTGCTGATTTTGCCCAGATCCAGCTTCACTCAGAGGGGCTGAGGGTGACCTTTCCCAGCCTGGTTCCTCCCATTTTGAGCACCTTGTATCGTGACAGAACTTGCCTGTCAGGATCTGCTTCAAACCCCCAAATTTAGATGTGGATGTGCATTAGAAACCATTCTGCCTCACTCCTCCCGTGGTACTGGGGGGAAATGAGTTCCACTCCACTTCCCACTGCAGGCACTGAGCTCCCAACAGCTGCTCCCAGCCATCCACCAGGTCCTCCAGCCCAACTGGGGTAAGAAAATGCAACCTGGGAACGAGCCAGGGAAGGGATGTTGGTTCTTGCCCAACTCAGTCATCACTGTTCTAACTTTTTGTGGACAAATTACTCCTGCTGTCCAACCTGGCACAACCTGAGGTGTTCTTTCTCCTCCTGGAGCCCCCCTGGCTGTCCCCTCCTGTCAGGGAGTTGTGCAGAGCCAGAAATTGCCCCTGAGCCTCATTTTCTCCAGGCTGAGCCCCTTTCCCTGCTCCCTCAACCCCTCACAGGACTTGCTCTCATTACACTATTTTATGGGACTGCTGTTGGGGTTTTGAGGGGACAAAATACATAAAATTGAATGTCTGCAATTAAATAATAAAATGCCAGCTTATAAGCAAATGGCACAATAAAACAAGTCTGGAGAGCACCAAGGAACCAATCCACTGCCTTTTGCTGGTGGAGAAGGGGGATTTTGCTCGGCTCCACCACTCAAAGACATTCAAGTGTCAGCTTAAAATACTGTGTGTGACACTTTTAAGCTTTCACTTTCACAGAAAACTTGCCCAAATATACTCAGAAAAGTTGTGGTTTTTTTCTTTGCTCTTTACATGCTCTGTGTTACTTACCATTCAGTATTTAGTGATCTCTTGTGGGCTTGGCTCATCTCTTTCCTCTGTAAGCCACACTCTTCTCCCAGGGTTTCTGGCACGCTTGATTTGTGCTTCCACATTCTATCTCCTGAACCTTGATTCCCCAAGATTATGAAACTGGCACTCGTGTATGGAGGGTTATTTTTATTTACTGATGGCTTTTCAGGAAATGTTTCCTTCCAAGTTCTCCAGGAGAAGTCACTGCTGTAGGAGAAGCCTCATTAGCACAAAAATGCAAATAAGAGAGCAGCACCACCACACCGCTTTCCAAGTGTTGGAAATCCCCATTTTTCTCAAGGAGCACTCCCTACTCCAACCTTTTCATTATCTTTTTTTTTAGCATTTTACCACTCCTGCAAAGGCCACTTGTCCCTCTCCACCCCTGTGCAGATTTTCCCTGGCAAAGGGGGGTCAGAAATATCCCGTTCCCATTCCTGTTCCCATTTCCATTCCCATTGGGTGATGCTAGCTGCCAGGATCCATCCCAGGGCACGTGTGCCAACATCTCCTGGGGCCTGGAGTGAGCACAGGGAGGCAGAGAGCAGGCAAGAGCCCATGGTACATTAACCAGGAAAGTTTGGGAGTGTAAAACTCACTGGGCTGTCAGAACGATGTTCCCGCGCCGCTCTGCGCAGCCCAGCTTTTTGTCAGGGCAAGTACAAATGCCACAACTGCCTAAGCCTTCAAAGCAGCCAGGGACGTTCTTTCAGGGACTGAAGGAAGTGAGAGGAGGCAAAAGAGGCAAATTCATCTCCCTAGGAGACCCTGGGGAGTCCATATGCTGAGAGCCGGGTGCCCAGCAGCCTGTGGCTCCTCTCCTGCATCCCAGGGATGAGCAGCCTCAGCTGGGACAGAGTGGACAACATTCCCCATTTAAACTCACCTCATTCCCACCTCCTGGCCAGGCACTTCCCTCACAGTGCCCAGGCAACATCCTGGTGGACTTCAGAGGGTGCCAAACTGTGGGTTGTATGATTTCATCAGAGCTCAATCAGTTTTTTAACTTTCTTGTAAGATTTTTTAACTCGGCCACCACTTGTAATGTTGTCACCTTTATCTGCTCAAGGACTTATTTCCTTGGCTTATTTCCTTATTTCCCACTGCCAGTGGAGCAGCCCAGGGGTCTCTCATTCCTTCCACACTGCACAAACACAGAGCCATGAGCAGGACTTGGTGTTTCACCTCAGCTTTCGAGGCAGGCAGAAGGTTCCTCCACCGAGCTCTGTTTTTCTGTGAATAAGAAACCCAAATTCTGCAGGGACCATGCACTCCTGTGGCAGGGGGACATCCCAGGCAGGGTGAGGACAGGTCCAGGTGACACTCCCACCAACTGCATCCTAAGGGACAAGGAAAGAGAAGCCTCAACACAGAAGGTGCTCAGCATCTTTCAAAAAATAAATCTCACCAGGTCCAGCTTCCAGTTTTTCTTTTCATAGATCTTCCCCAGAACTTTGTTGTTTCAGACGAGAAATGATCTTCACACACATCCCTCCATGAAATCCTGTTAAATCCACAGGATTTTTGCCACCTGTATGTGGCAAATACTCAATATTACGACACACCTCCCACATTCAAGGGAATCTCCTTTCCAGAGACATCCATGGCTGTGATGACTCAAATCAACTCCTTTTTCCTTCCATCACTCTGAAAGAAGCATCAGGTTTTTCTTGTAGAGCATCTATTTACCCACGTAAACTGCCTACCAGACTTTAGCAAAAAGGCACTGATGCCTCAGGATTTTAGCTTTTGTATTTTCCATGTATTTGTTCTCCTGCAGTTCTTTAGTGGATCACTCCACACTCCACACTCAGTGGCAGCTGCTGCTTTCCCATTTTGCTCAGACACAGCAATTCCTCTCCAGGCCTGGCAATCAAGGACACCTCACTGCCTCAGGCCCCACAGATGGAAACAGGAGTGACCTGGGGGGAGCAAACTTGGCCTCAAGGACTTCATTCCCTGCAGCTGGAATTGGGAGATTCAGCCCCAAGATGCAAATGGCCCAAAGTTATCCAAGTGTGAAACCCGGGGTCCATTTTGGGTGCAGCCCCTGGGGGGTTTTGTCTGCCCTGAATGTATCTGAAGGGCCTTCAATAAATATAAATAATCTGCTTTTTATTCTCTTCGTTTTGTTTGGCGTCTGTTTTTAGGTAGCCCCAGAAAAGGCACCAGCACCAACACTGGCCTTCTAAATTCAGTAATGAATTGTGACTCTGCAGCCTGATTATTTTACATACAACATGCAAAATAAAATTGCTTTGGGAACTGCTGGGCTGATTTTCAACCTGGAGGCACCTGCTGGACTCAAGGGGCTGCAATGAGTAATTTAAGAGTAATAAGCATTTCCTAATGACACACTAATGAGACAGATCTTTATGATTCTATTTCCTAAGGCTCTCCAGGCCCACATTTGCCACAGAAGCCAAAGCAGCAATGCCAAAAACCCAGGGAGAAGCGGGGCTGTGTTTATGGGATGAGGTTCTCAACACCTTTCCCACCACGGGTGGAAAAGTTTGGGTCTGGCCTTTGAAAAAAAGAATAAAGGAGTGACCTGTTTTCCTTCTCCCAGGGCTGAGCACATCCCTCAGGGCAACTCGATGGAAATTGTAATTATTGCAGAGCTAAGAATGGCAGTGTTTATGATTAAAAATGAAAGGCAGTTTGATGCAGAAGAATGGGTATTAGATCACTTTTTTACTTCTCACTAATTATTACATCATGAAGGGCTGACTTTATTTTTTAAAGGAATCAAAACTACAAAGATTTCCTTATGCAAATATTTCCTAACACTCTAGAAATTAATTAGAACAAAAATATTTTGAATAAATTATTGCAGATGACATACTTTTTAAAAGATTTATTCACGGCTAAAAAGAACCTTTTTTTTTCCCTTGAAGAATCACAGATAAACATGCTTTTGATACACATGTCCTCGTTTCAAAGCTAAAAATTACTTCCATAAAATCATACTGCAGGTATTTATTAGGATGGGCTGCCCTTGGAGATGTTGGAGTCACCATCCCTAGATACGTAAAAAAATTAAGTATATGTGACACTTTACACCATGGTGGTATTGGTTTGAAGGTTCTTGGAGATCTTTTTCAACCTGAGTGATTTTCTGATTTTCCTCTCTGTTTAGTAATGAGGATAATTATGAAATTGTTATTTTAAAAAATATATCTTTAATTCCAAGAACCTTCTAACAGAGCACCACATTCTCCTGAGGTATAAAACATCTCAGAGGAAAGGGGCCACAGGAAAAATGCAGCTACAGAATGCAGAGAGGGAGTCAGGGTTGAATTTAGGAGTTTGTAAGAAAAAAAAACAACAAAACTTTGCTCTTGAAACTTGGAAAATTTCTCCTGCGCTGAGCTGGTATTCCAGTGGGCCTCTATCCAGAAATTCCCTCTCTCAGGGTAAGGGTGTTTCCTGTGCTGCATGCAGAGGATCTGCTGTGTGGGCAGGTGATGACAGCAAAATCCAAACACAGGGAAGCACCAAAGCTCTTCCAAAGCCTCTGGAGGAAAATCAGGGGAGGAGGAGGGAAATCTGCTCAAGGATCCTCCTGGCTGGGGACAACACCCAGCAAATGTGACTCCTCCCTATAAACAGCTTTTTCCTTTAGACCTTGTGCTCTGGGCTTCTTTGGGTTGACCTGTGAATAATTAAAGATTGCCTTGGGTGTTTTCTTGGTTCTTCTTCCCTCATGCAGATTTTTCCCAGGGTTTGCCTCTAAGGGTTTCAGTTTGGGCATCTTTAGGAGTTTGGAATCCCTTGTTAGAAAGCCTGCACTGATGGAGATTGTCCGAGAGGTGACACCCCTGAAAACATCTGTACAAGTGAGGAGTGTGAGGGGTGTGTGCAGGCAAACTGTGCCTCTAAAAAACCCTGATTTGAAAGGGAATTGGGAAAACACATGGAGAGCTCTTCCGTGTAAAACATGACCCTCTTCACCAGCAGGAAGAGGCCTTAGGAACTGGAAAATTTTTGGCATTTTCTGTGTCAGTAACAAGCCATCAGTTTCACACAGGGCTTGCAGAACCCCAGGGCTGCTCAGTCTGAACTTCTCCTGACCTGCCCACAGCTTTGTTTTACTTGGTTTAGCTGTGACAGCAATTTCTCTAAATGACCATTTATCTATGGATAATCTGGTTTATTTTTGTTATCTTGGTGTGCTACAAACATAGTTTTATAGTCACAGCAGTAATTCTATTTGAAAGTGGATTTTTAATGACTGCAATGCAAAGATAAAATGCAGAGAAACACAGGCCTGGTGCAGCAGTGACAACTGGAGCCACAGGAGGAAGAATACACAAGTGGGATGCTAAAAACTGGGGCACAAGAGACCTCCAAGGCAATAAACAGCTCATCAATATTGAGAAACACAGACCTAGAGACAGACAAAACAAAAAAAATGTTATTTAAAGTATGTGAAAAGCACCACATATAGTAAATTCTAATAAATTGTGGAGCTGCAGTTCAGGGAAGAAGGAAAATAAAAATGTAAAAATATGTTAGCAAATATGAAAAATGATCACAAGTTAATCCTAGACTGAAGTAGAAGAAATCATCACCTCCATCTAGGCTGCCAATGACCCTTGAATGAGATCATTGGAGTTTCAATTGTACCAACAGCACACTCTGGGCTGGATATTCAAGGTGTGAATCTCATTTACCCATAAACAGGATTTCCAGTGCAGCAGCTCCATCACTGTCCAGCTGCAGACCAAGGCCAGCACCTCAGAAGTGTTGAATTCCCTGGGGAATTCTGCTGTGGGCTCTCTCTCCAGCTGACTCCAAAGCTTGGTCACGCCAACACATCACTGCCTGAAGGGCACATGGGAAAAATCCCTTTCCTCAAAATGCAGGGGGCAAAGCACCAGAATATTCCTTCCTAATGAAAAAGGAAGGGTACTTGGAACTTCTTACTTCAAAATGTATCATGTCTCTAAACAGGATTAAAGTTCAGAATTAATTTGGGGGTAGGAATTTTGGAAAATATCATTTTTTTCACACATTCTGCAGAAGTGGAGTGAATCCATTTCCCACAATGTGCGTTCAGCTGACCCTTGCAGCAGCACAATTGACTTCATTAGTCTGTCTCAGAGCCTCCTTGTTTTGCCTACCAATCAAGATAATCACCCTGTCTTATGAGCTTTGCAGCTGGGACAAATTGGAGGTCTTGAGAAGCAGCTGGAGATGAAAACCAAAGCCCACAAAAGCTTCCTTGGAGTGTGTGACTCCATCAGTTCTGTCCTGGAGTTGAAAACAAGAACAAAAGGTGAAGAATTTCCGTTTTCTCCGGATTTCTCCTTGCTCTAGGCACCTGCACTCATCCCAAGCTCTTCAGGGGAGCAGAGGTTTGGGCTTTGACCATCAGATATTTTCTCCATCAGTCCTGCATCAGCTCCCCCAGCTCTTTCTGCCTTGCTGAGAGCAGGGACTGAGGAACCTGCTGAGGTAGGTCCTGGAATCAGCTCCAGCAGCACCTCTGGACTCTGAGATTTGAGGCATTTAAAGGCGCTTCCCACCAGATTTTTGCTGCAGCTTTTCTCAGATGCACAAGATGAAAGTCAGAACCTGTTTGGAGAGCAGAGAGGGAAAGAGAAAACACTGTTTTTTCTATAAACCTCTTCAACAGTATTTTTGTAGTAGCAACATTTTCAGTACCCCCCTGAAACTGCTGAAGTGGTGAATTCCATTAATTTCCCTCTGTGACAAATCTTGGCTTAAAATTCACATTCATACACAGATTACTTAATGTTTATGAACTCTATGAAAATCTGAAAAATTTAAACTCCTAATCAAATACAAACCAAGCAAGGAAGGTCTAAGACCCCTCTGGTTCACTTGTGCTGTTCCCTGTAATTTGCAGTAATTTCCCATGGAAAAATCTCAGTTTCTGGTGACCTGATGCAAGGGCACAGAAAGGAAACCACGTGACACTTCAGACTCTGTCCAACTTCCACAATTCATTTATTTCATAAATATTTCCCAATTTTTGGAAATATTTGCCCATGACAAAGTGCATTTCCATTTCATCCAGTGGAAGCCAGACTGTGGAATAAAATTCATGGAAAAGAACTTCACCAAGCATCATCTGGCACCTGCAGCTCAGGTCCCAGGGCCTGTTTGAAAGGACTCTCCCCTTTCCCCACATCAGACAGGCTGTGTGTTTGGTTTTTTTATCCAGGGCAGAAAAAGTGGGAAAAAATATTTATTATCTGCTCAGGTTGCTGCTCTGCAAAGCCCCAAGACCAGAATTCTGCCTCCCTGTCATTTGTGGGCTTGCTCATGATGAGGTGACTCTACAGGGTTTCGCATAAATTCAGGTTTCCTCATCATCTAAATTTGTCTGGATGGTGAAAGGAAAATAATTTGGTTGTTTCATAGAAGCTCAGCAGAACTGAGACCATGTTAAACAGCACAATCTGCTAAAGTAAAGTGAAATTTCCCAAAAAGTTCCCAGAAAACTCCAGGAGAAGATGGATACTGCCCGTCTAACTGTGAGGAAAGATAAACCCCAGGATGCTGGGATCAGGCAGCCACACATGGAATTTATAAAACTTCTGATCTTCACTTGTGCTCATGTCTTTGATTTTAAACAAAATTGTTCTATTTTTCCTGGCAATTCCTTTGTTTTAGGCAGAAACCTTAATATGGCAATGTGACATGTATTTAAAGTAAATAAATGGCGGATTTAATTAATCCAAGATAGGTTTATGAGCAGATCACAATTTTTAGCTCTTATTATTTAATCAGCCAACTTAATCTCAAAGAACAACACTTGCAGCTTCTTACTGCATCTCCTTTCATCTTTCTTTTTTTTATTATTTTTAATCACAAGCCTTTTGGGTTTTAGAACCTCTTCTGCTAAATCATAAATACTTTAAAGAGCAATTTCAAAATATTTCCTTATAAACTTTCCTCCCCCCATTCCCATTTTGCTGCTGATTTCCTCCTTCATGTCTTTGCAAAACCCAAAACTCAGCAACAGAAATTTTGGAATATATTTTTCAGAAAGCCTTTCAGAGAAAAATCTAAGTGTTCTTCACCTTCCAAGCCTTCTGGCATGGAGCTGACATCACACACACGAGGTTCTTCTCAGACGAGCCTCCAAGCAATCCAGCAGCATCGCCAGCAAAGATTAAGGACACACCAAGGTCAAAAGAAAGGAAAAAAAAACAAAACCAAGTAAAATAGTACCAGCTCTGTTAAAGTATTTTAGTGCAGACAAACACCCCAAAACCTGGAGAAAAATAAGATGTATCTGGATAGTCTCGGCTGCAGGATGCCCTCTGAGAAAAAATTGTGGTGCTGAATTATTTAAACTGCAAAAGGCAGTTTAGATAAAGCAGAGCATGACATCACTCAGCTAAATCTTTTAATGATATCAACTTTAACAACAACTAGATTTAACAGAGCACGCTGGGGATTACAGTGATTTACTGGAGTTATTTCTGAAAATACACTGGCTGAGCTTAAATCTAAATTGTTTATATGTAAATCTGGCAGAAAAAAACCCTTAACAAGTGAGGTTTGCAACATGAGACATTAATGAAATTGGATGTCATGTCACAGCTTTTAGATGGCCCAGAGTCAATGGCTCTGTGCCCTTCTGCTGGTGCTGCTGCCTGGTTTTATACTGGGATAACGGGATTGGAACAGGAATCTCTCAGATGGCAAAGAGAAACTCAGGTAAAGCCCTCCAGGAATGGAAGCTGGGTACAACCAGCCTTTGTTCCATTTGATGCCTTAGGATTTGGTTTTTGTATTTTTCAATTCCTGTACTGATTCAGTGCATATCTCCAAACTCCACACAGAGTGCCAGCTAACTGTCTTCACATTTTATCCTGATACAACAATTCCTCCAGGCCTGGAACTCAGGGACACCTCACTGCCTCAGGCCCCAAAAAGCACAAACAAAAGTGAATTGAGGGGAGCAAACTGGGGGTAAATGACTTTATTACCTGCAGCTGTAATGGGAGGATTAACCCCTGATATGGAAATGGACCAAACTTATAATGGTGTGAAAAACTCGTAACCATTGTCCACGTTGGGTGTAGCCTGGGAGGCTTTGGCTGCCCAAGGTGTCCCTGTTGAAGGCCTTTTATAAATCCCCACTTTATTCCCTTAACCTTGCCCAGCCTCTGTTCCAGGAAGCCCCTCCAAGGCATCACATTCTGCCCACAAATCCCAAAACTCCAGCCCTGCCTGAGCAGGCAGTGAACCCAAAGTGCCAACTCAAAGTCTGAGCAGTTCCTGTCCTTGTCCACAGCCTTCTCTGCCCTCCCTCCCTCCGTCCCTCCCAAACATCTGTTTGTTCTCCTTCTAAATCCTTAAATTGTACCAAAATTCCAGGTAAAAAATCAACACTGTTGTGGTTTTCCCCTTGGCAATTCCCAAATTAAATGGTTCCCATCAGTGAGAATTCCCTGGTTTCAAAAATCAGTCTGGAGGGAAAAAGCTGTTTGAGGGAGAGGGGGAGATATCTTGGCTCTGGCTCCTGGTGAGAGGCTGCCCTGGTTTGGATGGTCTCAGCTGTGATTCTGCAGTTAAAGTTATCTGGTAATAAAGAGCCCTGGAACAGATACTTTCCCTGGCTTTCCTCCTAAAATTCCTAAAGGGTGAGCCAAATTTCTGCTGTGCCCACAGAATCTGGCAGGGTGACACAGCACCCCTCTTTTTGGTACTTGACACAAATCAGAAGAGAGGGATGAAGATAATTTCATGAAATCCAGACTGCCTGGTGTTTGGGAAGCAGATGAGACTGGATCAGCTGATGTGGTGATCAAAGGATAATTAATTGCAAAATCAGTCTCAGGGAAGGGTGAAACCTTTAGGTTGTTACATTCAGTGCCACGACACTAGAGAACCATCTTAATTCTAGTTACAATGTCTTTAATAAATTTCTTATCCATTCAACTGCTTCCACAAAGTTCTCTAGCATCTTCATTAACCAATCATTAATTGCTGTGTTTGCTACACCTCTACTACAATTCAACTCTTTATCCAATCATATAATTCCACAAAAACTTAATGTTATATCTTTTACATTTAACAACTCTGTAACAGGTTTTATTGCCAAACTTTAATATTTTCTACTATCTTATTTAACTTACTTGCTCGTATGAGGCATATTTCTACTTTCTTGAAACATATTTCTATTTAAACCACAAATACCTTTTTTACTTTTACTGTTCTAAACTCCCAAGCCTTCTCCAAGGCCTTAGGTCAGACGTTGTGTGTCCATCTCCATCTCTGAGCTTGGATGCTCCAGGCCTTGGAGCTCTCTGGGCCCACATTTCTCACACTTGACTCTAAATATGAGATTTGTTAACCAGGTCCATCTCCTCTAATACCTGAGTACATCATCCCACTTCCTGGGGGAAGGGATCTCCTCCCTTTGTTACTCCAATTCATTCCAGGCTTCAAAGAGTTCAGCCCAAGCAACTTAACCTTTTCCATTCCAGCAACCAGAATTTCCTCCAGTGCATTCTCATGCTTTATTCACTCTGGGAACCCTAAATTTTTAGGATTTCCAGATGCCCAACCTTCTTTATCACAACAATTTACCAGCTGGGTGCATCCTGCTTAGAGAGCGAGAAAGAGAGAGAGAGAGAGAGAGAGAGAGAGAGAGAGAGAGAGAGAAAGTCATTGTCACTTGTTTGGGGAAAGAAATGCAGAAGAAAAGAGCTTCAGCAAAAGATTTCCTGGTTCAGTCCTAAAAGGAGCAATAAGGGCCTCCCTTTTCTTCCCCTGCTGCTGTTCCCCTGCATAGATTGCTCCCCTCCAGTTGCCAAGCAACATTCCTGTCTCACATGCTCTGCATCCCCAAAAAATAAAGGGAAAGAAAAGATCCTGCAGGGGCAAAATTATGCTGACAAGTCGGGAGCGTAAACTTTTTGCTGCTGTGCCTCCCCTCTCTGCCGTGCTCAGTGCCTTTCACAGCACATCACATCTCATCTCTGCTCTCTCCAGAGCTGCACAGACCTCAGGAAACTGGAGCACACTCAGGATGGGCTCAGAAAAAAAAACCCCAGACAGGAGAGAGCTCTCGATTCAGATCCCGTCCTGCTGCAAGTGCTGAAACCCCCCTGAGCAGACGGCTCCCACGGGAGGCTGCTGCTGCAACTAATCCTGCACGTGCCATGCTAATCTAGGACAGGCTACAGACACAGAGCTTTGTGTATTCTGCAGCAATGGCAAATCCATTTTCTTTACTTTTCTTATTATCAAAGGCTTTAAAATTTGACCATAAAGCAGAACTCCTCCAGGCTGCAATTTATTCCTAATGCAAGGTCGTAGTGCTGCCTGAACTCTCTCTCTCTCTCTTGTTATCCACCCACACAGACTATGAACATCTTAAAGAAATAATAAAAAATACAATTCACTTAAGCTATTCAGCAAATTCCAAGTTAACCTCTTTATATGCTCCTCTATTCCTGTGTAATCCTATTATTCGAGTGGGATCTCATAGGACTACACTCAAAAAAATAAAGTTTACAACTTCATATATAGAGATATGTTTGTTTAGAAAAAGACCAACTGCACAGTTCTGCTTTCCTTTAGCAATATGATTCCAAATTTTTAGGCCCACACCTCTCTTCCAACCCTCAGGACTTCTTGGAAACAACCACAGTGCAGAGCTTCCCTTAAAGGTATCACAAAATGCAATATATTCCTGTGCTTTGCTTCACACCAGTGCTGATCCTTCAGCAGAACACTTTTCCTTGTTCTCAAACCCCAGTTTGGAAACAGATGGGAGCATGAGTCTGGCTCTGAGCCTCAGTTTACCATCAGTAAAACACATAGAGTCTTTTACTTCCCTCCTTTATTCAAACTGTTCAGCACAGAGGATGACTTTGGCTGCTACAACAGCTCCATTTCCATCAGATAACACATATTTGCCATCCAAAATATCTTTTAAAAAGTCAAACTTGGTGCCAAAACAATAAAAGAAAAATAAAGATGCAAAACAACCAAATATTTCATTTCAGAATGAAGTCAAGACAGCACCTCCTGAAAGAAAGACCCAAAGACAAATTTATCTAATCCAAGCTGCAATTTCCTAAAGATACTATAAGGTTTTAAAATCTTCTGGAATTTCAAAGTGAGGCAGTCATGGTTGAGTGAAATATTGCTTTTTGGCTCTGAATTACTTCCTGGAAAAGAGCAGGAGAGGGCAGGGCAGTGGATGTGCCACTGCCCCAGTGGTCTCAGCCTGGGTGTCTGTGACACCACGAGGATCAGACCCAATAACTGCAGTGGATTCCAGAACAAAGTGCTTCCCCACACTTTGAGCCCTTTCCTGGCATGGCCATGGCTCTTTCCTATCCCACTGACCCTTCCTGCAATTATCAAAGCTCTCCAATCTTAAACGAAGACCCCCCCTCCAAAGGTAATGAAGGGAGGGGATGTCCCTGCAGTGCTCACCAGTTCAAACCTTCTCCTCTACAAATGCATCAGCAGGGATCTGTGAGTTATTTTGGGGTTGTAGATATCAGGGTTCACCTCTCCCAACATCACTTTGCCTCACAGGATCTGTTTCAGTCCAAAACTCCCCAAAACCAAGCCCCAAGCCCAGGTATCTTTCTTGGATTTCCACTCCATGAGCCCTTCAGCAACCCTTGTGCTTTCCTGGGTCCACTCATACCCAAAGCCCCTGTGACAGGACAGGTTCATACTGAAGCAAATATGCAGTATGGACAAAAACTCTCTAACAAATTGAAATTAGAAAGGGTATGTTTTATTGACAGTGCTGTGCACAGGGGACTCATGTCCCAGAGACACATGCTGGATCCACAAAGCTTTGGTTCTCCACTTATTTCCAAGAACCATAAATATTAATAAAATTAGCCAACAATCCTATACATATTCATTACCTGACCCCACCTTTCCCTGATCTGGATTAAAATGAGTTTAAAGTTTGACTTTGCTCACCCAGTTCTCTTCTTGAAAAGGGTCAGTGGGATTTGAAATGGGTTAATGTGGTTTGAAATTGTGTGGTTGGAAAAGGGTCAATGGTCTTTGTCATGGCAACCTCTTATTTCCCTCTTCTTGGCAGGGCAACTTGTCCCTTGGGCAGAGTCCAAATCCCCTGACCAGGTTCTGTCCAGTTTTGAGCCCAGCTGCAATCAGGGTTTCTTCATCTCCACAATCTGATATTTTTCATGTCCTGTGTCCTGGGCTGCAGTGCCAGCTGTCCCCAGCAGTGTGGATTCTGTCACAGCTGCTGAAATTGGGGCAGGGTGGGGTAACCCTCAGGCCATGGCCCAGCTGTTAAAAACCACCTGGGGCAGTTTCTTTATCTCCTCCAGGGACAGATCTTCTGCTCATGGCCACTGAGTGTCACTGGTAAAATTCCAGCATCCCACTGGGAAATGCTCCATCCAGGGGAGGAGCCAAGCATCCCTACCTGGATACAATCTGGGATTTGGAACACCAAGCAGCCTTTGCCACTGCATTCCCAGAGGGAGACCAGGCCCATCCATCCCCACTGCACCTTCAGAGGGAACCAACACCTTTGTGCAGGATCCCTGCTCCAGCAGAGCCACCTCTGCCACTGCAGGAGGGCTGCAGCCACCATGGGATGGCACTGCCACCAACCCCTGACCCACAGGGCTCAGCTGGGATCTTGACTCTGGCAGTGAATTTGGTTTTTTGTATTATTGCATTTTTATTTTAGTTCTCCTAATGCAGAACTGTTATTCCTACCCCCATATCTTTGCCTGAGAGCCCCTTAATTTCAAAATTATAATAATTCAGAGAGAAGGGTTTTACATTCTGTGTTCCAAGGGAGGCTCCTGCCTTCCTTAGCAGACACCTGGCGTTCAAACCAAGACATCTTGCTTCTACAAGCAACAAAGTCAAGCAAATGATATATTGTCTCCACTGCTTCTACTCTTTTGCTAGGCTCTACTCCTTTAACTCTTAATTCTGGTATTTTCTCGTTTCAATACCTGGTGACACGGTGGCACTTGAGGGAAATATCACCTTGTACTGACCCACAGCACAGAAAACACCAATCCCAGGAAATGCTGGGAGTTGTGCAGAGAGCTCCCAGCTGTGGCTGGATCAACACTTCAATTTCTGTACAACAGACAATGGGGGAAGCCATCAGGGACACATTTAGGGTGTTTTGCCCACAGTCATAAAACAAACATATTTTGTTCTCGGCTCTGGGTAGCGAGCTCAGCCTGCAGGCCCAGAGAAACATTGAATTCTGTAGTGGTTATTTTCCTTCAGTACAACACTGCTGGGCCTCACCTGCTCACTCAGTGAGGGGGGAACATAAATCTCACTCTGGAGAGAGGAAACTGGCATTCAGTTCTGAGAGCCTTGCACTTGAATTGGCGCTTGCAGAGGAAAATCAGCATCCAAATGGTTTCAGAGATGAAGAAACGAGACTCAGAGTAATTTAAGGTGATTAGAGGATTAGTGGCTTTAGGCTGGGAGAACTGAGAAATACACAAAAAGCAGATTTTGAGGGGGTGAAAGTGTTTCCTTAAAACTGCCACCCATATCAGCATAACAAGAAATTAATATCTGCCTGAACTATGTTCTCAAATCGAATTTGAGAGGCCTGTTCCTCACACAGAGCTCTCAGCAGCTGCCAGAGGGACGGTGCTGTTCAGCAGTACTCCAAATATTGGTTAGTTGTTAATATTTGGTTTTGGTTATTAATGTAAAGTACAGCTCTGTAAGGACTGTGAACTTTATTTTGGTCAGATTCAACATAATTTTTAGTTTTCATTCTATATTGTTTGAGTCATATTTGGATTTAATATAATTTATATGTTTTTGTTATTAGAATTATACAATTCTTTTTATATTAAATATACATTTTATTAATTATTATTGCTTTTATATACTTTTAAGTGGTTTTTATTTTAGTAGGATGTGGGGTTAGGGTAGGAGAAATAGTACATTTAGTGGTTGAGTTGATTGTTGATATTGATGTTATTTTTGTTTATTATTGCTTTTTTTGTTTTCACAAAGTTTATTTTTGTTAGTTCTTTTTTTATTGGTACTTTATCTTTTGTAATATATAACATATTATAGGTTACTATTATTTTAAGGTAAAATTTTTTTAGGTATATACTGGGAAATTTCTTTTTTTTTTTGCATCATTTAATAAGTATACCTAGACT
>VZTB01008400.1:25837-47458 GCA_013397245.1 Thryothorus ludovicianus
ATGCATAATGCAGAACTGAAAAAAAAACTAGAAGGCAAAACAGCTGCTAAATTCCAGAAGTGAAGCCGTTCCCACAAGACCTTTGGATAATGGCATCTCTTTTGTAAGAGCCACATCAGAAATAAATTATTATTATTATTAATATTATTATTGTTGTTGTTGTTGTTACTATAATATTACGGTGTCAGCATCGCTGCTGACACCATCCCCATCTCTATGCAGAGATTTTACAAAAGAAAGAAGTCAAGGCAGAAAACATCTTATATCTTGGATTCCATTCCAAAACCAGAATTTTTTTTTTAAAAATACTTAGAGGAAGTCCCCTTGACTTAAATGTGGAATTAGCTTCTCACCTCTATTCTGTCACAGCCCATTTGAAATGTATTTTCCTAGCAAAGCTTCTCTTGTGCCCAAAATCTGCAACGTTTGATGGAAGCTGGAAGTCCACAGCCCAAAAGGAGCTGAAGGAGACTTGTCCCCACCAAACCCCACACCTGCGTTTTCCCCTCTGCAAAGAGCAGCAGGAATTCTGCAGCAGCCCCCAGTGCAGGAGCTGCACTTGGAGGGAATTGTTGTCCTCCAACAATCTCAGTGCAGCTCCAGCAGGGATATGTTTGAATTCTATTTTTCAGGAAATAGAGGCTAACCCTCTCCAAATACATGTATTTCACCTTAATTACTGCATGTAATCAAGGAAATCTGTGCTCCCACAGAATTATTCTGTTGATTGGAATGAAACCAGGTGAATATTGCATGTGGGGAGGGTTTTCCTCAGGTTCCTCCAAGCCTTTATTCTTCATCTTATCCCACGAAGCTGCTGTGTTCATTAAAGGGCTTAGTGCATTGCACAGGGTAGAGGGTGAGAAAGTGTGTCTGTGTTTTTGTATTTCTGTGTTCAAAAGACCTCTCTCATCTCCTAGGGACTGTCAAACAACAAATGTGGACGAAAAAAAAATCTCCCAGCAAATTCTGCCTACAGGTGAATGCCCAGAGGTAGCAGGGGAGGTGAAAATTAATTAAAGCTTGGAATGTTGGCCAAGACAATTAGCAGCCAAAACCCTCCCTGGCCTCTGGCAGAGGGGTTTCTGAGCCCCTCTTTGAGCTCTCCCCTCAGCTCTCAGCTTCCCCGTGCTCTTGTTTCCATGCAGGGGAAATGAGGATGCCTGGAAGGCTGCTGAGCAGAATTTCAGCACGAGGGGAAAACCCCCTGGGACAAAACGTGGTCACAAAGGACACAACCTCCAAGCACTGAGGTGTTTTTCCTCTTCAAAACAGCATTTTAAATTCGAGCCCCCGGTGTCCCAGGGAGAGCTGTGGGAGCCCAGCCAGGGCTGGGTGGTGGGGCTGGAACTGTCCCTCCAGCCCCTGGTGCCACTTTGGGTAACTCCAGTTATTGACACAGGATGGCATTTCCCATCGAGGGGGCCATTAAAAGGTCACATCCCTGGGTACAATTTGTACCAGGACATGTTCAGCCTCTAAAAACACTGATATTCTGCTATTCACTCCAAGTTCAGCTCCACTGGTCCACCCACCTGGCAGGTCTGACACCACAGGAGCTCCCAGCCACCAGGAATTAGTCCCAGAGGAGATTATCCCAGCATTTTTTTTTTTGCCTTCTTTAATGGCTTTTGCTATAAATATTTGAAACTACAGTATATTCCCTCTTCCCAGAGCATTTTCCAAGGTGAGCCCAACTGTTCTCTAGGATTGCCACCCATAAAAGTCTCTTCTTATCTCAAATACTGTATGGCTCCTGGTATTTTTTGGTATTGATCTGAAAAATATTTAGATAACTAATTCCCAGCCTAAATATTGTGTGTGTTCATTTACTGAGTTGTTCAGCTGGTTAATTAAAACCCCCTCTGATCTGGTTCTCTTTGTGGGATGTTGCTTTCCAAACTTGGACAACTTGGAATGCTCCAAAGTGGGTGAAATCAGTAGTTTTTCGATATCATTATTCATCCAAAATTTAACAAAACATAACGGATCATGAGCAGTAATTATGCCTTAATATGCAAATCAGAGAACTGTAGAACAGAAATCCAACCCAACTCTTTTATGCACAAAAATATCCACCAAGTTTTTTGGTGTTAATTATTTCATTTGTCAACAAATACCATGAATACCTCTTTTGACACTTTCCATGTTCTCCTGTGAGCTCCACACCAGTTTTCTCATCTGATCCCTATTCACTCATCAGCTAATTTCAGTTTCTCCTTCTGATTCTCTTAGATGAGGATTTTATCTGTATAATGGATTAAATTATAAAGCCAAGAAGTTGTGGGGTTTATATTTAGATAAATATATATTTGATGTTTGGACAGCAACCGGAAACCAAGAATTTGCTAATGCAAAATAAAGGACTCATTTGTCAATAAGCATTAATTTGCTACTTAAATCATAGATTTCTGTTGTTGAATGTGCACCACACGTTGTCAAGTTCGAGTAGCTGATGTGTTTGGAGTTGAAAAAGCAAATCTAAAGCCACAGAGGCACTATGGAAGTGAGGCAGGGTGCTGAGGAGAGCCCTTCTCCAGGGAGCTGAAATCCAGAGGCAGCCTTTTCTTTTCTTTTGATGTCTGAATATGCCCTGGTTTGAACCCTTCAAGGCTGCCAGAGAAGGGCTTTGCAGTTTCACACCAGCCCAAGGAGACATGAAGGAAGTGGCATGTGCCACTTTGAGGGGACACTCTGGGACAGCAAGGGCTGGGCACTCAGCAAACACAGGAGCAGCGTGGCAGCTCCAGCAAGGCGAGACTTGACTACACTTCATTCCTTCTGACCTCTCTGCTCTGCCCTGCTCTGGAACTGGAACTTATCCAGCACTGGAAGAGAAAAAAAACCAAAAAAACCCACCAGCAAACAAAAACTGCCTGTACTGCTCTGCAAAGACATTATTTGGGAAGATGGCAGCTGCACTAACAGGTGAAAATGAGCTCTTGCTGCTGCGGTGAGGCTCTGATTTAATTTGGCTCCAAATCACTTGCAAATCAAGCAAATGTGACACAGACGTTCTCCCTTGTGTTAGGCAGTGTCCAGAAACTACAGCCACAGCTGCTCTGGTGACCACACATGGCTCCAGTGCACCAGCAGTGAAAAATAAAACACCTTCTTCCACCTCTTCCTCCACACTCCACATTCTCTTCCTCTTCAGCCTTATTTGAGTTTTAATTCAGTTCAGGCTCAGTCTCACCTGGCAGCAACAATAACCCTGATCAGCATCTTCACTTCAAAAACTGGGATTGCTGCATGATCTTACTGTGCACACAAACTCTGCCTTTTCCATTCTCACTGCTTTCATTCTGAGCAGTGCCTGTGTGCAGAGTATTGCCATGACCGTAGGTACAGGACATTGTGGAAGGCTGGTGCCACCACTGAGCCCAGCTCAGGTTTTAGGAGGGATTTTGGGGCTCACAGAGGATTCTTGCATCCTCTCAGGTTTCAGGAAGGATTTTTGAGCTCACAGAGGATTCTTGCATACTCTCGGGTTTCGGGAGAACCTGTGGCACCTGACAGGGCCTGGCACTGATGTGTACGTGTGGCTTTCAAACCAGCTGCTGTCCCCAAAATGACACACCAAATGCAAGCTGCAGGCAGATGATTTGAAAAGCCAGGACAGATTTATTCCCAAGTATTGATTTTATATCTCAAATAGATGTATTTTAAATATCAGCTCTTGTCTGGATTCTTCTGGTTTCTGTGTTACCTTGTCTTTGAACTCTCTTCTGCACTGCTCTTGCTTAGCTCAGTGCTGGGAGTTGACCTTTTATTGCAATGAGAAACAAGGCCTTGGGCAAAGCAAGTACAAAATAAATGGACCAAAGTAAAATCTGATGGATTGCTTGAGTTATAACATCAAACTGCTAATGCAAACGTTATTCCTCATAAATCACTTCACTCTCCTAAACTTCCTCTGTGTAAGAGTAGCCTTTACATCACAGAGCATAATATTCACTGATGATTAACACAGATATAATGCCAACCTGCCCCTTCTAAGGACTGGTTTAACTCTTCCAGAGGAGCTGGGAAAGTGTTAAGTTCTCATCTTCAAATAAATCCATGTTCTTCTTCTATGACCCCAGAGAGCCCCCTGGAGCTATATGGCACTGCTGTGCGTGCCTTGGTCCAGCTGCAAAAACAGCAGTGCTGAGAATGCTGCTAGCTGGGCAGTACTTCTCAAAAAAAAAAAAAAAAGATAAAAAAAAAGATAAAAAAATNAATCTGCAAGCGTGGCAGTACTTCCAAAAAAAAAAAAAAAAAGATAAGAAAAAGATAAAAAAATCAAAAGTGATTTTACCAGTGGATTTCTTTCTGGGCCAGAGAATAAAAGCCATCATGGTGTGAAAAATTTCTATTTCATGGTTGTGCCAGATCAGATGTTTGGGCTTTCTTTCATCCTTTAAGTTGCTTCCCAAAGCTGGTGGGGCTGGCAGGAGGGAGAACTGCATAGCAGTGCCCAAAGAGGATGTGCAGCTCCTTCCTGCACTGATCCTGAAGCTGTGGGAGTGGGGGAAGTCCTGCTGGCAGGTTTACACCAGCCAACTCCTCCTCCACTGCAGCTAGCCCCCAAGAGTGTGCTGAGAGAACACAGGCCACACAAATGACATGGAAATAATAAATTGGGCTCCATCTTCTGTGCTTTTGCTAATTTGAGAAAGGAAGGACAGGATTTCTGTCACTGTTTTACAGTGACATAAATCCTGCAACTCCCTGCAGCAAGGCCATGCTTTTAGAGTGTTTCTACAGGAGCATCCTCCAGGTCTGATCCTGAAAAAGCAAATTTCAGTCATGCTGAAAAATGAGCATGGGACAGGAATCTCCAGAAAGTTTATTTCTCCAGAGGACTCTTTGCTCAGTTCCCTTTGAAGAGATAGCTTTTGAATCTCCTCACAAGATCAGAGCAGCTCACTTTGCAGCCAGCAGGATTTCTCAGCTGGAAAACCTCGAGTGCAGGAATCAGCTCTGCAACACATCCAGCCCTGCAAGACTGCATCTCCTTCACCTCAGGACAGAGAGGCTTTAGTAATTTTAATAACTTTAATAATTAAATCCACTCCATGTGTATATAAGAGTTGAGGCATTACTACCCCTGATTTCTCCCTGCACACACTGACCAGGCTCCTGCAGTTTTCCTCTGATGCCAGAGAATTGTGCTCTCACAGGCCAGCTCTGAACAGCTTTGGTTCATTCATATCCCATGAGATACAAATGTTTGGGATGTGGCACAAGCAGCTGCTTGTAGCAGGGCTGTTCCTGGCAGCAAGGCCATGGGGAAACAGGCAGGGTCCTTGTAGGGCCACTGGAACAGTCACAGTTTGTACCAAGGGCCAAGCCCTCACCTTCCATTGCTTCTCATCCTTCTGGAGAGGTCACTCAGCCTTCACTCAGTGACATCCATTTCTGCACTGCAGCATCACCAGCTCTGGAGCTGTCCTCAGCCTTAGACATGAGGCCTCCACAGCCCCAGAGCCTGGATAATCATCATTTCCACTCAGCACCACCGACTGAAACTGTGGAAGGTAATTAAAACCAGGGAAAGAATTGCAGCATCAGAAATGTTCCTTCTCCAGATTTCCTCTGAACAATGAAGCCATTAATGACCTCATTAACCTAAACTTTCTCCAATACTATATTAGGGTTTTGGCAGCCCATGTTTGATTCACTTGCCCAAGTGACCTCTTGTTCCAGCACATAACTTCTTTCTTGTCATCCTGCTGTCACCTCATGGTGTGAACACTGAGAGGAAAAAGTGGGAAACCACTGCTGAACCACAGGGAAAATAAATTCTAATGAAGTTGTTGAAAACAAAATTAGATCTGTTCTGTTTTGGTCACTCTCAAACAAATTTCCCTAATTGTATTTGAATTAGTTTCTCTTTTCCTCTCCACAAACAAAGAAACACACGAATGAAACTAATAAAGCAGGCTCCTAGGTAGGTGCAGATACATTCATTCCAAAGTTTTAGGGCATTGAACTGACAAAACAAACCAGCAAAACATATTGAAAAGCTTGGAAATCAGTTTGGGGAAACAACTCGAATAACTGAATGCTTGCCTACAGGTACAAATCAAAAAAATAACTGATTTACAGCAGCTTTGAATCATTAACTGCTGCCAGAATTGGCAGTTTAGGTAAATGTAAAGAACTCAAAGTCATTCTCAGTCAGTAAATTTTCCTTGATGTTCTGGTTTGAAAGCAAAAATCAGTGAGAGACTCCATGTCAGAAATACAATTTATTAGGAAAAGGAAAAAAAGAAAAGGAAAACAAAATACATGCAATAATACAAAGGAAAAAGAAAACCACTGACAGAGTCAGAACACAACCTGGCACCCTGTTGGTCAGGGTGCTGGCAGCAGTGCAGTTGCAATGGTGGCTGCAGCCCTCCTGGAGCAGCAGCTGTGGCTCTGTTGATCCTGGAGAAAGGTGCAGCCTCTGCTGAAGGTGCAGTGGTGATGGCTGGGCCTGTTCTTCCTCTGGCAGCCCAGTGGAAAAGGCTGCCTTGGTGTTCCAAGGCTCAGGTTTTTATCCAGGTAGAGGGGCTCGGTTCCCCCCTGGCTGGAGCATTTCCCAGTGGGATGATGGAAGTTTATCAGTGGGACTCAATGGCCCATGAGCAGAAGACTGATCCCTGGAGGGAGGATGGGCCATGGAGGAGATAAGGAAACTGCTCTGGATGGTTTCTTATCAGCTGGCTTATCAACAGAAGATTACCTTTCACCCCAGTTCCAACAGATGTTGATGGAATACCTTTTTTGGTGACATTTTACAAGCCATGACACTTGATGGTGGAAAACCAAAGTGTAAAGCTCATCAGCAGTTAAATAAATAATGATTTGGTTTGATTTGTACACACAGCTCCTCAAAATCATGCTGTAAGTATGTGATCCCCTTCTGGAGAAAGCTCATAAACACAATAAAGTTGTTTAATTGACGTTGCTCTACAATAAAGTTGTTTAATTGATGTTGCTCTAAGGGAAGCAAGGATTTTAGGGAGAAGAAAATATGGTTTTGTTCAGGTTTAGACCAAGAGCCAGGATAAAGGAAAATGCACATTTTGTACACATAAAACTTTCTTTAAGACTAGAATAAAAGAAGTTGTTAAGGATAAACTTCATAACAGAAAAAAAACAAAACAAAAAAAAAACCCCAAAAACTCCTAATAAATAAAAGCCCTTATTTTTCTCTAAAACGCAGAAGTGGAAGTGCTTGTGGTGCAGCTACTCAGTGAGGGTTGGGGTTCACTGGTCCCTCTTAGGTCTCCAAACAAAAAATTAAAGCCCAGACAGTTCCTCAAGAACTAGCAAAGACAACTTCTCCTCTAAAAATGCTTATACAGAATGAAAAAGATTTTTTTAAATCTCCTCATTTAAGCTAAATCCTTTGGGAATTCCTCCAGGGCTGAAGGTTCTGCTGTCCCATTCCAGCCGTGCCCTACAAACCCAATGGGTTTTTCTTCCTTTGGTGTTATTTAGTAGACAGATTCCTTCAATCAGCTCCTTTGACGTGTTCTCCCAAATTCCACATCATCCCAGACATGTCTCAGGCAATTTCCATCTCTTTCCTGGATGGCTTTGGACTCTGTCAAGTCCTAGCATATACAATACATTTATTGCCATTTATTGAGCATTTTCCTGCAGCAATTACTTTCAGAGGCCTTTCAATGTCTGCCTTTATCTGTGGTGAAATCTGGGTTTATTAAGGTGGAAATCCAAGTGAGCTGCTGTCAGGGAAGAGCAAAGTTCAGCCTGCCCTTACAGTGCAGATTTTCTATGACCACACTCAGCTAATTCCATGCTTTATTCCTGGCTCATTTATTCCTGATAATTGATTGCCCTCCTCTGTTGCTTTACTTTGTGAAGTGCTGCTACAGGTGAGTCTTTGGAGCTCTGAAATTATTCTTTTCCTCCCACAAATGGTCATAATTATGATTTTTCAGCATTAAATAACACTGATGATCACTGTATATTGTTTTAGCTTGTGTCAAAAATCTGCTTTCCATCAATTCCTCAGCTGAGTCATGAAAATATGGAATTCATTTTCCTTCACCGTCCTATGTCAGTGCCAAAGGTGAGGGAGTGTTTCCTCCCAGCACCTGTGGTGACAAATCCAGCCTGAAACCTGAGTTTCCCTCACAGAAAAAATTCCCCTTGTCAGACCCACACTCCCCAAATATATCAAAATATCCCAGGATTAACAGCAGCAGATATTGTCAGAGCTTCTCTGTGTCTGCTGAGCTCACGGCAAGGCTCCTCCTGCCATTCCAAAGGGCTTTGTCTGTGCTTCTGAAAACAATAAAAAAGCAGAAAAGGGGGAAAATGCTCCACAAACATTCTGGATTGATCCCCAAGGGGTTTGGGTCTCAGTTTCACCTCACTGCCCCTTTTCCTCCCTAGCAAAGGGTTCTGTGCCATCTGCCACTAGCTCCCAGATTTTGCCATTTTTCACAGCATAAATTCCAGAGTTTTCATAAAACAAAATGGCAAGAGACCACAAAATATCACCTGGTCGTAATTACCCATTAAACAAAAACCACCAGTAATTTTTTTAATATTATATATTATAGTAGATACTTTAGATTTCTTTCCAAAACTATCCAAAGAATTAAATTGCATCCAATGATTTGTGAGACCAAATGAGTACCATGCAATGATTATTTTACACCATGCAATGATTATTTTACAGCTCCCTCACTGCATTAAATTCACCTTCCCCAATAGGGACAATCCAATTTCATTTCATTTAATCAATTAAATGATTAATTTATCATTTATTTTCGCCTTCCATTCTTATATGGATATATATTTCAGAGGAAGCCTTGCTCATAACCTGTTTTAACTACACTATTTTCAAATTAACATAAAATTAATTCCAGAAGAGCTTTTAAGCTGCAGATTAAAAAAGCCAAAACAAATAAATAAGAAAAAAAAAAAGCAGAGTATGTAGACAAATCCCCAAGGTTCTCACCCTCCAAGGGAATCTCAGGAGTGGGATTTGGGATTTGGCTCCTCTACAAGGACACAAAGTCAGTTTGAGGATCAGTGCCACCAACCCATGTCAGTGATGGCTGACAACACTGGATATTCACATTTCTCTCTGTTCTTGCTCTGAAATCAAGGCACATATTTTGGTATTTTCAGGTCTCCAGTAAGGTGATGTCCAAATGCTTTGCATGGGTAAATCACCACCACACACAGCTTTAGGATCCCAGAGCTATTGGATGCCTGGAATTTTCCTTTCCTCTGGTGCTCTGTTCCCCTGAGGATTGCATGTGCAGCACTCCAGCATGAGTAGAAAGTCACCTTTTTCTTCACTATTTCACCCCATTCTTGGAAAATGATGGAGCACACTGAAGAAAATTCAGATGTCATTTAATCTGTGAAATTTGGCCTTTCCTTTTAACCCCTTGGCTGCCTTTTCTGATGGGAAATAAAGGCAGATGTCTTTCAGGACAGCACTGTGAATAACCTCAGCTATCAGCACGGGGTCAGTCTGTTCCTCATTCTCCTGTTGCAAATCATGTCCTGACACTCCCTCATTTTCTCTGGCCAAGTCCTTTCAGTCCTGTGTTATTTCCCAGCCCTTGGGGAGCATTTCCTGCAGTCTCTTTCAGGGGATGCAGACTCTTTTCTGCCCCGGTGCTGCAGCCTGACTTTGCTCCCTCCCTGCAGCCCTTGCAGACACGTGTGGCTTCTCAGATCTGCTTAATTGAAACCTGTAGGGTCCTTCTCAGCATCCTCATTCAGCTGCTTCTGGAGGAGACTGAACTTTCTGGCCTTCGCTTCCCAAAAGTCTCCAATCTCCTAATTAGGCACATGATGTGAGAAGTTGGAATTCACAAAATCCATCAACGCTTGAGCAGTGACCTTCTGAACTCTACCCACCAGCTTCCAAGGCCTCAGGGTTTATATTTTATTCTTCTTTTAACTTTAACCCTTATTTTAGCAGCAAAATCCTGATATCATTGGCAGCAGAGGTGCTGTAATTTTTCAGGTATTTTTGCAAGTACACACAGTGATTTTAATCTTTATTCTCTGTACCACATCTTTTATACCATTAATTGTACAGACCAAACTTAGCACTGAAGAAACAGAACTGAAATCACTCCTGGGATAACACAAATGTGTGCTTGTCAGCACACAAAGTATGAGGCATTTGGGGAGAGAGACAATAATTAGAATTGAACTAAGAATGCAGAATATATGAAAGGAGCAAACCATCTGCTTGAAACAAAGATGGAATGGGACAATGAGAAACCTTCTGAGAAAGAGGGATATTCAGAAGGCTAATAAAAGAGGATTATATTGCTCTACTAGATTTTACAGAAGGATTTGTTGTAACCTGTTGTAACCAAATATTGCATTGATGAACCCTGCTTGGCTTTGGCAAGGAAGATGTGTGACTGCAGCACGTTTCTTGGGGAAAAAAATGTGAACCTAACAGTTACCCAAAGAGTCAGTTTTAATAACCTGCAGCTGAATGAGCTGTGGGACGATGCAGCAGCCCTGGGTCAGTGCCCCCAGTGGGGTAAAGAGAAGGAAACCACTGGGACTATGTGGATGAATTTTCCTGACCCCAAGTGAGAGCCAAAAGCAAATTCCCATCAGAAAGGATTGTTTGTTGGTACCAGAAGTGTCTGCAGAGTGCTGCTGTGCAAAGATTCACCTTCATAAACGGGGAAGCAACTGCTTCAAGGCAGAGCAAGAGAAAATCCAAACCAGCAGCATTCAACATGGACACTCCTCCCTAACGACTGCATTTTGAGGTGTTTACACATGAAAATTCAACTAGCATTGCTCTGAGGGTGTAACAAGAGGGCCAGCAGGCCCCAGGGGCTGAGCTGGAGGAGGCAGGTGGGGTTTGGAGGGCTGGGGGTGGCTGCTCACCAACCCTGGGTGCTGTGAGGACACCACAAACACTGATCACACTGGTGCTTCCTGTCCCTGTGCATCCCAGAGCAAGCAGTCTCCTCCTGCTTTATTAGATTGATAACTGGGGAGAAAAATTGCTGCCTGTCTTGTTCATCAGGGCTGGACAACCCTCACTGCACATGCTGGAAATTAGCACATCAAGGCAGGGAAAATTAATTATCAATTTGGGGCTTCAACTGGGAAAGTCATCTTGACCCCAGCTGGTTGTTCTGCAGGGGTCAGCTTCATGTGACTGTGGTCACAAAGACCTCAGACACTGTGGGAGGAGATCCCTGGCATTCTCCTGGGCTTGGCAGTGCTAATTCAAACCCCAAAAAACACCAGGAAAAGTGTATTCTGTTTATTGGTCCCCCTACCTACACAGGGTATGCTCATCCACTTTGTGCTCCCTGCCTATCCAACAAGAATAATTCCCTACTTGTGAATAGTAAAGTTTAATTAACATTTATGAACTAGTGCCTAACATTCTCATGGAATTAAACAGAAAGGACTAATAATGGAGAGAATATACAATTCAAAACAAAGCTGGATGCAAAATGTAGGGCATGCAGTCATGAATCTCATTTTCCGCTTACGCGTGGCACAATTTAAAGGACATTTTTAGCCTGCTCTGTGTGGAGGAGGACAAATACTATGCAGCTTTAAATAAATATGTGTTTTTAAAAGAGGTGTCTGTGGGGCCAGCTGGGATGTTATCCAAGGAGGACACAGTGGCTTTCTCTGTGCCTTTGTAGCACTTCATTTCTCCATCTGCTCTTTCCGTAGTGCTTTATTTCCCTTTTCCCCACAGTCTGTGCTGATATCTCAGCCCACAAAGCTTTGCTCAATCCACCCCGTTCCAAAGGGCTGGATTTGATGATCTGGATGATTCCTGCATGTGAGAAACCCCCCCAGAGCAAAGCCCCATGCCCAGGGCTGGGGCACACCAGCGTCAGGACAGACCCAAAACACGAAACCAAGGGCACCAAACGTGGCTCAAAAGCTGCTGCCTGCTGCTCAGAGCCCTGCCCTGATGGCACCCAAACCCTCCCCTTGGCATCAGAGATCTGCAGGGGGACCCTCTGACCTGGCAGCACACAAAACCCCACTGCAGCCCCCTTTCAAACCCCACTGCTCCATTTCAAACCCCACTGCAGCCCCATTTCCAACCCCACTGCAGCCCCATTTCAGATCCCACTGCCCCATTTCAAATCCCACTGCCCCATTTCCAACCCCACTGCCCCATTTCAGACCCCACAGCCCCATTTCCATCCTCACTGCCCCATTTCACCCCAGAACTGAGGGCAAGGAGCTGCTCTGCCTCCTGATGATCTCCAAACTCGGTAATTGCAGCAATAATCTGCTGGGAGGATGAAATTCTGACCTCACAGGCAGAAAGGGAGGTGGGAGGGAAATGAACTCTCAGGTTTGCAGGGCAGGTATCAGAGCTCCCATGGGACAAGGTGGGCAAGGAGCTGTTCTCTCCCTCAGGCAGCACAGCCATTCTTTGCTTTTCTCATGCAACATTTAGCTCTCATATTCTGTCTTTTTACCCTTTTCATATTCCATGTTTTTACCCTTTTCATATTCCATGTTTTTACCCTTTTCATATTTTATATATTTTTACACTTTACATTTATGAATATATTAAATTGCAGAGTGCCAACATTTTTTTCTTTTCTTTCCAAAGCATGTCATATTCTGTTTCCTTCATTAAACAGCAAAACTGAAAAACCTTTCAGATATAGAATCCAAACGAAGTTGCTTAATGAGACAAAAAAGCTTAAATATTTTATATCAAATCTATGTTCCAATTAAACCAATAAATCACATTAAATTTTGTCTTTTCTCTCTTTAACTGGAAAGAACTTATTTCATTCAACATCAACTTCTTATGTAGTGTGAAAAAGAAAACAGAAGGCCACGTTTCATCCTTTACTGCAGACCTTTGAGTGTGGAAAGCACTTGATGAAGCTCGAAACAAATTCTGCTCGAGGCATCCACCCAAGAACAGTGTTCTTGTCATTAGGCTCAAGAAATTCCTGGGTGCTGCTGAACAAATTTAACACAAGAAGGAATGGAAGAGAAAATGAAGATAAAATGAAGATAAAATGAAGAGAAAATGAAGAGAAAATGAAGAGAAAATGAAGAGAAAATGAAGAGAAAATGAAGAGAAAATGTTCTCCACCTCTGGGGTTTTCTCCATCAAACCCCAACTTGCTTCTGAATATCCTTCAGTGTATTAAAACCTGAAAATCTGTCCTCTTCCCACCAATTTGCTCCCACTCATAATTTAAAAAAAAATACAATCCTTGGTTCCCCGAACACTAAAAATTAAGCCAGAGACATTGGCCCTCTCTAATCTTAAACTTCTGCAGCCAAAAAGGCTTAGAGCAAAAACCAAAAATTAAAAAAATGCTCTTCCATCCTTTTTAAAAACAAATCCTACTGCTCATACAGACATTAGCATACCTGAACTTACACTTGGAACATGAACAATCCCTTCTGGTCTTGGATATTTTCCTAGTTTTCCAGCCTATGTAAAATCCAGTATTAAACTCATGTGATAAATGCTTCCTTAAATATTTATTTCCTGGATTTTCTCACTGGCCCAGCACAAACCTTCCCTTGTACATTTTTCAGCTGTCCCCAATCAAGCACATGGCAGAAGTCAACTGTTCAGTGGCCATAAAATATATAAAGGAAAAAATTGGAGCAGCTGCTCCCCAGCTGGAACACAGCTTCAGCAGGTACTAATGACAAAAATGGAAATTTTGGAGAAGTGGTAGCTTGACCCTGCCAGGTTGGAAAGGCTGACCTCAGGATGGCAGCTCTGGAGAAAAGGAGCTGTCTGTGATGGTTTTGCAACAGGAAAAATATCATAAACTTTATGCTTATTACTAGCAGAATAACTGTGGGAGAAAATGATTTTATGGGATTTTCATGGAGTCACAGAATGGTTTGGAAGGAACCTCAAAGATCAATGAGTTCCAAACCCCCAACAAAACAAAATAAAACAAAACAAAATCCAACAAAACAAACCAAAGAAAATCTGTTGGTGGAGATCATAACTATTACAGCCCTGTTGAGTTTCATACATAAACTGGAAAATTTAATAATGAATCCTGATAATGAACAATAATGAATTTAATAATGAATTGAAAAAATATTTCACATTGGTTTGTGGAAGAACAAGTTCTATGAACTGATTTCCCATCAATAATGGACACCATTCTCAGGAGCCTGGTTCTTTGGTCGAACAGGAACCCAAAGCTCCCACCAGCAGCAAGACTTCCCTGTTTTCTCTTTTATAAAATCACATTTATTAAATCAAAGTCAGCCCTGAAAGTCAGTCAGTCCCCACAATGTTTTTAGGTTATACTGCATGAATTAAGAAACAGAGAACTTGAGATAAACAAACCAAGTGATTCTGAATTTATTTACGGTGAGCTGCAATGAATGCCTGCATCTGCAATTACTCATCCACTCAGGACACAAACCCCAGAGAACCCAAAGAACTTCCCTTCAGGAGAGCCAAACAAGGACTCCTCTACCTTAACTCGGCAAGTTATAACTTTGTAACTTCATAGTTTTATATTTCTGTAATTTTAAGAAGAATCTAAGGGTTGATTCTCAAATCATTAACAATGAGAGCTGGCAACTGCTAAGCTGTTTTTATGTACAGTTCATCTGAACCTAAAGGTTTATAAATCCCTGCTGTCCTCCTCAGAACATGTCAGAGAGGAACCCTGACATTACCATCAAGGCCTGGCACACCTTTTTAGAACTTCAGGAGCTCTCCCAAGTTCTGATGGATTTTCCTTCCCTACCTTTCCCCATTCACTCCGTCTTCTTTCAGCCTTAGATTGGGTCTGTAGCCAAAGCAGCCCTATGGCTTTTACTCTCCCATCCCTGAAGGTTTCCTGCTCTCACAAGCATTGCCTGAACATTGCAAGAGGTGAAAGTGAGGAATCAGGGAGGGATTTACCCAAAATCCCTCTTTGCATTGCACACAATGCTGCAGAACATTGGAATATGGGCAACCTCTTGCCTCTCCAGCCAACTCCTAAATAACACAAGAAAAAACTCTGGAGGATTGTACAGTCTCTGATCAAATTTAAAATAGATTGCTGGGATAAATACTGGGGGCAGTGATGGGACTTTAAATCATCAAACCATCAAAGCAATCTAAAAATAACCAACTGCAGCTTGCAGCCACTCGATTTCAATTTATAGCTGAAATAATTGAGGGGTCCAAATATTTCCAGGTTGCATGTTTGGTTTCCTGCTTTTCACACTGTTTTAGCTCTGACGACATTTTATACCAGGAGAAAGGAGCACTGCCCATCTTTCCCTTACCTGAGGGAGCAGAAAAAGAAGAGCCTCAGGTGTTTAAATCTACAAAAGTCCTGGCTTGTTCTGTCGTAGAAGTTGGAGATTTTGGGAAAGGGGGGCAGGGAAGAGTGATTTTTTGCTGAGATTTGCTGTTAACTGGGGCTTTTTTCTGCCATAGTGCAGTGGCCCAGCTTTGCAGAGGGAAGTGCTGGGCTTGGAACATGAGGCTTTGCAGGGGTTTGAGTTCTGCTTCAGCAGCCCCAGCCCTTGAGAGGGGACATGTGGCCAAAATCCTTCTCCACGACTCAGAACACACAGGCTCCTGTCACATGTGGCTCTTCTGACTCCTACAACACATCTGCATTGCCAAACCATAGAAAGAACCTGGTTAGCAGTGAATAAACCTCAAACATGCACATGAATGAAATTAATAGCACTGGTTCATGGCCTGTGTTCCTCTGACACTAAACCACCTCCACTAATCCACTAAACCAAAATCTTACCTCTTCTATAGAAGAGCCACAATTTCTAAACCAGTTTGTTCTCTATTTTGCTTTTTAAGAGAGGAAGAAAATCCTAACAGCCTCTCTGCAGGTCCAGAAAGGTGTTTTTTCACCTTACCCAGACCCACAGAGTTTGTTAGAGGAAAGGAGATGCCATGCAGACCCCATAGAACACCAAGCAGGAATTTGAGCAAAACAGGTGGAATGTGATGCATTCCAGAGGTTTGGGATGCTCTACATGGCAAACAGCACATCCCACTGGCACTTTTTCTTCTCTTTGGGCCCAGGGCCTGGTTTTCTGCACCCCTTTGCTGACTGTGCCACTGATATTCCCATGCCAGCGTGTCCACTGTCTGTCACAGAGCAGAGCCTGCTCATCCCAGTGCCCTGCCCTCGAGCAGGGCTGGCAGCTACAGCCTCATCAGGAATTCAGCTGAAGAAAGCTGCATCTCCCTTATCACCCCTCTGGACAGCTGCTGATAAGGCATCTTGTTCTCCTTGTTGTCTACAGCACAGCTCTTAATTTGGGATTCTTTTTCCTCTGTACTACCAAATATGAAAAAAAAAAACCAAAACGTGCTGAGCTTTCAGTTGTGCCTCTTGGCACCACGTTTGCACATTTTATTGGGGGAGCCCAACAGGAATTAGAGCTGAAACTTCATACAAAAGAAAGCCCCTTCTTCCTTCCTTGCACGGGCTTCTCATGCCAGTATTTAGATCATTAGGGAGCTCCTCCTGTCCTATTCAGGAATCACAAATCATAGCTAAAATGAAGCTGATTTAAGCCCCAGCTAAAATACTGCAGCCCTTTTCTCCAGACCTTGAAGTCTTAGGATAAATGCTTTTCCAGACTTGGGCAGTTTTGCAACCACTTCTATCCTCCCAATCAAGGCAGCACCGAAGCCATCAGCTCTGAATTTTGTCTGAAGCACAGCACAGCCTATCTGTTGCAACACTCAGCTCGGAGCATCTCCCCAGAGTGGCACTCCCACGGCTGCCCTACACCTTCCCAAGTGATTAGCATCACTGCAGCAGCTCTGCCCTGCCCCTTGCGTGCAGGGCTCAGGCTAATGTGATGTGTCACATCGCCCAGCCGTGCTGCTGTGTGCTCACAACCCGCGCTGAGGAGCCGACCAGAAAGGCACCGAGCCAGGACACAGCTGCAGGGAGGAGTTTCAAACCCACCACTCTGTCAGGGGTGGAGGGAACACCAAGGAGATGGCTCAGGCTAACAGCACTGGACAAGCCATTTTCTAGCAGCTCCTTGAGCCATCCATCATGGGGCTGCTGTGCCAGGACAGGAGCAGAGCTGATCCCATCAAGGCTCTGAGCCCCCGGAGTCGTTGCCATCTTCAAAGTGCACCCAGGGACAGGGCTGGGATTTTTCTGTCCCGGAGGTGAGGGTGGATGGACACAACCCCAGAGCACATTTGCAACAGGAGGCCTGTAAATACACACCAAAGTGACTCTGCCCTCAGCTGCACCTGCCTCCATGGGTTGAAATGGGACCTTGATCTGATGAATCACTCCCATAAGCTTTGCTGCAAGATCAATCTTCCAAGAACTACAGACTCTTAACGTGAACTCCTAGAAATTACGTTTTTTGAAGGACTCTCCTGGGGGTGCTGTTGAGGGGATGCAGTTTTCATCAGCTCTGCCCCATAAGCAAAGCAGGAATAGTGAGGAAATCATTCATTTCTCCAGTGAGCCTAAACACTGAGATACTTGTCATTTTCTTGTTTTTTCTCCTTCATTCCACATCTGAGTATTTAAAAATTCAAGTCATCCTTTGTGCAGTGCTTACATCTGGGTAAATATCCTTGCCAATTATTCACTTTATCCATGTCCAAGCAGAGCCCATTAACCTGACAAAGGGCAGGAGCCTCTCAGGGCGCTGTCAGAGTGATAACACATTTCAGGAAAGGCTGGCTAACACAGAAGATAAACTCAGGGCTTGAGAAAGGCAAATCACAGACTGGTTTATGATTGCCTCATTTATGATACCACAAGGCATTTAAACAACTTAATACATGGCATAGATGTGCTGAATGTCTGCTTGTGTAGAGTCTGATTATTGAAATAAAGAATAAACAGTGAGTTCTGGATCATACTGGGGGCCAGTGCAGAATCTTCTGGAACAGGATCAGCTCTGAACCAAATGTTCACTGCTCAGATGGGTTCAAACAAGTTTGTGATCATCAAAGAACATTTCAGACTGAGACATAAAACACGTAAAATGAACATCTACAGGAGAGCAAGATTCTTCCAAGCAACAGAAGCATGGATCTCCATCAGAAAAATAAAAAAAGGAGACAAAACAGCAGGCTACAAATATATTATCCAGAGGATGGTTTAATACCATCTGGTATGCAAGAGGAAAAACCTCTTTATTCATAACTATTAATTGGAAATGAAAATGAAGAGGAAAGTATCTGAAGGACAAAATTAGTTGCAAGACTAATCCTCCCTGAAGGTCTTTTTCCTGTTCATTTTCTGGCTCATATTTTGCTTTCCTTTACAGCAACTCTTCCCCAAAAGCATCATTTTTTTGGGAGGATATGAGGTTTTAAAAGCTATATTTGACTTTAAAGAGATCAAAACTAGTTAGGCATCTTCAAAAGTGTGACACATTTGGATACAATGGGTTTGTTTCTATCTTTAAATCATAACAGCAGCATCAGTGCCCTGTGACCAGCAGCAATCTTTGCCTCAGTCCTGAGAGCCTCACCTGGAAAACGCCAAGGAGTGAACTATTGTGAGAATAAATCATGAGTTCAACCCATTTAAAAATGTACTCTGTAAAAATCAGTCTCCAGAAAGAACTTGTTCCTGGTGAGAAGCTCAGATTTGTTGGAGAAAATTGCTCTGTGGGGGGAACCATTTCCCACCTTGGCAGGGCCAGGCTGGCAGAGCTGCTCAGTCCCTCAGAGCATTTCCCTGCCATGGGCTGAGAAAATACCACCCTTGGAGAGAAAAAACAACAGTGGAGGGAAGCTGTGCAACAATTTACCATCAAGCCTCCCCAAAGGAAAAGAGCAAAGTGGAAACCACAGCAGAGATCCCTCAGGGCTTTGTCCAGTGCCAGCTCTTGGGTATTGATTTTTAAAGGTGTTTACCTGTTCTTTGGGGATTTAGAGCCACTCCAACAGGGCAGTGAAAGCAAGTGCACTGGGGATGTAGCTGCCATCTATTTTGAGGCACTTTGGGAAGCAGCAGTGAGTGGTACTGGAGGTGGTGATGGTGGGGGCTGGAGGGAAGGTCACAGAAAGGGCTCCTTGTGTGCCAGCACAAACTGGGAGACACTGGCACCAAGCACTCCAGGCATTTCTGCTCCCTCAGCACGTGTGAGAGCTGAGGCCTGTAGGAAATAAGGTCCTTTTTCTTTTAAAATAAGGGTTTTTTTGGTATCCAGCTCCAAAAACATCCAGCAGGGACTTGCCATTCTTCTGGCAGCTACAAATACAGAATACCCACAAATTACAGGTGCTACTGCCAAAACAGCTCCTAAATACTTACAAACTGTCCTACAGGGACTTGGAACACACTTCAAAATTATTATTGGGCTAACATTCAGCCTTTTGCCTCTTCTCCTGCCTGCATGCCCCAGTTTTCTTTGCATGAGTAGTCCCCAAAGGGTGGTTCTGCACACAGTGAATGCTCCTACAGGATCTGTATTTTTCTGGAAGCAAGCCAGGCAGATTTCATCCAGAAAGGTAACGTTTCATAACAATTATTTAACTGCCACTTTTAGCCCTAGTCCCCTCCAGACTGAAAGTAGTGCTTATCTAACCAGGCAGCAGCACCTTCTCCAGCCAAGCACTTCTCACCAATAACCTTGATTATCAGGAGATCAACAGATGCTCTTTGTGAAGCATTCATCCCAAAAAAAAAGAGCTGAAATGGAGCAAAATTCACTCAAGTCCTTGGCTGCTGCTGGGTCACCTCTACCTTTGAGAAAAGGACTCCAGTGACACTTCCCTGACACTGATCCCTGAAGCCAATCACAAGGAAGGGAGAGGAAACTGAAACAGCAATACCTTCCTACCCACAGCCCTGCAAAGGAAATTTCCAGCAGAAAGAGGATAAAAAAAATCAAACCCCTAATGAAGCCAGAGTCTGCCAAAAGAGTGTCCTGTCCCTGAGGCTCTCTGTCATCAGGAGCTGTGTGGTTCATGCAAAGTGGAAGAGTTTTCACAAGAGAGAAGAGCCAAGGAGCCTCTTTGGAAGGTGAGGAGATGCTGCTTGTCACACCCTGAGACAGAAGGAGGAGCTCAATTCAGGTGTCCCACATTATGGATGAGCCAAGAGTTAGATTAAAAAAAAAGAAAGAAAAAGTTAGAAAAAAAAAAAAAGAGAGAGAGCTACTACTGTTTATAATGTTTAGCACATTATACTGAAATCTACCTTGTTCATATCCTTCTGTGTTCCTCCTCAGATTTAAATAGAAATGTTCATTTAAGCATTCAATTTGAGGGGGATGAATTAAACAAATCCTGATCCCCCTTCTACAAGAGGACAAGATGGCCTCGAGGTCCAGGCCTGTCCCTACCTGCCTCAAAGCAAGATTTCCCCTATAATTCCTCAAAAAAATAATGAATAAGAGGGAATTAACTGTTTTTCCAGAGATATTCTCCTGCAAGTAGGAGCAGTAACTGCATTAACCTCGAGGTTGATGCTCCTCTGCTGATGGGGAGAGGAAAAGGATGGAAAGTTTGGGGTCCAAACCACCCTTGACCCTCCCACTGAGTGGGGCACAGAGAGCAGCAGCAAAGAGCATCCTGCTGCCACTTCAGTTCCAGGGCTCCAGAGGCACTCCTTGATTTTCTAGGAAAACAGATTTGTTGAAACATTGATTTCTGGTCTATTTATGTGTGCTGGGCTGCAGTGCCAGCTGTCCCCAGCAGTGTGGATTCTGTCACAGCTGCTGAAATTGGGGCAGGGTGGGGTAACCCTCAGTCCATGGCCCCGCTGTTAAAAACCAGCTGGGGCAGTTTCTTTATCTCCTCCAGGCACAGATCTTCTGCTCATGGCCACTGAGTGTCCCTGATAAAATTCCAGCATCCCACTGGGAAATGCTCCAGCCAGGGGAGGAGCCAAGCATCCCTACCTGGATACAATCTGGGATTTGGAACACCAAGCAGCCTTTGCCACTGCATTCCCAGAGGGAGACCAGGCCCATCCATCCCCACTGCACCTTCAGAGGGAACCAACACCTTTGTGCAGGATCCCTGCTCCAGCAGAGCCACCTCTGCCACTGCAGGAGGGCTGCAGCCACCATGGAATGGCACTGCCACCAACCCCTGACCCACAGGGCTCAGCTGGGACCCTGACTCTGGCAGGGTTTGGGTTTTTGTAATATTGCATTTTTATTTTAGTTCTCCTAATGCAGAACTGTTATTCCTGTTCTCATATCTTTGCCTGAGAGCCCCTTAATTTCAAAATTTTAATAATTCTGAGGGAGGGGGTTTCTATTCTCCATTCCAAGGGAGGTTCCTGTATTTCAGCAGACACCTGACATTCAAACCCAGACATTATGTCTGGAAGGAAGCAAGGTAACTTTGACTCTGCTGCCATTGGGGTATCAGTCAGAGCTCCCTCAAAAGCTGTGACCCTGCTGGAGATGGGTTTAACCAAAATCTCTGCATTTCCAGCAGTTCTAGCACACAGCATGCTCTGATAGCACAGTCAGACCATCAGAGTGCCCTGCAGATGGAAAGGTCACCCTAATCCATTACTCATTTTCCTCACCTTTTGCTATCCAACAAATAAAAATATCAGGTGTCATTTTCCAACCCTTGCCTTTCCTAAAACTATTTAAGATATTTCTTTTCAGTAAGAATATTTTTATTTAACATTTTATCTTAAATATTTA
>VZTB01008400.1:47551-71379 GCA_013397245.1 Thryothorus ludovicianus
ATATGTACAAATAATATAGTGTTTATAATAAACGCTATACTATTTATAAAATATTTGATATTTTAAAATTATTATTATTAAAGATTATATTTTATATAAATAAGATTATAATTATAATATTTAATCTATTCTATTTAATATTTTACTTATTTATTATACACCAATATCCCAGCATGGCACCCACTAGACAGGACTGCCTCAACAAGATGGCTTTTTATTCCAGTTTATGAAATAATTCCCGGCCATTTCAAGGGTGCATTTCCTGCCTCTTCTTGCATTATTCCAATTTTTACAGGTAACTCTGTCCCTGCTACAAGGCATCTCTCAGTTTGGTTATAAACAGATAATTTTGTGAGTAAATTAGTGAAAAGCTTCCAAAACAGCTCAAGTGACCAGATCAGAGACAAATTTCACTGCTGGCACTCTCTGGGACAGCATCCCTTCAGTTCTTGGCTGCAGGAGGTCACTTTTATTCTCAGTACTGACTTGCAAAAGAGGTAACAAAACTCAAGAACACATCATTTATAAGAATGAAATTCCTGGGTTTTCCTCCTCTTCACACCTTCCCCTGATGCGCTCTGCAGCCAAACAAACTCTCCCCCACTTCTGGAAGGAATGAGAGATTTGATTCTCCAGGCTAAGACAGTCAGAATATGTTTCAACTGCTGCTCAAATTTACATTTCCTTCAGGAAATGATTGGCCAGGTGAGTTAAATGAGCTTTAAAAACTAAACAAGCAAAAAAACCACCACACAAAATAAATTTTAAAAAGATATTAAAACAAACAAACAAACAAAACAACAACAAAAAAAATCCAACCCCGGATATAACTCAGCAATTTGTACACAAGACACTGAGCCTCCAGCTTTTGGGATTGAGGGTGAATTTTTGAATTCTTGATGCCCAAAGCCATTTCCAGCCACACAGTTCTGCCCAGGCAGAATCAGCTGCCCCAGATTCCCTCCCATGGTGGAAATTTGACTGCACTCACTGCCAGTGGTAGCAAGAAAAGAGAATTTTCCTAAAGAAAGGCAAGAGCCTGGTTCAGACAGACAGGTCCAAACATCACAGGGAGACTTAAATATAAAGGTGCAGATTCTCAGGTGATGTTTTCTAGCAGAGCTCCATTAATTCTATAAAGTTGTGTCCTTTTTACCCAATGTAAAACCTTCCCCAAATAATCCCCAAACCATTGCCTCCTGAAAAGAGATCAGGGGAGGCAGGAACTGCTGGTGGCAGAAAGTTTTACTCTAAAGCAAAACTGAGTGGTTTCAGGTAGAGGATCACCTCATTAAGCTTTAATGCAGAGCTGTTGAAAGCCAGTTATTAGGAAATTATTTCCTGCTGCTTTATTCTCTAGTAAAGTCCAATAATTAGAAATGTTGTAAATCTCCTTTGTCTTAGTACTCTTTTTGTGATAAAGGCATAATGACTTTTCTTAAAGAGACAACCAAGCAAGGGGAATTAAAAACCTTACTCCAGAACAGGAAGGGGCTGCAAATATTTGAATATATTGGTTTACAACACAGCAGGATCGCCAAGAGAAACATTCCCAAACATCTTCTGGTAAATAAATCATTTATTCATTTATTCTCTGAAGACACACACTGTTTAGGACCTGCCTGGCATCCAGTGCATCAGAGATTAAATCCACCAAGTTAAATCCATGTAGCACACAATAAATTGTATAATTGATCCCTAATTTATGCTCTGGATTGAGTTTCTATTTATTTACTTACACATTTCTTCAATAAGGAGCCTTAATATTATGTCCTTGACAGCACTGTAAATAAAGTCCCTGCTGATTTGCATTTTATATGCCCGTAAATTCTGAATCCAGAGGCTTTGGGGTTTTTAATCCCCTCGCATGCTCCAGGCTGATGCACTCCAGGTGATCCTGTCTGCTTCACCAGGCAAAGCTGAGCTTGGAAAATGAGGGACATGGATTTTGGCACGGCCAGATCCACAGAATTCTTCAGTGGGAGAAGCAGAACACACATTTCCCATGCCCTTGCACTACACATAAATATTTCTATTTTGTGCACCTTGATGAATAATCATTCTAATTTTATTTTTTTTTTAAAGTGAGCAGGAGAGCTTATGCATGAGGAGAGATGTGTTTGGATATTCTAATCAGGCTACCATGGGGGGGAAAAAACACAAATCTGAAGGAGCAGATCTCCTCCAGGCAATTTTGCAAGTTGAAAAACTCATTGCGATGTCAGTTCTTGAACAGTCAAAGTCTTTCAGTTCAGCATTAATCAGGATATATTTTAATCAAGGAGAAAGAAGGAGCCAGGAAATAAATCCAAAAATGAAGCAATAGCAGTAGATTTACAAGTAAAATTATTTCATGGAAATAAATTAATTTGTGTGGGTGTCTTTCAGCATCAGCTTGTGGGGTTTTTTTAGGCTTTTTTCTAAGTAAAGCAGCTTGGTAAATATAGACTGTATATTTTTATATTTCTGCTTCTGATCACAAAACTAATCACATGTTATTTTTTAATGTGCATAATTAACATGTATGATCTCTATTATCCTCAAGATCGGGGTGAAATTAAACTGAAATGAGATGAGAGAATGCATTGGACTAAAAACCACTTTCAGAAGAGACCACAGACACACCACGAAGGGATGGTTTAGCTCCTTGGGATGGGAAAATTCTGTTTTAATGGGAAAAAACCCATTCATTTGACATTGTACTTTTGTTAGTAAAGGTAATTTTCTACTGCACACTCCCACTCAGAGCAGAGGTTTTAGCTGGAAGGATTCAGAACAAGACAAGGTGAACTTTTCATCCTTGCTCTGGAGGTGAAGGGTGGCACCTTCCTTGGCCATCCTGGTTGCAAAAAACACAAAAATTCCAGGTCAGGGCTCTAGAGAGTCTTTGGAATGTGCCAAAATACATAATTTAAATGTTCTGGTCAATACATGCAGCTGTATGTGAGGCAGGTTCATCAAGGTGCTGCCTCTCAAAGTGCTCATTTTTAAAATATTGAATGTGAAGGAAAACAGTTACAAAAATTACAGTGAAATAGGAAAAGAAAAGGAAGATTTATGTTGTTAGACAATGCAGACCATTTGGAATTTGCTCCATACTTTCCTTTAAAAAAAAATAAAAATTGTGAGCTTTTAGTGATGAAGGAGAGGGAGGGAGAAAAAGTACTCCAAGAGGTAGAAGAAATAAATTTATGACACAGAATAAGTGAGGGAGAAGCTCTTGTCTTTTAAACTCCCCACGTGCCATGTTCAAGCTGTCCACAAGAGAGCCAAACATCACTCCTTTTGTTTATACATGGGAAAACAAGCATTCCAACAGAGAGAAAACCAGGAACCAGCTCCCTACAGCCCAGCCATTTTGAGTGTTATTTAAAATAAAAACTCATTTTTATGTGTGAATGCACACATCACATACATTCCTCCAGCAGCAGGATTATTCCCTGGCATGTGCATATGAATATTCCCATTTATTGCCCCCTTTCTCCAGGGGTTTCACAGGCAACATTTACAGTTCCCTCTTTCTTAAGCCCCAATATGTCTAAACATTAAAAACACAAACATCTGCTAATAGCAGCTCCTCTCTATGAGTTTCTTCAAGAATTCTTCCTAATATGTGCTATATCCATGTCCCGTATCCCCTTCCTCAGGGGAATAATCACCCTCTGAAGTGCCAAAATCCACCATCCTTGTGGTCACCTTTGGCTCTCAGCTAAGCTGGATCTCAGACACTCCACTTCTCTCAGATGTAACACACATTTATATTCATTTTCAGAAGTTATCAGAGCTTTTGTGAGAGTTGCTTCCTTGCTGTCACAAGTCCAACATTTCATTTCTCTTCTGAAAATGAAAGACTAAATTTGGAAGATTAAATCCTAACCCATAACTGAATCCTCTGTAATTATTCCATACACTAGATCACTCCAGAAGACCAAAAATATCCTATTGCAAATTAATACATAACATTAGAGGACACGTGGCAATTGTTGTTTTGATAGATGTGTAAAATAAAAGCACCAACATGCAACAGAAGCAATCTTGCTGGTGAAGAAATGAGAGGTGTGAAATCCTACAAATGTGGGGGAGTTTACCCAAATTAAAATGGGTTTTTCATGATTTTCAGTAGCTGCAAAAAACTATACAACCACAATTCTCTCCGTTTATTTTGATGATATTCATTATTCAGATATACCATTCATGTCTGCCCAATTTTCAGGAAGGTTCAAAGAAAATGAGGGGGCAGGAGATACCAACAAGCAGTGACAGGGAACCCCAAAGCATCACCACTTTCTTTTTCTGTCCCTCAAATCCAAACACATCCTTTTTAAATTTCTTTAATGCTTATAACATGCACAGAGTTTTGCTCTCAGCTCAGACTGGGCCTTATTGTGGAACAGAGAATTTAATTTCCAAAGAAGAGAGGGGTGGAACAGATAAACATAAAAGGAATCACATGTTAGTGAAGAGTCCGTGAGATGCAGCAGCTTCTCATTTTTTTCTGAGCCAGAAACACTTAAAAAAATAAAAGAAAAAAAGGAAGAGGAAGAGGAAATAAATTTACTATAAATAAGTAAAAAGCACTATTAACCAACACTCTCCACACTGTATAATTATATAAAGCAAATACAAATCCTGTCATTGCTTGAAGAAAAATACTGAAGGTTGCCATGAAGTTATAATAAATGAAGTGAGAGCCACAGAAAGAACTGAAACAACATCTGACCAGAGGAACTGGAAATGCAGTTCTCTGACAGATATTGAAATATAAATTTCAATTTATTCCATTTCAATTAATTCTTCATGATTACCATGTAGATTTGAGGTTCAGTGCCATATAAGAAACTCCCTCTAATTTCCAAGTAGAAATATGTGTCAGCTGTGTCAGATTTTAATTTTTTTTCCTCAATATCTCTTCAAGTCTCGAGCCTGTCTCAGCTTTCAGCAGGGCTCCATATGGCTCCTGCAACTGCCAAGCAAAATACACTCATCAAACCCACGAGGAGTCTGCAGCCAAAATACTGCTTCAAAATGATGAACTTTGGGAAAGGAGGAGTGCCTGCAGAGTTTTGTTTGATATGCAGGACCAAAATAAAACTCTACAGAAACTTTAGCAGGTGCTTAACCTAAAGAAAAAAAAAGCTGAAATATATTAAATATCTTCAATCCACTGAAGCAAGAGCAAGGAGGCAAAGCAGGGCTCAGCCTCCTGAGATATGTAATTAAGATTGGAACAGCTCCTAACCCAGGAGTTAAAATCATTCTTCCTTCCCCTTCAAAAATTCTTTATTTTCCATGGTCTCCAATACCTTCTTTTCCTCTTTTAATTAAATAAAAACCCCATCTGCAGCACAGCCACTGGCCTGGATTCTGTGTGCCTTGGGAAAGTCCAGCTCCTTTTCTGAAAACTTCAAAATCCCCGAGGCACAAAACCATTACGGAATCAGCAAACAGGAAAATTCAGCCAGGAGGAATGTGGAGCTTAAACCCCGAAATTCCAGGAGGGCAGGGTGACAAATACAACTGAGATTCATCTCATGCTGTCTGTGGGATCAGGCACAGGACAGAAAATTCCCCACCTGCCCCATCTTCCTGCGGAACCTCCTGGTCCACCTGCACCTGGATCTCCACGCCAGGAATTCGTGTCTTTGCCAAAAAGGCCGAGTCTTCCCTCAGGAGCTGGGAAGAAACCAAGCCCAGGGAGTGGAAGGAGCAATTAAATCCATCTGTGGAGAGTTTTCCTCCCCCTTTGTGCTTGCTGGGAGAACGCTGCTCGCATTTGTAAAGCTGTGGAACACTTGTCCCATTGCAAATGCCTTTTCTTTTGCCAAGTGAACTCTCAAAAATTAGATATTATTGTGGGAAACGCTGCCTAATGAGCCAGTGGCATTTAGAATATTCAGATTTTTCATTCCTACCATCCAGTTTTCAAGCCCTGAGAGTGCCATGAATAGGCTGTGGAAATGCATGGGGTGGTCACAAGGACAATGGTCCTGGGGTACAGCTGTTCCTGCAGCTGCCAGGGCCCCACACGCTCAGAGATGACAGTGATGGATAGAAAAATTACCCTGCTGCACTCCTCATCAGCACACACCGTGCCTGGGCTGCTCTGGGGAAGTTTCATTCCATTTAGCCCTGCCCAAGATGAGATTTCCCACCTCCCCAGAACGACTAGATAAGAATAATAGAATATTGTACATATTTAGGTCAGAAATAAACACTTGGTGTGGTTTGAAAAGCAGAGCCAATGGTATTTGATCATGAGCAATCAAAATGGGATGAGTTACAACCACTTTCATAGATAAAGACTTTATTTTGAGGGTGGCAAAACCTTTTTTTACATTGCTGTAGTTTCACCTTTTTAAGACTTTTATGTTCATAGTACACTTAACACAGAGTATTTTTATAATAGATTCTTACATTCCTACCAGGATTAAAAATATTAATCAAGAGTTCTTATTTTACATAGAAAATAATGAAAATTTTGTTCCTACACCACCAACCAAGATCAGGAGCAGACTCAGAGTTCAGCCAAGCTGGTGATCAACAGGTAGCATCAGGTCATGGAAAGTTCAGATCCTCTCAGAATCCTCCCTTCAGGTTTTGCCATGTGCACAGTCACAGAGCCTGCCTTTGGTATTTACACATCACTAGTTTCAGATGATTTTTAACATTAGTAAATCCTCAGGATGCAGCTGGGATGGAAATCCTGGTGAGTGACAACACCTACAGAAATGTCCCAGCCCAGTGGTGCCATCCTAAGGGCTCAGGCTGCTGGATGGGGTTTTTTTCAGTCTGTTTTTCTTGATCAAAATTAAACATATTGAGCTTTTTCTTAAGAAAGCTTCTTTAAAAAATATTTCCGATTTTTTTCTCTCTTTCTTTGGGAACTGAGTTCAGACAAGTAAATTCTATCCCTTATTAAAAAAAAAATCCACCAACTAATTAAAATCCTAAAAAAAAGCCACCAAAACCCACAACCAAAAAGAAGCATCATTTTTCCCCCTTAATCTTTTGAACTAATTAATTTAAAAGACTAAGTCTTTTTAATTAATCCAAGGTGGGATTTGAGGTTTGACCAAAAACATGGTACACTTGCAGGGTTTTTTAATGAAAAATGGCCTTAAGAAAGCTTTGGACAGGTCACCTACACTTGTTCTACGAATCTGGAGCAGGAAATCCAGCACTGCTGAGTGTGGGATGGACTGGCCAGAGCTTCCCTTTCTGGCTCTGAGTGAAGCCTGGTGCCTTCATCACCCCCAGAACAGCATCTCCCCAAGTCAGGATACTGGAAAGCTCCAGCCAGGAAGGCAGATGTGCTCAAATCCTCTGGGAGAACTGGCAGAAAAGCATATCAAAATCATCACAGAATAAATAGATACCAATGGAAAAACAGAATTATCGTGAGCAGCAGTTGAGCATGGGGAAAGCTCTGATCCTACCTCTTCTATTTCTTCAACACATATATATTTGTTAATGCTCTTTTCTCACACCTCATGCTTCCCAAATTCAAAATGCAGTTAGAGCTTAGATACAGAGACAAAAAGAAAAGGGAAAAAAAAATTCTTTGTGCTACCTGTACCCCAAGGAGGGGACCCCAAGCTGCCCATAAAAATGACAACTGGCAGCACTGGAACAGCATCCAAATAGAATAAAATCCTGTGAACACTTGGATCAGCAGCACGTTAGAGTGAATCCAAAGGATAACACCCCTCTTATCTCCATTAGATACCACCTAGAACTGCAGAAGAATCTTCTCTTCCTTGCTCCATAATTCCAGGAATCTTGGAACATCCTGTTGAAACCCCTTCCAAGGTTTCTCTTTGCAGTGTGAATCCAAGGAAACTTCAAATGGAAATGCAAAGGGAGCTGATCCCCCATCAACCCAACAAGGAGACCCCCATAAATCTCAGATGTTTTACCAAGTGCCTTTGAGCTCTAAAGGATCCAGGTGTATGTGGATTAATACCAGAAAATTTCTAAGAAAAAGATCTGTCAATCACTTTAATACTTCTTAAATAAAACACAAGCCACAAATTCAGTGTCATTACCCTTCATGCTACACCAACTTTTTCTGTCCTTTTGGTGTTCCCAACCTCTGGTTTTAAACACAAATGTTTCCATGGTGTCATAGCTGATAGCAAATAAAAATTTTAACACTTGCTTTTTTTCCAGTTCCCTGCTCCGTGTCTCAGGAACTGTGCAACAAATGGAAGCAGACACATTTACAGTGGATCATGTTCAGCCCCAATGGAGTTTAAAGATAATTTAGCTGTCCAAAACCTCCCTGAACACTTCTGTGTTTGAGCAGATTAATGCAAGGAAGGGAAAACCCCCTGGCTTAAAGGGAGAGTTCTAAAGGAGCTACGAGTTCATCAAATATTTTTCTCTGTGAGGAGAGTGTAAATTTTTATATGTAGATAAAATAAGAGATTTCCCTCAATGGGAGTCAGACTGGCAAATGGGCTGATTTTACTGGAGTCCATATTCCACAGGAAATTACACCTCAGACCTTTCCTCCCCCAAATTCCAGGCAAGGACCTTGCCATGGAAAACTCTTCCCCTCTGTGCTGTGCTCAGGGGTGTGTGGAGGGGTGAGTCTGCATTCATAGCTACGCTCTCTGAACTTCTGTGCAGTTAAAAAAGGAGTTCTAAACCTTGGAAAAGCAAATTTTTTAATGCTTTTACACTGCAGCATGGATCTTAAGCTTGTTGGGATGTTTATTTCAAGAAAGAAAGGAATGCTGTACTTGACTAAGATAAGATTAGCCTTAAATTAATTAGACAGCAGCGATTCAGGAGAATTATACAACAAAATGGAAATGGTTTTAAAGTAAAGAAGGAGAGATTTAGATGAGATTTTTGAAAGAAATTCCTCCCTGTGAGGGTGGGCAGGCCCTGGCACAGGGTGCCCAGAGCAGCTGTGGCTGCCCCTGGATCCCTGGCAGTGCCCAAGGCCAGGCTGGACAGGGCTGGGAGCAGCCTGGGACAGTGGGAGGTGTCCCTGCCATGGCAGGAATGGCACTGGATGGGCTTTGAGGTCCCTCCCAACCCAAACCAGTCTGGGATTCTGTGAATTTAAAGCAGAACAAGGCTCCTGCTGCTTTCCCTGGCAGCAGCACCAGCCCCACAAGTGGAACTTGCTGGGATCACACAACATCCTGAGGTGCCTGACCTGGTCCTGCCCAGCCAGGGTGGGATTGCCCAGGGCAGGATTCCAGGCAGGAATTCCATCCTTGTGAGCCAGACTGGAGGGCTTCCATCTCATCTTTGAAATAACTCAAATATGTCTAGTTATTGGTTTGAATTAGCAGTTTTTACATAGAGCAGTGGTGAAAAGAAATGCTTTCAATAGAAAAATGGCCTGTTAAAGTGTAGGAGACTGCTGGTGCCCAGGAATGGGAATGATGGATGGAGATGAGAGATCTCTCAAGCTGGGTCCTGGAACTTACAGGTTATTGCAAAGGACGTGGGTGAGGGGCTCTGCTTGGANTTTCCACTGACCAATCTATTACAAGATACAAATCCTATAGCATTTACATACAGCCTATAAGAATCCTTACATTACCCTACTGATCAGCAAGCAGAGGGTCTTGTTTATCTGAACAAGAGGGGATTACTTTCAGCAGCCATTCCATTGTTTTCCAGTTGTTCAGTGTCTAAGGCTTGGAATGTCAAAGGTCACTTTCATTTCAATCTCCCTTATAGTTCCCATATTCTTAAAATCTTTTGTCAGGCAGTCACATTTATAAGGCTTTCCTGTTTCATCTTCTCCAACATTAAAGTAACTGTGAATTTCCTTTAAATCTTCTCAGCCAGGTGGGAACCTGCCCTCCTCACACTCCTCCCTTCATGTCCAGACTCCTCACATTTATCCTGCAAACAAGCCCTGGTCCAGACACAATCACAGGATTTCATTCTGTCTCCATTGCAATCCACTTTTTCCTTCTTCATTGGTCATTTGCAAATAAATCAAACAAAATGAGCCCCCAGGCAACTGCTGACTTGGCCCAAAGCCACATAATCCACATAAATTCTGGCCGATGGCAGAGCAGAGCTACAAAGAATGAGGTTTTTCTGAGGTTCTGACGTGTTTTTCATACAACAAAATAAGTCTAAAACCCACAAGAACTTAGGTGTTTGCACAAAAATAGAGCTGTGGAGCTCCTCTGAAGACATTCAGTTTAAAAAGCAAAAACAACAACAACAACAAAAAATCTCCAACAAATTTGCAGAAGAAGCCTTTCAAAAGAGACCTCTGGATCCTTTATACTCTCACATTATTCCCTGTTGAAGATACAATGCTCAATTAAATATTCCCTTTGACCCACCCAATTAAACTTGTTCTGAGTTCTACCATAAATTAAACACTCACCATTTAAGCAGGAATAAACAGCTCTATTAACCTATATTTGTTTCCCTCAAATTAATCCTGTCTGACAAACACCACTTGTAACCTCACCTGACACACGAGAGTGTTTCAGCATCTCAAGCACCTGTGCAATTTGAAGCATAAATATTCATTGTGGCAAAATTAACGTGTGCTAATTATCAACCTGCTTTTCATAGCAAGGGGCAGGATGGCAAACGGGGCACTGAGATTTGTGTTTTCCACAGGGCTGAGCTCACAGAGAGCTGCCTTCACGGAAAATGGGAATTTTCTACAGTGTCCAACACTCCCTTCAACATCCAACCCACTGAAGTTCAGAGCCCAGGAGGTTCTTAAGCACTGTTGGGATGAGAGGAACAGAGTAAAGAAATTTAGCTGCACTTTAATGCAATATTACATTTTCCTCCTCTTCAGATTTCAGAAATCCACAGACCCAAAGGAAGACATGTCGCAAAAAGAGGGAATCAGTTTTATTTCCTCACAAATATTTCATTTTTTTCAGTCAAACATTGCCATCCAGTGGCAGGAAGAACATTGCCAGCTAACATATCTTGTCTCCTTTTCCAGTGCCACCTGGCCTCAAAACCACACAGGCAAATTAAGTTGTTAATTTTATTTCCTGCAGCCACATTCAGTTCTAATTTCACGTTAGACAGCAGAAGGATTACTTAGGTAAAAAAACTCCTCTCTGCAAGCTCATCAGAGCAAATGCTGAGATTTGAAAAGCATTTTTTAAAATTTTCCTTGAAGTTTAAGGTCAGCTGGGACTTTTCCGATCCTACCCTGGCACTTGAGGTAGCTCAGTCTGTCCCAGCTCCCACTCTGAGCTGGAACTTTGACCTGAACTCTTAATTTCCTTCTCCTGCATCAGATTCCACCAGATTCCACCAGATTCCACCAGATTCCAGGATCCAGCTACTCCCCAGTCCACCCTACAGTTTACTCTGGTCATAGCAAGCCTAGCTCAGCTTTATTCCATACAGAAAATGTTCCCTCAGAACATTTAACCAGCCACTAATTAAAGGGCTGCTTTAAATTAAACAACTCCTTAATAAAAAAATTTAAAAATGGGGAGAAAAAGCTAAGCAAGGGTATATACTCTCCTTTGCATACAGAGTCATGTCCTGGTGGGATATTTTCAGGGAAAAAAATCAGGAGATGAGACTTCTAATTAGAAACCATGGGAAAAAAATCAAAAATCTACATCCTTTAAAATTCCCAGAACTTCTGCAAGTTGTTAACCTTTTAGCAGAATTCTCTAATTATGCTTATTACCATTGTTAAGAAAAGATCACAGGTACTGAATTTGCAGGGAATCTCTCTCCTCCAGGGCCTCGGGAACATTCTCAGACACCTTCTGGGCTCCCATTTTGCCTGGAAAGGCATAAAATCTCTCATTTTGGCTTGGATTTTTACAGAACAGCTTCTGGAGCAGCAAAATTCAGCCCAATAATTTCAGCTTCACTCATCTTTCCTCATTTGACAATCTGAATGTGGCTTAGAGCCCTTGAAATTGTTCACTACACATTCATTAAAGTTTTCCATTACTCCCATATAATTAATTATTCCTATCTTCCAAATTTCTATTCATTATTCCCATCTGAGCAGCTGCAGATGCTGATTTTTCTAAGAAGGACAAGAATTAAATTCCTTCCACATCACAATAAATTTCCTGGGGTGTTTTTTGTTGCTAAAAGAAGTGGTAGTTGGTTTTCCTAAGAAGGAATATTTTAGCCAAGAGAAAGGATAGGAAGTGGTCAGTCAAAGCAGTAAGATTTTTGGCTGTTTCTTTTTATTTTTTAGGAAGGAAAAAATGCATTGTACATCCTAGCACAGTGGGATTTTTGCCTGGTTATTTTAGTTCACACACACAAAACAAAACAAAAACCAAAAAAAACAAACAAAAAATGTTGTTACAAATTGAGCTGGAATTCCACCTGTAGCACAAATTCTGAATTAACAGCAGTCTTCAACCACAGCATGGAACCCTTGCTTAACAAGAATTTATCAAAATGCACGAAGACTTTCTCCAATAACAAGACTAAAAATACATATTCAAGGGCCAAATACAGGGGAAAGTGAGTTGACACATTAAAATGGAAAGTTTTTCCTCAGAGGTGGCTGCTGTGCTGGTCAACCCCTCACAGGGCGCAGAACCTCGAGTGAGCAAAAGATTTAACAAAGCCACAGCCAAAAAATGCAGAAAATAACTTTCCTCTGTGAGAGGGCAAAGAGAGAGGAGGAATAAAGGAACAAGGAATAAATACATGAAATGCACTTCACCGAGTGCTGCTAAAAGTCTCCATTTCTTTCACTGCAGCCACAAAATCGTGGGATTTTCCCAAAGTTCTTCAGTTCCCCTGAGGCTGAGCAGGGTGCAGGATGTGCATGGGGTGGGTGCAGCTCTGGAGAAGGCTGCTCAGAAATTTGGGAAGCTGTAGGGCAGGTTTAACCCAGCCTACGAGGTGGCCTAAGAGACAATACCAAATCACAGGGAGAATTGCATCTTTTATTTGTTTTATTCACACTTTTAGCTCCACAAGCTGGTATAGGCAGCTAAAAGTATCTTTTTCTAGAAGGCTGGGTAGGTTTTTATTCCGTTTTGTTGTTGTTTTCATCTGGGGTTTTTGCCAGCAGAGGCTGCTCTTTCGTTTTCGTTCTGAAAACACACATCAGCCCCATAAACACAAAAACCCAGGGAATCAAGTCTTGTGGATATTGCTCATTCTAATGAAATCAGGAACACTTGAAATTAAGGAAACAAACTGGGAGTTTACTAGAAATCCTACCCCCACTCATTTATCCTCCAATGCTTCTCAGCAAACATCTAAAAATCTCTTTATTTCACGCAGGTCAAAGAATTTAACAGCTACAAATTCATTCAGTAAATATATTAATCTCAGTAATATTTATCAGCTTTTCTGCAATATTTATTGCTGAGATATTTATGCACCTCAGGAGAAAGAGGGATTTATTTTCTCAGCTCTGCAGCATGGAGAAAATTCTTATCCATCTTTGAAATGGGGAAAGTCTGGGAAAACTGGCTGGGAAAAGACGTCCAGCTCTCCAAATCTCACTCACTGCTTGCCCTTCATTTTAGGTTTGAGGATCTGAAGCATTTATCAGAGAATAACAGAATTTCAGAGAATTTATGGACTATCTCTTCTATTGCAACAGCTCTCATTCTTTTAGAAACAAATGAAAAATGACTGGACAGCCCTGGAGGTTACATTGACCCCAGGACTGCACAATCAACATTACCCAGGAAGATGGCAAGGTCACAAATATGACAAAGACAAGGCACAGAAAGGAAATGACGAAATAAAGGCAGGGTTTTAAACCATCTTTCCTTTTCTCATTAGAGCCAAATACCCCCACAGTCACATTTACACAGTTCAGCACTGCCTCTTGCAGTTTAACACTTCGGGGTTCTTACAGCCCAGGGCTTTGGCTGAGCCAAAGTACACTGATTCCAAAAAAATAGAATTTATTCCCTTTATTTTTTGATCAGCACTCATATTAGGCAACCACATGGTCAGCTTTCAAAAATCCAGGGTGTGCTGAGGGTGTACACCTGGAGAGGAGAAGGCTCCAGGGAAAACTCAGAGCCCCTTCCAGGGCCTGAAGGGGCTCCAGGAGAGCTGGAGAGGGACTGGGGACAGAGGAGGGAGGGGACAGCACAAAGGGGAATGGCCTTAAGCTGAAGGCAAGTAGATTTAGGTTGGATATTAAGAAGAAATTCTTCCCTGTGAGGGTGGGCAGCCCTGGCACAGGGTGCCCAGAGCAGCTGTGGCTGCCCCTGGATCCCTGGCAGTGCCCAAGGCCAGGCTGGATCTTGGGGCTTGGATCAGCCTGGGATGGTAGGAGGTGTCCCTGACATGGCAGGGGTGGAGCTGGCAGATCTTTAAGGTCCCTTCCATCCCAAACCTGTTTGAGATCCTGTGGTTCATTTACAAACCCCTCAAAGGTCAGTGAACCTGAGTTTATTTGACTTTTTCCACTGCTGACAGACACAGCAAAGCACTGAGAGTCTACAGCAAGCACAAGGGAAATGAAACACAGGAAGATGCAGGGACACTTGTTAGCGCAAGACATTTCAACAATTTTCTTGTTTTCTTTCTAGGATCTGTCTGGCTTCTCTGTTCCCATTAAAACTCCTACAATGTGTGCACTGCTCCTCCAGATCCAGGGAGGAAATGAGCAGCAAAAACATCACATCCTCCAGCCTAGGGAATGATCCCAGCAGGATCTGCCTCTGCTGCACAGACACATCTGGTTCAGAGTGCTCCTGCTGCTCACCAGCCCCATGAACCCCCCTGAGGGAACTCCAGGTTTGTCTCTGGCTGCACTGAAGGCTCAGAGACCTGGGCAAGGGGCTCAGAGACCTTGGATCAGAGCCCAAAACACCTGAGATTTGGATTTTAGCCCATGGGAATTATTGTCAACCTTAAAAAAAGAATTACAGGGCACAAGAGTTTAGATAGAGTGATAATAAGTTTGTCACAGGGTGGAAAAGTAGATTTTGGGTTTTAGTACAGGGGGGTGGGTATTGCTAAGATGGAGGAACCTCGTGGCTTTTTGGGTTTCTTCCTTCTTCTTCACCTTCTCCATTTCTGCTGTGATGGTGGCACGGGTGATTGGTTTAGAGACAGACTGTGTGACATAGGGGATAGGGATTGGAAAGTAATTGTAAATAATGTAAATGTAGTTTTTAGTATAAAAGATAAACACTGCCTCAAAGGCGTGTGGAGTGCCTTCGACTGTCCTGCCAGAAAGACCTTGGCAGCTCAGAGAAAGAATGATAGAGTTAAGGAAAAATAAACAACCTTGGAAGCAAGATCTGAAGACTTTCAGCTTCTTCTTTCATCTCAGGCATGGAAAAAAGGACTTTATTAGCTCAGGGAAAATTTCTGCAAAAGCAGAAAACTCTACACCCCTCCATGAACTCCACTATTTCTTCCCCCTGGAACATTCCCAGTGCCTGCTCACCTGCTCATTGGGGGCACGAATTGTTGGAAAGAAGGAATCTGGATTCTCTGTGTTCTGTAATGAAGATCTCTCATTAAATTGCAGTGGATCCTGGCATAGTCTCATAGTGAGGATGATGCCTAAAGTTTTAGCTTTTAGATATTTTAGATTCTGGGCTGTTTTTCTGGGTAATTTTAGGTTTCATATTCAGTGTTGCTGAGCTCTCTTCACAGAGCAGGGAGACAAAACAATTCCTTCTCCAGTTTGGGACCAAGGACAACTTTCAGGCCCAAGAACAAAACCAATGGTGAAGTGAGAAAGAAAACCAAGGAGGATGGAGCTGCATAACCTGGAGCTGTAATTGGACAATGAACTCCAATCCATTGATGGAGCAGAGCTTATCAAAGTGTGAGACCTCGTGGCCAGGTGTTCATTCTGTGCCCATTTTGGGTTCACACTGGGTGTAGTCCAGCTGGGCTCTTGTGCTGCCCAGGTGTGTCCAGTGAGGCCTTATAATAAATCCCCAATTTGTCCTTTTGCTCTGGCTGCTCTCTGTTCCAGGGCAGCCTCCAGAGGGCATTAAGGAGAGTAATGAATATTCCTTTAGGTGGACCCTGTGCAGAGAGGAGCAGGAATTCATGGACACACAACAGCATGGACACACAACAACAAATGCCTCAGATTTCTTCCCTCTCTTAAAACCTATTACAGAAAAAAACCCCAACAAAATACACTTCAGAAAACTGCCAGTGCTTAAAAAATAAAAACCTACAACAGCCACACGTCGAGGCCATTCCTTAGGATCCAAAGATTAGATATGTAGTTGTAATTATCATCCTGAGCACATAGGGAAGGCACAATGTACTTGAAAATCTTGAACAGAAAGGCATTAAAATTGGGAGAGAGGTGTGTGGAAAGAAGGGAGGACCAGGACTTAGATCATAAACCATAAGATACATTTTTATTTTAAAGACATCAAATAAGCAGTACAAAATAAATTTTTAGTGAACTGCAGGTTATCAATGCCACCACACTAGGTGAGAAAGGCTTGAAGATGATCAGGGGACTGGAGAACATGCTAAAGATAAAATAAGAGTCAGATCCACCTCAGGGACCTTTCAAGAAAGGATAAGAGGCACCAAGAACAAAGTGCAGCCAAGGAAATTTGAACTGCTCATAAGGAGTAATATTCTTTCTACTGGTGCTGTTCAAACACTGCCAGAGAGACACAGTGGAATTGTGTCAGCCAAGATCTCCAAATTTCACTGGTTAAGAATCCAATCCAACTTCAGATCTGAATTTTCCATCTGGAGTAAGGGATTGAACCAGAAAATGGCCAAAGAGGATCCCCTTCACCCTTCAGTCTTATATAAATATGCAATATTTACCTTTCCCATTCCCTCTGGGAGTCCCCATCCTCCAGCAGAGCTGTGGGTGCCAAACTACTGAAAAATCCTCGGCAGTCCAGACAGAAATCCAAACCAGAGGGCTTTGTGCAGCCTGTCAGAAGGAAAAGGAAATGGCTTCTATTGTCAGAGTGATTTAATATTGTATTGCCCTTAATGAATCATATTTGGGGTGATTAATGCACTGCCTGATCTTTGTGTAAAAGCAAGAGGTAAATCAGAAGCTGTCAGGAAGAAACCAGGAAATTTGGCAGGCACTGTTCAGGCTTCTGGCACACAAGGAGGAAGCTGAAAGGTTATGGAATAAACATTCAGCTAAAAGTTTATGGCAAAATGATTAGAAGTAACACAGGAAATTAGGTGGCAGGAGAATTATCAATACAACATTCAAACAACATTTCAGGGTCTGAAACTTGGGGTTTGGGACTGGAAAATGGGATTTGAAATAGGAACATTTTCTTGATATTAAAGGAAAATGCAGTTATTTTCTAAAGTAGATAAAGAATCATATCTTCTGCCTGGTTTTCTTTCATGAGAGGGATATTACACAGCTGGGAAGAGTATTTCTTTTTTTAAAAATTCAAACAAACCAAAAGAGAAGGAAAAAAGTCTCCCCCCCCAACCAAACCCAACTCCCTCCTCCTCCCCCCAGTTCTCTGTATCCTAACAATTGTTACAATTATTTATGAAATGCATACAGAAAATGTCTTTCCTTGCTCCAATAAACCAAATTCATGGGAAAAGCTCAAGGTTAAGTGAGAGGCCAGAGAAAGCCAATTCAAATGGCCTTGATTTTCTGTAGGTGGCAGGAGGAGCCTGTATTTGTATTAAACAGCCCTGGAAAGATTCAAGTCAGTTGGAGAGTCCAGAGGAGAAAAACAAAAGTGTTTGTGCATCTCAGAAATACAAGGAGAGAACAAATGGGTTGTTTAGTGAGGAAGCAGCAGCAGAATGTGTCTGTAGGGGGGCAGAACTTCCTCCCACAAGCCAGGACAAAGAGCAGAGCTCACAACGTGTCAGAACCCTGGACACAGAGAATTTCAGACTTTCTGTGCTGACAGGGACTGATTCTCCAAAATACACTGCTTTTGACCTGAAGCCATAGGAAAAGCATCCAAATTGAGTGATAGCACTGAAATTATAAGTGTGTGGGTGAATAGAAGTGTGTCATATCACAAAGTAAAAAATTTAGAATTTAAAGTTTTTTAATATAGTAGTATATATGTAACAAAAGAGAAGTTTTAGAGTGTAGTCATCTCCTTCTCCTTCTCCTTCTCCTTCTCCTTCTCCTTCTCCTTCTCCTTCTCCTTCTCCTTCTCCTTCTCCTTCTCCTTCTCCTTCTCCTTCTCCTTCTCCTTCTCCTTCTCCTTCTCCTTCTCCTTCTCCTTCTCCTTCTCCTTCTCCTTCTCCTTCTCCTTCTCCTTCTCCTTCTCCTTCTCCTTCTCCTTCTCCTTCTCCTTCTCCTTCTCCTTCTCCTTCTTTCTTCTTCTTCACAAGTTTATTTAATTTTGTGTAATTAGTTAAAGAAGTGCAGAACGTGAGTAGTTAGTTATTAAGTTAAAAGTAAAAATAAATTAGTTACCATCACATAATTGAGTAGTTTAAGCTTAAAGGAACCTTAAAAACATAACTTGGTACTCCATTTTTACTCTGCTAACATGTACAAGCACGTATAATCAGTGAAGTTGTAACTTAAATAAAAAGTAATAAACGTACAAGTCTAAAAAAAAATTCTGTCTCTCACATTTCTAATCTTAACCCTAAAAAATACCCAAATAAAGTTAAAAATTTCACCTCAACAATGGACTGAGCTGGTGGAAGGGAAACTCTTCAGGTCTCAGGAAATATTGGATTGACAGAAATTTCAGATTTTCTTAAAACTTTCACCTACAAGATCTTGGCAGGCTCTGGGAATATTTACCTGTCCTTTTTCAGAGTCTGGGAGGAGTTTGCAGCAGGGATTTATGTGTCAGTCTAGCCAGAGGTGAAGCAATTTAGAATTTCCATCCCTGCTGTGTGCACACATCAAATCCTCCATCCCCTGAGTCCCTGGGCTGGGTGCTCATCCTCTCCATCCAGCACCTCTGTCCATCCACATTAATTTGCCATTAAAAATTGCTCAGGCAGCAGCCAGAGCACTTCTGAAGCCAGCAGAGCTTTCAAAACAATTCCTTATCAATTTCTGAATTGCCTTTTGAAGTCTGGAAAAGCTTTCCTCACAGAACTGTCGGATTTAATTCTGAAATTATTATCTCACCATGTCTTTACTATCATTTGAAATAATACACGATATTTAAACCACCTGAAGAATAATTTTTTGGCAGCACTTCAAGAAATCCTTCAGAAGTGTGCTGATGCTTCCTCAGAACAACAGAGGTTCATTCTCAGTAGCCAGGAACACAGGAAAACAGTCAAACAAGAGGGTAAGGAGCTACATTATGCAAAGTTCATGATCTCAATTCTATTTTCCCCCAGAATGTTTCCTAGGATAAACCATAAGGAAACTAGAATTCTTCATTTTTAGCAATTACCTCTAGTTCTTAGTGATTTTCCACATCATCATCATCCACACTCCTGCAGAGTATCACCATGAAAATATTGTCTGTAACTATAAACACTCAGAGATGAACCACCCATGCAAAATAAAAAAAAAAACCACAGCAGCAGAACCTGCATTTATTATTCCACATACTGGAAGGAGTTTTGGAGGTGTTGAACTTTATTACTCTCAGTAAGGGACACCAGGGAAATGCCCATTCTGCAGCAGGTGAGGAGGAAAAGGTGGGGAGGCAAACCCAGCAAGGTGAAAATGTATCCATGTGTTCATGGTTTTTATTCCCCTTAACTTCCCAACAACAAGAAGTCAAGATGTAATTCCTCATCTAAATCCTGAAGGACTTTTAAAACTCCTTCTTTTTCCTCACACACTTATTTTTAACATATATTTTCACCTCAGAGCCATGCTTTAAATACTTGTGTATGTACAGATGTATTTAAGGCAGGATTCTGCTTTGAAAAAGACAGGACATAGGGAAAAAGATTTCTTCTCCCTACCTGCAGTGCTTCTGCCTGGATTTAGGAAGATATGATTTCCTCTAACAGCCTGATTATGAGGCTCTTGCTTGTAAAATATCAAATGAAACCCATCCTTTGCCACTTGCCCATAAATTCAACATTCTGTTCTCAGTGACTGCAATCAGCACAAGCATCAAACATTTCATTTTTTATCTACAAAAACCGTGCCTGGCTGATGTAGATCTGTCAACAGAACATTTTCTGCCACACAGAAAAATGATAGTGAGTCTGTAAAAATTGATGAGAATACTGTCTACATTTTCAGCTGATAACTTATTCAGACATACCCTGTTCAAGCGTCCTCATGGATCTTTCCAGGGATCTTTTTGGAGATATCTAATTAATGATTAAAGGCAAAAAAAAAAAAAAAACACTGAAAGATGAACATTTCTAGTCCCTCATCTCAGCAGCAAAGTGTAAAGCAAGTAATGCATATTTTCTTGACTCTGTTGTTTTTCCTCACTCCCCTCTCTAGAAATGTCCACATCCCTTCCCTTTTCCTGGAATTCCTTTGTTCCTGGACCATTGTCCTGAAGGCTTTCCCAAGAGTCACCCTGCCAAGGCTCCTTCACCTCTTCACGAAGCACTTCTCCCCACAATTGAAACCTCCAATTAAATCCATTTTAAGCTTTGTTAACCCCTTACTGGCAAGGCTTGCACAGAAATAAAAGGTAATAAAGCACAAATAATCCAACTGCCCTCCAGCCAGTCTCCCTGTGGGTATCCTGGTGGCTTTAAATCCTAAGTGCTTCTGGTTTGGAACCCAAGTCAGCTGAAAATCAGCCCCAGAGAAGCTCAGATATGTCTTTCTGAAATTTTCTGAATTTTTCTGAGTTCATTCCCTCCCTGCCTGTGGGCCTGGTGAGGACAGAGCTCCAAGGATGATGCAAGGCACAGCGTGGCCCTGGCACACACCAAGAGGTGAATGCTCCTTGAGTGGAGCTTTTATTGATGTCCCAGCTCCTCACTGGCCTTTCCTGAACTCCACTGACCCCAAAGTGGCTGGAGCTCCATTTCCTCCTCTTTCTGTGCACCCCTGGAAATGATCCCACTGGCAGGGGCAGTGGAATGCTCTCTCATGGGACTGGCAGCTCTTGGCAGAGGCAGTGAGAGGTGAAACTTGCAGTGAATCTGTGCAAAATGACAGGTCAGGAACAGAGGGGAAGGTGAGTGTTTAAAAGGTATTTCTACTTCTTTTATCCCTTTTTTATTCAATGAAACATCACAGAGGAAATATTCCTCTTTGTAAAAAGTATCAGCCAGGTTTCAAAATAAGAGAATCCCTGCATGAGCTTTTGTGGTTTTGTCTGTTTTCCCTTTTTGTGAGCATTAGCAGGGAAGCCTTTAAAGTTATTTCTTCAAAAGCTTTCCTTCAGGGTTGAATTTCTGTGCAAACTTGGAGGAAATGGGCTAAAATTTGTGAATATTTGTCACTTCCAGGATGAAGCCCCTGCTGCCTCTGGACACCACGCCAGACTTTTCCTTCACCTGCTTGCTGCTTCAACCCAGACACTTCCTGCACTCAGTTTTCCACCACCAGCTTATTGCAGGAACAAATTTTGGGGGGGAAAAGAATTCAGGGCAGCCCCAACTCTGTGCACAGGCTGTCCCTTCACAGAAGCCAAGCTGCAGCAGACAGACCTCACAAAACCAAGGCAAAGGCATTCATTCACACACGGTTTCTAATTGCAGCCCTTCCCCAAGAGCAAGGCTTCAAGGCTTTAAACACCTTCCAGTTCTGCAGGTTTTAGAGAAATTCTTTGTTTGACTCAAAGCAGCAGTGGCAAACCACGTTTCTGGGTTTGTTGATATTGCTGGCAGCCCATTCTTTCCTTTCACTACCAACTCTTTGCTTTGTTTGTTTTAAAAACCAAACAGACCTGGACTGTTTCTTCTTCTAAACTCGAAATAAAGTCTTCAGCCACTCTTCCTTTTGGGTTTGTCTCCACATTAAAGCTGGTAGTTACTGAGACTATTAATAATTATAATAATAATATTAATACATTATTCTATTTCTATTTCTTGATGCTTCCTGAAGTTTTCTTTATTTCTTTCCATTCTCTGTTTTCCCAGAATTCATCCTTCCTCTCATGTCTTCATCATCATTATGACAAGGCAAATGGTGAAAGAAGGAAATCAGGTTCATGAAAAAAAAAAGAGAAAGCTCATTCTTTTCATCCAAGACTACCCAAAAATGACCAATTTAAAGGACACAATCAGGACTTCAGGTAAACCATGGTCACCACCTCTGGAGAAGTTGTGAATTTTCACAAACCTTGTGGTAACTCGGGGACAGGATTTGTGTTGCACTGGGCATGGTTCCCATTAAAAGTGGGAACAGCAACAAAACTGATTCCACACAGTCCTGACCAGGATTATGACTTTATTAAAATTTCCCTGATTATTTCCACGATGTACATCCACTTACACAGATATATTTTATATATTTATTGTGTAAACCTTTCAAACAAGTAATTTGCTTCTGTAAATTTTACATCATCTCATCTGGACAGAGCATTTCCAAAGAATTCCTTCTCATGGAAAAAGGGAGAAATTCTCTGGTAAAACAAAGATACTGCCTCAGTTCCAAGAAAGCAGCTAAAAGGGAATTATATATCAGATTTAATTGTATTGTAAGAGATCAACCTGATGTATTTCCTGCCTATAATTAAAAATTCTCAGTATTTGCTGGTGATGACGTATTAAAATTTTAATTGCAATGATAATTTCCTGTATTACTCAGAAAATATTGTGTTTTTAAAGAAGAAATGAGAGTAGCACCCTGTGGTGATTCATAAACAGTTGATGGAATCAGAGACTGTCCAAAGCCACTTCCAGTGATAAATGAGAGCATTCTATAATTAGCTACCTAAATATATGCAGAGAAATATATTTCCACCTTTCCTGTGGCCCACTAGAATTAGGAGATCACTTGGTGTCAAAGGGTCACAAGGATTTCCCTGGGGGCAAACCCAGGGTCCCTTTGTTTTCTGCTCCTGTTCTGATCCACAGCCACACCCTGGAGTGCCCAGGAGGAAAATGGAACTGGAGAGCTCTCAGGGAGGAAATAGCTGTGATTAAACAAATATAAAATAAATAAATTTAAAGAATTAAATAAATAGCTGTGGGAGCCTAAAGCCCAGCGGCTGGCAAAGTGAGATGATTTATCCTTGCTAATTTACTGGGGGAGAGCAAGGACAATGCTCCTAAAAAACAGCTTTAGTTTGTAAATATTCTGGATTTAGAGCAATTTTATAGCAATCCAACTGCCCTCCATCCAGTCTCCCTGTGGGTATCATGGTGGCTTTGAATCCAAAGTGGTTTGGAACCCAAGTCAGCTGAAAATCAACTCCAGAGGAGCTCAGATCTCTTTTTTCTGAGTTCATCCCCTCCCTGCCTGTGAGCCTGGTGAGAACAGAGCTCCAAGNATAGCTGTGGGAGCCTAAAGCCCAGCGGCTGGCAAAGTGAGATGATTTATCCTTGCTAATTTACTGGGGGAGAGCAAGGACAATGCTCCTAAAAAACAGCTTTAGTTTGTAAATATTCTGGATTTAGAGCAATTTTATAGCAATCCAACTGCCCTCCATCCAGTCTCCCTGTGGGTATCATGGTGGCTTTGAATCCAAAGTGGTTTGGAACCCAAGTCAGCTGAAAATCAACTCCAGAGGAGCTCAGATCTCTTTTTTCTGAGTTCATCCCCTCCCTGCCTGTGAGCCTGGTGAGAACAGAGCTCCAAGATGATCCAGGTGGAAAGATGAAACAATGATGCAAAGCCCAGGAGAGGCTGAGGTGATGCCTTTTGGGCTACCTAAACACAGAGGCCAGAAAAAATTAAAGGAATAAGAAGCAGTTTATTTATATTTATTGAAGGGCCTTCAGGTACATTTTGGGCAGAAGAAGCCCCCCAAGGGTAGCACCTTGGGGCTGGGAAGGGGCTCAGCCTGGAGCAAAAGGGGCCCAGGGGGAATTTCTGCCTCCACAGCTCCCTGCCAGGA
>VZTB01008400.1:97888-138210 GCA_013397245.1 Thryothorus ludovicianus
GTCCCGTGTGGCCGTGCAGTGCCGGTCCCGGTGCCGTGTGGCCGTGCAGGGCCGGTGCCGGTGCCGTGTGGCCGTGCGGTGCCGGTGCCGTGACCCTTTCCCCGTGTCTCCGCAGGGCTCCGTGCGTTCGCGCCCCGCCGCTCCGCCATGGCCGCTGCCGGTGCCGGTGCCGCGCTGTCGCCGCTGCAGTTCGCTCCGTTCAGCAGTGCCCTGGATGCCGGCTTCTGGCACGAACTGACCCAGAGGAAACTCAACGAGTACCGGCTGGACGAGACCCCCAAGGTCATCAAGGGCTACTACTACAACGGTGGGTTCTGCTGCCTCGGTTCTGCTGCCGCTGCTGCGGGTCCGACACCTTCCGGGTGCTTTGCTGGAGCACCAGAAAGCGTGGCTGTGAATTCGGGGTGTTTCACTGGGTAATTTGCATCAATGAAAACCAAAGGGAAATAACCTGAATGTTTCAGTTTCTAAGGAGCTTTGTTGCTGCTTTTTTTTTTCTGTCCAGGTGATCCTTTGGGTTTGCCAGCTCGCTTGACGCTGGAGTTTAGTGCCTTTGATATGTAAGTACGGGCTGTGGTTTCCCTTCATTTGTGTGTGAAGACACTTTCCTGGCATAAAATTGATATGTTAGTTAAAGAAACTCTACATGAGAATAAATAACATTTTATTTTAATGAGCTTTACAACAGTGGAGACACTGAGTTACAAAAAATTGCCTCATTCTGGCTGAATTTAAAATATTCTGAATTCTCAAATTCACTCACTTTCTGCATGTATGTTTGTATAAAATACCATTTTTTTCCTGTTTCCTCAGCTTTTTGCTTTTTAAGTCAATTTTATAGCTTTAATTAGGATTTAAATAGGATTTAATTAGGATTTCAAATAGTTTTTACAGTCCATGGTTGCTACACTGTAATCTCCTCCAAAGTGTTTATCTGTTATGACTGGAAAAATATCAGATTTTGAGAATAGTGTTAAAGGAGGCAATGAAATTATTTAATTTGTAGATTAAGGGAATATTATAGGATTTTTACCTAATTTATCTTAAAAATCAAATACTGTTTGCAAACAGCAGCTTCTCCAGCTGATGATGTTACAAACTATGGAAGCTGCTCAAACTTTTGTCTGGTTTGGCTTTTCTTTGGGAAGTGTTTTAAAGATCCAGTTTTAACTAACTCCTTCTGAGAGTACAGCACTGCCATCTGAGTTAGTTTTTCTCAGTGTAAATCCCATTTGTAGCTTCTATTTGAACACAGTTTAAAAGCCTCAATCCCTGATTTGGTGTCACTGTGCTTGGAGAGGTGCCAGGTGTGTTTTTGAAGATGGAGATGTGTGTTTGACTGCTTATTGCTCCATCAGTCCATGTCCATGAAGGTGTTTTCATTAGAGGCGGTGCTAATTTTGCTGCTGTGCCTCATCATTTGATAATTTAAGTTTGCTCCAGAAGGAGATGTGTTAATTCCCAGAGTTTTCATTTTTTTTTTTCAGGAATGCTTCAATCCCAGCCCGTTGCTGTCCTGCTTTTGGAACGTTGTACAACACCAACACTTTTGAGACTTTCAAATCCTGTGATAAGAAAGCACTTCTGGACAAGGAAGCAAATGAGGTAAGATTTAAAATCAAATCAACTCAGTGTTTCCAAATCCCTTCTACCACTTGAAGTGCTTTACATTCTGCCCCAAATTTGGAGATACTCCAGTCCAGAGTAGCCTTAGGATTTAGCTTATTCTGGAAGGAAGAGATTGGTGGTTTTTTTTTTACTGTTCTGTACAATTAGCTATCATTAATTTAATTAATGATAACTAATTCTCCTTGGAGAGCTCCATCACATTTTAAGCTCTGCAGTGCTCTTGGAGCTGCCAGGGACTTGAACTCTGTAGATCACATTTTAAAAATTTTTCTTCATGCCCCAAAAAATAGCAGTGCCTGGTTGAAACCTCAGATTACTGCAGTTTTTCTGTGTGACAAAATGATGGGGAAGCTCCACAGCAGCAAGAAAAAGCTGGGTCAGAGGGGCAGGTGGGCCTGCACCAATTAACTGCCACCAGTTAATTTAGTGTCATGAACTGGGGAGAGGTGGAAATCAAATTTAAAATGCTGGACTTTGAGCAGTCCTTGATTCCTTTAATTAATTGCCTCAAGTAACAAAATTTTCATGCATATCTTCTCTCCAAACTGGGAAGTTTTTGCATTCCTGTGGCCTCATAATTCCATTATCTGACCTTTAAAATCCTTCTAGCACAGATAATTATATGAATAAATTCAGTTAGAAAAAATAGCTATGAATGTTTATCTCCAGGCTTTAAAGGTAGCTGGAAGAATTACAGATTTTTGCAGCTTTTCTCATGTTCTCTTGGTATTTTTCTTCCTTTTTCTTCCTTCTTGTCCCCACAATCCATGGCAGATCTGGGAATCAATCAAATCTGGAGCTGCTCTGGAGAACCCCATGCTCCTGAACAGGTTCCTGCTGCTGACATTTGCAGTGAGTGCTGATAATCTTTGTCTCCTACTTGTAGTGGAAATAGCAAAGTAAAAAAGAAAAAAAAAATTCTTTTGAGGAGTATTAATATGTTTTGTATTAACAATAATGCTGCAGTAATATATTTTATATTATTTTCTACAAATGTATAAGATTACCTGATGGCCTTACAGAGAGCAGTAAAAGTTGAGCAGCTGTTTCATGTTTTATGAATTGAAAGTTTTACTAAATGCTCCAGCTAACAAAACCTGAAGGATTGGACACACATTGTTTAAATCTCAAATAAAAACATATACAGAGAATGGAAGTCTTTTAATATTTTTATGATCCTCTAAAATAATTGTGAGGTAAAGATCCATGTGGTTCCCATGGTTAAAATAGCAAACCATTCATGTTCATTAGCATTATATCATTTACTTTGACATATTTCTTTATTATCTAATTTTTCTTTTTTTTCTCTTTTCCTAGGATTTAAAAAAGTATCATTTCTATTACTGGTTTTGCTACCCTGCCCTCTGCTTCCCTGATGGAATTCACATAACTCAGAAACCTGTGTGTCTTGGGGACAGGTTCTCACTAAATCAGGTATTCAAGATCCTAAATATTGTGAATTTTGCAATACTGAGAGCTTCTGTGAGCTTTAAAACTCAATATTTTTTATTGGAGACGCTTATTTCTTTTTAAATCCTTGCTTTTTTATTTCCATGTTGGTTTTTTGTTTACCTTCTGTTCCGTAATTGTTTAAATTGTCTCAGTTTAGATGCAGATATGGTAAACAATTCTTGAAGAGGTGATTATGCTAAGATACATATTATATCTTTATTTTTGAGATATATACATTAAGCTGTATATAAAAATCAAAATTAATACATAGCTTTGGTTTTGAAACTCATTTAAAAGAAACTTTTATAAAGGGGCATCCAACTCATTAAAATTACAAAATTATTAATAACTTAGTTTTTTTATTTTTTTTTAGGAGAAAAGCTGAACAGTTTTTAGTTCTTCCAGGTTCCAGAATTTTTAGTTCTTCCAGGTTCCAGAATTATTCAGATTGTTAGTTCAATTGTCTTTTCCCCTCAGATTCAGGCCCTGCAGAAAGCCTACGATGACCTCTGCCAGGAGGAGGGGGTGACAGCCCTGCCTTATTTTTTAATTAAATATCATGATAATTCTGTCATGATATCCCTGCTGAAAAGGTGGGATGGCTTCTTTCAAGACCAAGGAGGAAAGGTAATGGGAATTTTCTATCATTTTATATAATTAAGTGTTTCACCTGTGAATGGTTTGGAGCTCTATTTCTGAGCTGGGCACAGTGGTTGTGTCTTTAGAGTGGCTGTAAGGTGATTTTTATGCTGCTTTCCCTTGGATTTATTTTATGCTGCTTTCCCTTGGATTTATTTTATGCTGCTTTCCCTTGGATTTATTTTATGCTGCTTTCCCTTGGATTTATTTTATGCTGCTTTCCCTTGGATTTATTTTATGCTGCTTTCCCTTGGATTTATTTTATGCTGCTTTCCCTTGGATTTATTTTATGCTGCTTTCCCTTGGATTTGTTCTCTTGCTGCCCTTTCACTTTTTGTTCATCCCCAAATCAATGCAGAATTTGGAGCTGGGAACAAGGTTTTACTCATAATTATTCACTCAATTATTCCCTCATAATTGTGTTTTTGAGATAATGAAGGTGCATTTACTGCAGTGAACATCTACTGTTCCTAAAAAATGAATAAATCTCAAAGCTGTGGCAAAAGCTTGAGTAAAACCTGGTGTGACCATGGATTAAATACTTAAAATAAGCAAAAATTGTTTGTAGGCCTGCCCTGTCCAGAATTTTTATTTAAAAATGCCAAATAACCTTTGCATGACTCTGGCTAGATGATTTCTCACGTTGAACAATTTGATTTGCAGGTGACAGTTGGAGTTTATGATCCTTGTAATTTATCCCAGTATCCAGGATGGCCACTGAGAAATTTCCTGATCCTGGCATCCCACAAATGGTAACTATTTTATTCTTTCCCACCAAGATTATTCATTGATATTTTTGATATTATTAGATATTTTTCTGCCCATGGCATTTCACTCATCCCACCCACCTGAGATTTTGCTTTTTCCACTGCCATTACCCACCTGGAGTGACTTTTTGTGCAATATTCTGTTTTTTGCTTGTAGTAATCCTAATCCTCACATGCATGCATGCAGCTAGAAATGACAGCTGCACACCCTGCCAGTACCCTCCAGCTGTATCAAATCTTCTTTAAAATAATCAGTGAATTTATAAAACTACTACATAATATATATTATATATAATTTATATAATAACTGATTTGTATAATTAATTAGTGTCATGTAATAGCAGAATTGCATTTTAAAAATCAGATATTCTTAGATTTTCTTCTTGTACGACTTGAATTTTTTTTTGCTGGGGAGAAGATGGGAAGACAAGACACAATTTTACACTCTGGATTTTGAAACAAAGTATTTAAATTGTCAAATAAGTTTGTGTTGCTGTAGCAAAACTGTAATTAGGTTGCACTTCCATAGTTTGGAGTGTTACATTTACACAGCCTTGGAGTTCAGAGGGGTTTAGGCACTAAAATTATCATTTTTTGTTTGAGGATTTGAATCATAAGGAGCAAAAATAACAAACATTGAGAGCTCAGAGGATCTTGGTGCCACAGCAAAGTCCCAATGTGTCACCTGATGTGTGCCTTGGTGCTTTTCTGCTTTTTATTCCTCTGACCCTGCACTGTGTCCAGTGCTGGATAAATGCAGGGACAGGCTGACACTGCCATTGCTTTGGTGTCACTGTGGGGCACACAAGGACACACACGGACACTTTCTCTTGAGAACGTTAAAAACCATTTATTAAAACACTTGGCTTTACATTTATAGTGTTTCTACACAGACCAGGGGTTGGAGAAGAAGGCTGACACCTCTCCCATCCCTGGTCAAGACAACTGCCCATCAGTTATTCTTCACACCAAGAGAAAGTGTGGAAACAACCTCGTCTTATCAAAAACAGACTTCTGATAAAGACACTGTGTGTGAGAGAAGAAGCTAGGAACTGTGAAACAGCAAGTTAGAAAGTGCCTCAGAAAACTTGGAAAAATTAGGGCAACACTTTGGGGCTGTTTCACACCAAACCAGTCATTTTCTTACACTGCAGGAATAATTTATATACTGAGAAAGACACCAGTGTTCAGTAGCTGTGGGAACCAGGGCTTGTCCAGGGACCCTGGCAGGGGGCTCAGAGACCTTGGAGCAGAGCCCAAAACACCTGTGGGTTGGATTTTAACCCATGGGAACGATTGTGAACCTTAAAAGAAGAATTACAGGGCACAAGNGCTGTGATGGGGGCACAGGTGATTGGTTTAGAGACAGACTGTGTAACATAGGGGATAGGTATTGGAAAGTAATTGTAAATAATGTAAATGTAGTTTTTAGTATAAAAGATAAACCCTGCCTCTGAGGGGGGAGAAGGCCTTTGACTGTCCTGCTGGACGGAGCTCAGCGGGTCAGAGAGAGAACGTTATAGATAAAACCAAATAAACAGCCTTGAGAGGGAGACCTGAAGAGTTTCAGCTTTTTCTTTCATCTCAGGCGTGGAAAAAGGACTTTATTAGCTCAGGGAATTTCTGCAAAAGCAGCAAACCCGACAAGTAGCAAGACAAAAAGCCTCCTTCAGAACGTGCAAAGGACTAAAGCTGTGTGAAATGGGGGTTCAAACAAGTCCCCTTTCCATTAAAATGTGGCATTTCTGTCTCTATTTGTGTTTTATTTTAATGGCAGGGGCAGTGCTCTGCAGAGGCTTGAAGTGCTCTGCTTCAGGGACAGGACCATGCAAGGGGTGAGAGACATCACACACAGCATCATCTTTGAAATCAAACTGCCAGAGACACCCCTGGGCCCAGGTAATCCATTCAAAACCCTTTTTTTCTTCCCCCCGTTTTTTTGTTCTTCCCCCCTTTTTTGTTCTTCCCCTTTTTTTTTTCTTCCCTCCGTTTTTTTGTTCTTCCCCCCCTTTTTGTTCTTCCCCCCTTTTTTGTTCTTCCCCCCTTTTTTGTTCTTCCCCCCTTTTTTGTTCTTCCCCCCTTTTTTGTTCTTCCCCCCTTTTTTGTTCTTCCCCCCTTTTTTGTTCTTCCCCCCTTTTTTGTTCTTCCCCCCTTTTTTGTTCTTCCCCCCTTTTTTGTTCTTCCCCCCTTTTTTGTTCTTCCCCCCTTTTTTGTTCTTCCCCCCTTTTTTGTTCTTCCCCCCTTTTTTGTTCTTCCCCCCTTTTTTGTTCTTCCCCCCTTTTTTGTTCTTCCCCCCTTTTTTGTTCTTCCCCCCTTTTTTGTTCTTCCCCCCTTTTTTGTTCTTCCCCCCTTTTTTGTTCTTCCCCCCTTTTTTGTTCTTCCCCCCTTTTTTGTTCTTCCCCCCTTTTTTGTCCTTCCCCCCTTTTTTGTCCTTCCCCCCTTTTTTGTTCTTCCCCCCTTTTTTATCACTGCTGACATGGCAAAATAAATTACTGCTACAAAATCATTACTTTTCTTATTTCAAATGAATTTTAAAGTGTTTGAATTTCTGTTAAATGTCTCTAAAGGAAATGGTTCCTTTTTCAACAGAGAAAGAAGAGGGAATATTCTTTCTTAATTTTTTCCTCCTGTAATTGTGTTTCCAATTGAAAACCAAGAAAAGTCCTGCTGGTGTCAGAAAATACAATAAAACAGCAATTTGTCTCATTTTTTTCTTGTTGATTTTGTATATAGTTCCTCAGGTAGGAAATAAATGATAGTGAATTTATGGGGTGCAAAATTTCTGGAGAATTTCTAAAATGATGAATACCTGCCCCAGAGTGGAACTGTTCCTTTAATCCCATAGTGACACATCCAGGTGTATTTTAAAGCAATGGACTTGAAATATTAAAACATAATCTCAGATTTAATTTCTAGGATAGTATCACAAAATTTCTCTAACTCAGGGAAAATCTTCTGAACACTTCACATGTCATTGTTGCAAATTATTTAAGTATATCTAATTAAGAGATAAAGTTCTCCACTGAATTTGCAGATGCGGTCAAGAGACCATGAAATGATGCCTGAAATTGGCAAAATTTACTGAATTATGAATTTACTCAGCTTGACATTCAAGATCTGAGGGGGAGTGATGCCAGCTCTGTGCTGAGTTTGGAGCTGAGCAGGCAAAAGCAGCACAGGGGACACCTGAGGGCAAATTCTCCAGGAACTTTCAGTTGCTGTAAATAGCACAATTTGTACAGCAGGTTGTTGAAATACAGGTTATTTAATGACAGGTTTAAAATAAGGTTTTTTCCAACAGTGTTAAGTCCAACAAAATTTCTTTTTTTCTGTCCTGTGATAGTAAAGTTCTCATTCTTTCCTTTTTTCTTGGTTTTTTTTTCCTTTGTTTTGTTTTTTTGTTTGGTTTTGTTGTTTTTTTGGGATTTTGTTTTGTTTTGTGTTGTTTTGTTTTGTGTTGTTTTGTTTTGTTTTGTTTTGTTTTGTTTTGTGTGTATGTTTTAAATATTTCAAACAGATTGTCCAAAAGCTGTTGGATGGGAGAAAAACCAAAAGGGAGGCATGGGGCCAAGGATGGTGAATCTCAGTGAATGCATGGATCCAAAAAGGTTGGTTTTTTTATATTTTAAATTCCCATTGTTTTCTTTACTTGAGTTTAATCCTTTGCAGACCTGCAGCAGAAACCTTGGCAATTTTGGAGTCTAGTTGAAAATTCTGAATGCATTTATTTCAAACTGAGTGAAATGTAGGTCAGTGTTACAGGCCTGTGGTAATTTCAGTGAATTCTATAACCTGCAGGTATTAATGAAAATAATCATGGGGGAAATTTCATCCTTTGGGATTTGCCAGAGTGGGACAGGAAATAGCTCAGGAAATTTGACTTCAATAATTAATTTTTGTCATTCTCCATATAATGTTTGGGCAATGGATTGAAAAGAATGGGGTTACAGAGTGTCTCCATCTGGGTCCTTGCCTTGGAAAAACTTATTGGTCTGATGGTTCAGGTTCACATTTTGCCCATCAAGCAAAGCCATTTTTGTCAAGCATTTGTGGAAATTCTGTGTGTCTTCACAGATTTGCAGTAAAGTTCAACTCAGAATTCTTAATTCTTTAGGTAACTTGACCTTCTTTGCTTGTGTAAATTATAAAAGTGCTTCTCACAGAGGTGTTGGTAAAATGCCAGCCTTGACAATTGCTGTTTAAATCCTTGTAGGACAAATCATTTACTGGGTGCTGAAAGGGCTTTTTTTATGATGTGTGAGGGAATGAAACTTGCAGGAATCTCAGAGCTGTGATGGCCTGGGCTTGGGGAGAGTTTTAACACCCTGTGTTCTGATGGGTATAGAAATCTGCCCCTTCCTACTTCATTTTCTTTCTCAAACTTTCACAAAGAAGTGCCCACATGCTTTAGGGCACAAACAGAGTATTTCCTGTTAAGGGCAGGTGTAGCTGGACACAGGAAACCAGATTGTTCAAAAAAGGAACAAAAATTTATGGACAAATGATCTGCCTTAGCACTCTGCTTAACATGAATGAGATGCCATTTTTATTTTCATGCTTGCATCAGCTTTATTAATAAAATTTTAGTTTTAGATTGTTACTTTTTCAGAAGCCCTTGTCTGTTTTTCATATTACCCAAGTGTTGTACTACTGAATTCTTTCTCTCCTTTAAAAAAAAAATTAAAAATTCACTCATTCAGCTGAAATAGCAGTAATTCCTTTGTTGGAGAAGCACAGGAGGCTTCAGAAGTTGTTATTTTTTCCATGGCACAGGTTAGCAGAGTCATCAGTGGATCTCAATTTGAAGTTGATGTGCTGGAGATTGGTGCCCACTCTGGATTTGGAAAAGATTGTGGCTGCCAAGTGTCTGCTGCTGGGAGCTGGCACCCTGGGCTGTAGTGTTGCAAGGACCTTGATGGTAAATCCTTAATCTTACAAATAATCTCCTGTTTCTCATAAATGCTGTATTTTTTTATATTTTTTTGTCCAGCTGCCATGACACATCAGAGACAAATTGCATTCTCTGCATCAAAATAAACAGAATGCACATTAGTTATATTATAAATTACAGGGAAGAGGTGAGATCTGTAGCTCATGGAATAAATTACTTAAGTTCTGCTAATATGAGATAGTGAGGGAACTTTGGCAGAATATTTTGAAAAATTCTGGTACAAATTAACAAGCTATAAGGGCCAAATCCACAGCAAAGCACTTGAAATAACTGTGCTGATAATTCCTTTCAGGGATATTCACCACATTCCACTGAATCCAGCAGGATTTGAGGAATTTCTGTTAATATTTGGACCAACCAAATTTTCTGTTCCCTTATTTCGGTTACCCCAAATAATTGCAGAAAGCTTTTGCAGCTTCAAAAAAGTGGACAAAACACTGAGTGTGTGGCATTCCTCAAAAAGATTTTTCCAAGGCTGTTGAGATTATCTCTGTTAAATTTTGTTCTCATGTAGGGCTGGGGGGTGAGGAAAATCACTTTTGTGGACAATGCCAAGATCTCCTACTCCAACCCCGTGCGGCAGCCGCTCTACGAGTTCGAGGACTGCCTGAGTGGGGGCAAGCCCAAGGCTCTGGCAGCAGCAGACAGGCTGCAGAAAATCTTCCCAGGAGTGGTAAGATCATTATTTCCACGTTTCTACCACTTGTGGGGGGGAAAAGAAAAAAAGTGACTTTAAATTGCTATTCCAAGTTGTAGTAGTTAAATGTTAAAAACACTACACAGGTGTTCTGTTGGTTACTGAAATATTCTGCTTCAGATCTCTGCTCCTGGTAACTTTATTAAGTGTTAACTTGACCTCAATTTATTGAGGTCAGTATTTGTTGTAATGAAATATAATTAAGGATTATCTAAGTCATCTTGTAGCTTATTGATGGTGAGGTGAATTTTTCCTGTCTAGGGTGTCCTAAGGAGCTTTCAGGATAGTGCCAGGTCAGACATAATAATTGTCTACTATGGGAGCGGGTCTTGAGAGAAGCAATAAATGTGTTTTTGAGATTTCCTGTTATGATTTAGACCCCAAATTTGCAATCCTCCCTGAATTGATATTCTACATTAGAAGATAATTGCTTAGTTTTTAACTTCCAGCAAAGGGAACAACACATAGTCCCTTTTTTTTAATGTCATTCTAGTATTTTATGAGATGAGAACTAAATATTTTGGATAATTTGGAGGCATTTTAAAACTTTTCTTAGACTCGTGAGATTTTGGGATTCTGTGAAATGAGCAAGATCTTTCTTTGAGAATATATATAGACTTTTACTCCTCCTTAAAATAATACTAAATGTGCCCTTTGAGCTCTTTTTGCCATTGTTTGGCTGCCAAAGTGCACCTCTGCCCCTTTAGGTGGTGACTGCAGCCTTATTTCTGAGGGACAATAACTCAAATAAAATTGTTGAAGCTGTCAGACTTGTCTGTATTCCTACAGCTACAATGCCTGGATTGAGCTTTTTTTTGGAATTCTGGCAGGATTTTAGTATTTACAAACACATTGACCTTTTTTTGGTGCAGCTAATGTCCAGCTTATTTATTTTAATTTATTAAACAAAAATTTCCCTCCTAAGTCACCAGTGTCAGTTGAGCTGATCTAACAAATCAGCACTTTGCAGCACAGGCTTGAGGAGTTATCCATGAGTACTTTACTCAGGCACAGCTTGGATTAAATTTTGCATTCCTACCACAACCTTTTAGAGGAGATAATGAATCTGAAATTAAAGCCTGCCCCAGTAATTTCCTGTTGTCTGTGGTGGTGGTGCAGAGGGGAAAGAAAGGTGAATCCTTTGGTATGGTTAATGCAGATAGTACCCACAGTCATTTCTCCAAGCTGCCAAATGGGCCTGGTTCTTTTCATCCTCAGGGATATTTATTTATGTTCACCCTTCTGGTTATTTGACTCACCTGGATTTATGAGTTGTGCTGGTAATTAATTGGTCTGTGCAAAAGCACATTTCACCAACCTACCTTTGCTCTCTTCCCATGGAATTTCATGCTTGGTTCATCCAGTTTTTACGTTTTGGGTTTTAATTTTTCCTGCAGTGCCAAGCAGGGAGGCTTTGGCAAGGCTTGTTCTTCTCTGACATCAAGAAGGGATCCATCCTTCCCTTCCAGCAGATGGCTGGCAGATTGTGCTGACACATTTCCAAAGGAGTGAATTAATTGTTTGCATTGTACATACATTGTGTAGATGCTTCTTTGGCTCAATATTTGCTCTCAGTATGTCCTGCCCAAGTAAGGGGCTGGAAGAGGGAAATGTTTCTGCCACAGGAGCAAACTCCTCTGGCTCTGCAGTGACAAGTCTCAGAAGGGCTTTTTGCTGTCTCAGGTTCCCACATGGCTGGGGAATTACAGGGGCATCATCCAAGGCTGTTCTCCTCAGGAGCTGAAAATAGAGAGCAGAGTGTGATACTGCACGTGCCTGGGTCAGGATTTAGCAGCACAAATACAAACTGCAGCCTGTTAAAATCATGAGGGAGGGGGCTGGAAAGGGAATCCAGCACACAAGTTTTAATCACAGATCACAGTCATTTGTAAATGTGGCTGCTTGGCTTTGGGGTGATGTTTGTAACCCCTGGGATCAGGAGCAGTTCCATCTGTTCTTGTAGTGATTTGCTAGGCCTGCTAAGACTTCCTGAGTCTGTTCTGCATAAATGCAGCCTGAGGAACTCCAGCACTGTGCTTTAGTGCACAGCACTGCCACACAGAGAGGTGGAGAGAGCAGAGGTGCCATTCTGCCAAGCAGGAATTGAATTTTTGCTCTGATTTTTGTTGAATTTTACACCCATTCAGTCCCCAGGTTCCCTTCTGACCTCGTGATTTTGCGTGTGCCTCCCTCTAGAGCTCTGAAGGTTACAACATGAGCATCCCCATGCCAGGCCACCCGGTCAATTTCTCAGAGGTGACAATGGCCCAGGCTCGCAAGGATGTGGCCAAGCTGGAGGAGCTCATTGATGCCCACGATGTTGTTTTCCTGCTGATGGACACTCGGGAGAGTCGCTGGCTGCCTGCTGTCATTGCAGCCAGCAAGAGGAAGGTATTCTACTAATCCACTGACTTCCTTTCCTCTCATTCTGCCTTTATTTTAAATCCATTTCTGGCCCTGAAGGATGGAATTCTATTTCTTTATAACTAAAATGAACTTCCCTTTGCCAGTGGATGTCAGGTTTGCTGCTTTTGCAGGAATTTTCCCAAGCTAATAAAGTCCTTTTTCCATGCCCAAGATGAAAAAAAAAGCTGAAACTCTTCAGCTCTTGCTTCCAAGGTTGTTTATTTTATCTTCTCTATATCATTCTGTCTCTGCCCTGCTGAGGTCTGTCTGGCAGGACAGCAGAAGGCAAACTCTGCCTGAGAGGCAGGGTTTATCTTTTATACTAAAAACTACATTTACATTATTTACAATTACTTTCCAATACCTATCCCCTATGTCACACAGTCTGTCTCTAAACCAATCACCTGTGTCACCATCACAGCAGAAATGGAGAAGGTGAAGAAGAAGGAAGAAACCCAAAAAGTCACGAGGTTCCTCCAATTTGGCATCACACACCCCCCTGTACCAAAACCCAAAATCTACTTTTCCACCCTGTGACAAACTTATTATTACTCTATTTAAACTCTTGTGCCCTGTAATTCTTTTTTTAAGGTTGGCAATCATTTGCATGGGTTAAAATCCAACCCACAGGTGTTTTGGGCTCTGATCCAAGGTCTCTGAGCCCCCTGCCAGGGTCCCTGAGCCTCCAGGGCAGTCAGAGACATTCCCTGGTTCCCACAGGTGGAGAGATCAGTGTCCCTTCAGTGAGGGCTTCCCTGAATTACAGCTTCAGGTTTGTCTGTAACTGAGCACTTCATCAGTGCCTCCTCAATCCTCCTGGCCTTTCTGCAGCTTGCACCTGGGCTCTTTCAGCAGTATTTTAGCTGTTTAAAAGCTGTGCAGAAATGAAAAAAAGAGCAAGTTTGCAAAGCTGGGTGTTGAACTGGGAAGTGCCAGGGCCAGCCTGCTCTTCCACGTGTATGATGGTTGGGAATTTTCAGCAATATATGGAGTTTTATATGTATATTTTACATGAATCCTGTCTGGTTCAATCAGGATACAGTGGATTTATGACCTCCAAAACTTCCCTCTCACATTTTCTTAGCCAACAGTGCCTCTCTACATTTTTCTTGCAACATTCAAATAATTTTGAGGATAAATTTTGAAACTTTTTGGTGACATCTGTCTGTTAGTCAGTGGTGTAGTGTGTCTGCATCACAGTTGGTTGATTTGATAACATCACTTTGGTCTGAGGAGATGGAATTCTCTCTCACTGAAAAAACACAGCAGGGAAATCTCAAGGTGTCCAAACAAATGCTCAGTATTTTATGTTGGTAAACACTCAGTGAGAGCTCTGCTTCAAATGTGGTTTTGTGTGGCACCTGCAGATCTCAAGCACTGCACAGTTTGGTCCCAAAGGTCTCAAAAAGGCACACAGAAAATAAAGAACATGGTTTGTGTAAAATGCACAAAACCAGATCTGTGGGTAGCAGAGTCCCCACTGCATCATTCAAGTGTCTTGATGATCTTTGCCATTCCTGCAGTCCTTCCCCAAAACAAGCACCTCAGACAAACCAACCCCTCAAATGCTAAATCCACATGTTAGATATTAATTCTCTGATCCTGCTGAGCACTGGAGCTTGTTAAAATTTACTTATTTTTTCTTTTTGTTAATCCATGCCAAAAGGTACTTTTCCATTTGTCTCTTGTACTTTTCCAATTTGTCTCTTTATCAAAACCAGATGATTTTTTTAATTAAGGCTCAATCAGTTACAATGAAATAGCTACCTGCTAGTAAACTGAGATGAAACAGTTGATTGCAGTGGGAATTGTTTAACAATATTATTAATTTCTGCTAATACTGCTCTTACTCATATTTAGGAAGTGGAACACCATATTCAGGTTTTACAGGTAGATGTAGTGAGAAGATGCAGTCTTTTAATTGCTGTAGCCCTGGACAGATTCAACAGCAGGGTTCCACTTCAGGATTGAGGAAAAATAAACCAAGGCTGAAAGGGAATGTGCAGAAATAATTGGAAATACTGACAATCATGATGACACTTAAAACTTGCTAATTAAAACAACTAATTCTTGACAGAGCTTTCCTCAGAGTTCATCCTTTAAATAATTCCTGGTTAGAAGAATGGAAAATGAGGGAGTGCTGCACCAGAATTTCTGTCAAGTCTCTGCAGATGAGGCAGTGCATCTTCCTTTGTGTTTGACTGGTTGCAGTCATTATTGTGTTGATATCATTTTTCAGATTCCTCTGTGCACTTGCCACAAAGTGGAGAGAAGGGGGGAAATGAGGACAGAGGAATTGTGCAGCACAGCTGCTGCTGCTCCCCATGTGACTGAGCAGATGAAGCCCATAAGTAATCAAGTAATCATTAATTGCCTTCCTTACTGAGGAGAAATTGGTTTGGATAGCAGATGGCATTTCACTGCTTGGAGTTGCTGTTGCTTTTTTGTCACAAGTTTGTATAACTAGAGGGAGTCAATTATTCCAATCAGATTGCCCTGAAAGGCACAGAAAAAGACAAGGGCTTTTGACTTTCTGAAACAAAGTTTTATTTTGGTTTTGTTTTTTTCTAAGTGCTTGACATCTGGAATTCTTTCAGAAACTCTCCTGTTTATGGCTAAGGTGGTAAATATGCAGTTAATGGATTGCTTATCCATCTACAGCATGTGGGTTTTTTGGCATTTATAGTGAATAAAAACCTCTAGGCTGCTTTTTTTTTTTCCCCCTCCCTTTTTGGCTCACTTAAAATCTGGTGTTCTCTCTTTATTGTTCACAGTTGGTCATCAATGCTGCCTTGGGATTTGACACTTTTGTTGTCATGAGGCATGGCCTAAAGAAACCAAAACAGCAAGAATCTGGTGATTCTCGTTTTAGCAACACCTCTGCTTCTTCTGATCTGCTGGGATCCTCACTCTTCTCAAATATCCCTGGCTATAAACTGGGCTGCTACTTCTGCAATGATGTTGTGGCACCAGGGGATGTGAGTAGAACCTTATGCAAATTGTGATTAGGTCTCTCTTTTGTTGCAACTCGAATTTTTATTTGGTTATCGTGGTGTTTCATAAAGGGATCTGTGCTCTGTTGATGTACACAAGGTAAAGAAAAAGCTGATTTTTATTTGGAAGATCACAGATATGAATTGCACAGCACTGGAGGTGTTTTTTACAGGGCACCTGGTTACTTTGTGTAGTGGTCCCATATTTAAAACAGCTTTTTTCATGCCTGGTGACCTCTGCAGAATTTAAATTGTGGGAATTGACATGGAAACAACTGTTAAAAGAGACCCTCCCAGACTTACATGCTGATCCAAACACAGCAAAAGATGCCAATGGGTTGCCAAAAACCAATGGTCATCTGCCCCAAGCCAAGCTGCAGTAATCCCTGAGGAAGTACTTGAGAGAGTCAAAGAAGCAGCTAGAATAGCTTTCTTTACCCTCCAGCCTGAAGGCCCATTTGAACCTTCTAGTAAAATCAAACAGCTCCAGCAGAACTCCCACAGCATGGCTGCTGGCCCTTGGAACCAGGGACAGGGGAGGGAAGGAACACAGGTGACACCTACCAGGGACGGGGGGAAGTCCTAAGGGACAGAGGACACTTGGATGGCCCAGTGTCTGTCCAGGGGTGGGAAGCATCTTTTGGATTGTGCCCTTCTGGAATGGCAGGGCTGACAGGCAGCACTCAGCAGGGGTCAGGTTGTGTAAAGGAGGAATGATTGACAAACCTGGCAGGGGAATCTATTGGTGTCTGATCCAATATTCCCAGGAGGTTGTGTCTGAGCTGTGCCCTCGCTGTTTGCCTGTCTGGCAGCTCTGTGATGTTTTCACTCCAGTGNGGAATGATTGACAAACCTGGCAGGGAATCACCTGGGAGGGGCCTGGGGTAATGAGACACCACAACTTTGGAGTTATTTTTGCTTCCCTTCAGAGCTGTCTGTGTTTGTAGTCCACCAGGGATCGGACTCTGGACCAGCAGTGCACGGTCAGCCGGCCTGGGCTGGCCATGGTGGCTGGAGCCCTGGCAGTGGAGTTGATGGTTTCTGTCCTGCAGCATCCAGAAGGGTGAGCCATTGCTGCTGTTCTCAGAGAAATCAGACAAATTTCACAGAATCTTTAGGGAGGAGGAGGAATAACACCTGTAATTCTGTGAGGGGTGTTGTCTGTAAATTAATGCAGTGTGCAGTGTTTGAGGGAGCTCCTTCATCAAGTCTAAAGTTTTTCTTCTCTCTCTGAATTTTACCACAGAAAAGTATTAAGAATCTTTCAAAAAGAAGAAATGTTGCTGTTAGTAATCTTAGCTTTCCTTTGCTGAGCAGTGTTTGGGTGTGATGAGGAGCTCTTTTAACATGTGGCACATGAAGGGCTTCAAGATAAGCCCTGTGCTGCAAATCTTATTTCAAACTCAGTGTGTGATGCAGAAATTACTCTGAAATTCTGCACTTTGAATGTGAGGCTTGTTTTCTCTCCTTAAAACCTGTGAGAGAAAAAGTGACTTAGGAGTTGAAGATGAGTCTCAGACTGATTTATTTCTATTTATCCTGCTGGGTCTTGGTTCCTGTGAAACAGACTTTCCACATAGATCCTTTGCCTCATTCTGAGCTGGAGCAGAATTCTTGGAAGCTGACTGGAAATTCTGAGTGTGTTGCCTTGCTCTAATTTTCCCTGTTGGGTTTTTGGCAGTGGTTATGCTGTGGCCAGCAGCAGTGATGACAGAATGAATGAACCACCCACTTCTCTTGGGCTTGTTCCTCACCAGGTAAATTATTTGTGATAAAACCTTTTGGTTAAGAGCTGGGAACTAATAATCACAGATATTGCCTCTTTAAAAAAAATATTCCATTCCCTAGAGGACTGCCCCTCCATGTTTGTTAAAAAATAAATATAAATAAATAGAATTAATATTAACCCATCACAGGCAGGGTGTTCCTGGCATTGTTTGTGCTACTCATGGGCACAGAATTCCTGCTACTGGTTTGGAGCAGAAATTATGTGAATAAAGCAATTTCTGACTTTCTGTTCTCAATCAGAGCTGCCAATATGAGCATTTTAAAGTTCATTTTTTAAATCTCTTGAGAGTTTGTAACTGGGAGTTGGCTTGATTTGAATTGTTTTCAATGTGAGCTGGCTGATTTTAGTTATTATTTATTACTATTATCACAAAATATTCGTGTTGTTTTGGTACCATACAGCACTTTTGCTTCGACTCAACACAAATTCTACTTACAAATGTGTTACAGTTTTTCAAAAATTCAGTTTTAAAATTTCAAAATTGAAGTATTATTATTTATTTTGAAGAGTTACTTAAGTTCTGCTCCTAGTGATGTCTCTTCATTGTAATAAACAGAATTAAAAGGACGATCAATATTCCAAAGAGTTCACAACTGGAATGATCAAACTCTGCTGCAAAGTGTTTTCAGTGCTCCCTCTGTTAGCAGAAATAATGGTCTGGAATTTTAAAATTGCCTATCAATAATACCATATTAACATCATAATTGAGGAATGCACAACAGTTAAATGTTCAGGTTGTTGGTTATAGAGATGGGGAAAAAATGTGTTCAAGTGGTCACACCATGACTTTTTATTTTCCATGGAACTTTGCACTCAGAAAAGGCCAACTGCAGATGGTGCTGTGCCTCTATTTCTGGTGAAATAATGCAGCATTTAGGCAGTTGTGCCATTATTTGTGCATAAAAAACAGTAATAACTGCTGAAATTCACTTTAAGTGTTACTGGGAATGACTGTTAAAACATGGTAGATGTTCTTTTTATGGAATGGATGTGTCCAGTTCATGTTGAATTTTAGAAATGTTGAAAACACTAATGTAATTTTTGTTTCCATCTTCTAGATCCGAGGATTTTTATCCAGGTTTGATAATGTTCTTCCAGTCAGCCTGGCATTTGATAAGTGCACAGCCTGTTCAGCCAAGGTAAGGCTGAGTTTGTCTGTGCTTTCTATTATTTTTATATTTCTAGGTCAATTTTGGGGAACTTTATAGCATTTTCTGGCTTCCCTAGGGCTTGGACTCTGTTCTCGTTTCAGCTAGTTCTTTTGCCCTAATGGCCTTCTTTTTGAGCTGTTTTCCAAATTTCTGTGGCATCACCTCTTAGCATGCTGCATTGTTTATCTGCACATAAATGCTGCCATCAGCTGAATCCAAGCAGAGATTGACCAAGACATTTCTGAAAAGTTTATCACAGAAATATTGTCATTATCTTTCAGCTTTGTAGAAAGGAATGAGGTTGGCATTATATAAGAAATCCTTTCTGTTGAATAAATATCCCTTTAGCCTTCTGCAGCTTCATGTCTTTCCAAATAGGCAAAATTGTCAAGATTTCTGGTTTGTTATACAAAACAGACAAACAGTGAACAATTGAGGGGGAAAATTGCTTCTTCCCATTTCTGTATTGAGCAGATTGTTCATTTTGCTGCTGGTGCTGCCAGTCCTGGGTCACCTCAGAGTCCCCAGCTGTTTCTTGGCTCTCTGGGGCAGCTCTTGCATTGTTTCCCTCTCCCGTGGCCTTGAAAAGTTCCCTCTGGCAAGGCTTTTGTGGCCATGGAGTGCAACTTGCAGAAGTTTTCCCTGGGATATCTCAGCAGGGAGGTTCAGAAGGGTTTTTGACTCATGGTTTGGACTGTTTGGGGTGCCATTAATGGATTTCACTCTCCTGTACCTTGAGCCTGACTGCAGGAAATTAATTCTTTCTGTTCCTTTCAAAGAGTCCTCAAGTAATGGGGCCCTGGCATCTTCTGGAGAACTTGCACAGTATCTTCTCCAGTGTTCCTTCTTTTTCCTCTGGGCTATCTGGGTACATCTGACAGGTTTTGAAGGACTCTAAATGTGCATTTTCTCTTCATAAGTTGAAGCACTAAAATTGAGTTTTTCTATAAATAACAGCAGTTTTATCTACCCTGTTGAAGAGCTGAAAGCTCAGCAGTAGCTAAAATCTTGATGGTGGAGAATATAAACTGTTAGAAGAAGCTTTTTCCTTTCTCTTTTTCTCTTATTTTCTCTTTATCTCCAATTCAGGAAACACTGATATGTAAAAACAATAAAAATGTACATCCACGCAGATAAATTCAACGCAGGGATCAATTTTTCCTTTCCAAATCATTTCCTCTTGGAGGTCATTTTAAGAGAGCCCCATTTTACATAAACAGACTTGATGATTTAATAAAAACTGCCTTGGATTTTAGCAGCTGTGCTATTCCCAGAGAGATCACTTTTCATGTGGTTTGAGGATTGAATTACTTGTGTGCTGAAAAGGTTGCTCCATTGGCTCACGGATTTCCTTACAGTAGAAACACAGCCTTTGTTTACTTTGCTAACTTTATTTATTAGCATAAGAATATGTCACCCTGCATTATGTGGAAATCTGATGCTGATGCTTTGAAATGACAAATCCAATTAGGATTTAATTGTAGTCTGTATGTTGGTTTGCTGTGTGAGGGTGTGTTTGGTTCGGTTTGTTTTTTAATAAGGTAATTTAGTATTTCATCCTGCTCTGTGTCAGAATTACTGGAGGTTCAGACTTTCAGCACAGATAGAATTGAATTTGCTGGCGTTGTGTTCATTGTGTTTTTCTTTTGTCAGCATTCTCCTTCTTGAGCTCTTGTCACTCTGTAACTCTTAAAGCACGAAACTAATGAATTAGGAATTTCAGAAGAATTCCAGTACATCCTAAAGCCATCCAGTCCAGCTGGAGGACTCTGGAGAAGCTGCTAATGATCTGCATGTTTGGAGATTTGAGTCCTTTTCAGTTTGCCTCAGTCACTCGTTCATTCCTCTGCTTTTGAAGCTGCAGAGGCCAGACATACACACAGCCAACTTTTCCTTACCCAGAATTGTCCTGCCCAAGCCACGTGCCAGGGAAGCTTCCCGCAGGCGATTGTTTAGGAATTTTGGGATGGTCGCTGCAGGAAACCAATCTATTTTTATTCTGGGCCACTTTTTCCTTGTATGATTCCCCCTCTGTCTTATTCTGGTGCTGCAGAAGCTGTGCTGGAATGTCAAATATCCCTGTCAGGGCTCAGGGCACTGAGGGAGCAGCAGGAGCTCTTCTGGTGCCAGACTTGTTCTGGCACCCACAAGGGAGACTCCAGAGTTCTTTAGGATGGATATTTCTTAGTAAAAACTGCTTTACTTACAGGAGAGAACGTTTAGCTTATTACTGACTGGGCTAATTGACCTGTTTACCCTGTTGGGAGCAGAATGAGGCTGTTTCTTCATTTTATTATGGTGAGAAACGTTGCAGTTCCTTGGAAAAAAGATCTGATCCTAGCAGAAAACTGGTTAAAGCCTTAAATCGTGAATGTTAAAATATGCATGTATTTTAATGCAAAAATGCCAGTGTTTCTATTTTAATGAGGGCAATGAAAATTTCCTTTTATTGCTCCCCTTTACTTCGTGTGCATCATGGAATGAACGAGGAGACCCCACGGATCCAGAGTTTAATGTCACAAAAGATAACCAGCCTGGACATAAAGATGTAAAAACCCTCTGTCTTTGCACATGGCTCACATTTCTTCCAGAGTTAGGATTTAGCAGCCATGTGCTGGAAATCTGACTTGTTCTCCTTAAAGAGATTTCTCTCCTTCCCCCTCTACAGTCATTCTCATGTGGAACTACCCCCACTGTGAAATTTATAAAAATTAGCACAAGGATCTCTGCTGATTTTCAAGTTCTTTCCCAGCTTTCTGCCCGTGCTGGGAGCTCGAGCTGCTGAAGTGGCTTTTCACCCACTGAGTTCTTGCTGAGTGTTTTTCAGTTCCACTGCACATCACAAAGGGGCAGACACTGGCAGCAGGGATGGTATGGTTGGCATCATGTTCCAATTTCTGTTCTCAGTCAGGATATTCCCCTGCCCTTGCAGATGTTTTCCCTTTTTGCCATCTCAGGAATACATTAAAGCCTTTTGCTGTGACATTTACTGAGCGCTTGGGTTGCGTAAGTTATTTATGAGTGTTTCAGTTTGGAAATCGAGCATCCTGGAGCCTCAACAATGCTCTCATTGTTCTCCCCTGCTAACTGCTGGGCCTGCATTTTTATTTGAAATTGTTCTGATCACTTATGACAGCAACCTGCAAGATTCAGTCACTCACTGATGTTTTTCAGTTGAGATAATTTTGATCATGAATACATTCCCATTTACTTTTTCCCAGTAGCAATGGATGGTCTGTTACTGAAACGTCTTTAAATCTTTTGATATTACACATTTCTCAATTCAGGTATTGTGTGGTTGTAAAACTCATGGGAGGAAAAAGCCCTGGTCTTTCCTAAAGTGCTAAAAAAAAGAAAAAAAATCTCTCTCAGAGTTTGCCGAAATGATGAAGGAAATGGGGAGAGATGTTTGTCCTTCAGGAATGAACATTTCAAAAATTTAAAAGAATGTTTTAAAAGACTTGTCTCTGTAGCTGTGCTGTAATGTGAAGTCAGTGAAAGGGAGTCCATTAGAACTTTCCTTGTTTCCTGAATTTACATTTGTGAACATTTGACAAGGCTCTGTAGAGTGCAGCCTCTGTATTAATATTGGACAGATTTCATTGGGACTTGAAGAATGCATCATTAACACACCTGGGCATCTTTTCAGCATACTGAGTTAAATGTAGGACTTTCCTTAGAAATGAATAAAAATTAATGTTCCCATTGTTGCATTTAAATTTCAAAATAGTAGGGCTTAAGGGAAAGAAGAAACCTGCTATTGTTTAAAAGAATGGAATAATTTCTGACAGGTTGTATTTCTGTTGCATTTAAATGAGATTTTATGGATCTTAAAGGGTTTTTTCCCAGGTATTTCTTCTTCCAATTCAATTAAATTCTAACTACAATTAGGACAAAGTAAAGGACTGCTAATGAGGAGAAAGCATCACTGTAGTTTTCAAGTATTGTTATGTTCAATATCTACCTGGGCCTAGAATATAATTTTTAATTATTTATATTCTTGTCTTGTTATTATTTATATTATGTCTTGTTATCTCTCTGTGAAGCTGTTACTCCATTCCTTTTCTGTCAGTTAAAACAAAACTGAACTGAAATACTTTAACTTGAAATATCTGCCTACGAGAACTGGAAAAGCAAACTTGGAGAACCCCGAACTGGATTAAAATTCAGGAATATTCAATGTGTGTGCTGGGGTGATGATGATGATGACCATGTTCATCCCACCATCAATTCCAGCCCTCATTCTGTAGGATTCCACCTCAAAAGATCAGTTTGTTTTCCTGGATATGAGTAGTTTGTAGTTGTTCTTTTTTCCTTCCATAAGATTTTTGCATTTTTCCAGCCTAGTGCATTCTGCTCCCAAGTTTATTGTTCAGTTTTTCCAAGGATTTAGTACTTGTTCATGGAGAAACAATACTTTTAATTATTCAAGTTGTTTCTCATTTTAATTATCTTTTCTGTTTTAATTACTGTACTTGTTTTTTGGATGTTTTTCTGCATTCTCATTGCAGTCTTTGACAGGTGTCTGTCTACCTGATGCCCATTTTCTTAAACTTAATTAACCGCCAGCTTTGCTTTATTGGAAAGCTGCTCTTTGTTTGCAAATATTTTTGAACAGTTTGAGCCAAGTTTGATTTCTTTTCAATTTTTCCACATTTTTACAGTGCTGATATTATCTGTCCTTACAGAATTGCTTGTTTTGTTTGAAATTGGAAGAGTGGAGGGCATTTAATTTTCAGAGCTGGTAAAATAGCAGAAATGCAGTAAATGTGGTTTTGAAGAGAATGCTGTTGCTCCCCCAGTGCTGTTTTGCATGGGTATTGCAGCACACCCAGATAATAAAACCCTCTGCTCTGAAATAGTCCCCAAAAATTGGATTTGGGAGCTGGAGCTGTGGCTTTGGGGAGAGCTGAGCAGCTGCAGTCCCTGCCTGAGGCAGTGCCACTTTTGGCTGCCCAGCTGTGGCACATCTGCCTCCCTGTTGAAGTGCTGCTGGCAGGGGAGGGCAGCGTGCAATAAATGGAGCAATAAATGGCTTTTCCTGGGCAGTGCTGGCTGCTGGCTGGCTCCATCCAGCCCTGCAGAGCTGGGCCACTCCTGCCTTTGTCAAATCCTGATTTTGTGTGGGCAGCCAGAGCATCATTCTGCAACAGGCATTGCTGGGAGTGAATTAAAGAAATATGAACATAGATCTGATATCAGTGTCCATCTATTAATGGACAAAGACTCTCTGACAGTTTGGAGTTACACAGTGAATGTTTATTGTGGCTGGGCAGTGTGTGGGAAATCTCCCTAATGCACACTGCAAAGTTCCATAGGTGATTACAAAGCTTTTATGGACAAAAATGTTGAATATACAAAATGCAAATGCATATTCATACCCTTGTCATTTCCCCTTCTCTGCTTCATATGTTAATTGGCAAGGAGACAATTAAGCAGGCGTGGTTTGTTTCCTGAAATGAGTTGGGATCTTTTTTATGAGGAATCATTAAAATGATGAAGTAAACTGAGTCTTCTTCACTTTGGCCTTTTTACTTTTTCTGGGTATTCGTGACAAACAAATCCTTGGTAGAGTTTGCAGTTTCTTGCGTTCAATCTGTTTCCTACCATGGGGAAGCTGCTACTGTCCATAAAATTGACAAGCAATGAGTTATTAGATCTGGGATGTCTTATCTGAGATCTGGCTTCTGTTGGGTAAAGCTTATTTGTCTCTTTTCTTTTTTCTTTTTTTTTTTCTTTTTTTTTTTTAGCTAACACAGCATCTATTCTAACTGTAATCTTAACTTTTCTAAAATTCTTAATTCCTCAAAATTAGCATCTCATGAGAAGAATCATTTCTTTAGATGTTGGGAAGTGCCCTTGCTTCTCTCCTACCATTAAGGGCTCTCTGCACACAGTGGATGCTGCTCCTGGACTGTTCCTTCAAAAAATTCAGGATCAGGTGCCTGTCCCTGTGCGTGTATAACACAAGATCCAGCCCCAAATTGTGCCTCCCGTGGGATGGGGCTGGGAAGGGTCAGGGGTTTCTGCCTCCCCATACAACAGAGAGTGACTGATGCCAGGAGGAGCTGGAGCCAAGCATCCTGGAACTGCTGATGAGCTCAGCAGCAGAAATTCTGGCCAGGAAACAGAGTGGGGATAAATGGAGTTGTAAATATCCAAGTTGTAAACATCCATCCTGTGAAAAACGTGGAGTGAGCAGGGAGGGGGCTGAGGGATGGAGCCACGTGTTCAGGGAGCTCAGGACACAGATCTGGTGGGGTTGGCTAAACCCAGAAACCCCTTCTGTGCCTCTTTCTCAGTCTCTAAAATGGGGATGTTGATTTTTCTCTCCATCCCTGTTGGGTTTGCTGCTTTTGCAGAAATTCCCTGAGCTAATAAAGTTCTTTTTTCATGCCCAAGATGAAGGAAGAAGCTGAAACTCTTCAGGTCTCCCTCTCAAGGCTGTTTATTTGGTTTTATCTAAAACATTCTCTCTCTGACCCGCTGAGCTCCTTCCAGCAGGACAGTCAAAGGCCTTCTCCCCCCTCAGAGGCAGGGTTTATCTTTTATACTAAAAACTACATTTACATTATTTACAATTACTTTCCAATACCTATCNCCACCCTGTGACAAACTTATTATTGCTCTATTTAAACTCTTGTGACCTGTAATTCTTCTTTTAAGGTTGGCAATGGTTCCTACAGGCTAAAATCCAACCCACAGGTGTTTTGGGCTCTGTGCCAAGGCCTCTGAGCCCCCTGCCAGGGTCCCTGAGCCCCCAGGGCAGTCAGAGACAAGCCCTGGTTCCCACAGGTCCCTTTCTTTCCTTTCCTGATTCTGTCCTGATTTCAGGCAGGGAATGCTTTCAGTTTGTGTGCTGTGCAAGGAAACTCCCTTAGGCTGGCTGGGATCTGGGGTTGCTGGTATATTTAAAGTGAGTTGTGAGAAATATTTAAGAAAGTGAAAATCAAAATCCTGCAGTTTTATCTGTCAGATATTCTTATCAGAGAAAATTGTTACTTGATGAAACACATCAAGATTATTCCAGAAAATAATGCATGCATCTCCCAAGAAGTAAATGCTGACAAGGCCATACTTAAACTGGCATTTCTTAAATTTCTAAGAACTCTACTTTCCTCCTTTTCATTACTCAAAAGAAACTGAAAAATCCCAAACTAAAAAAATCCTGATGAGACTGATTCTTCAGTGAGTTAATTCTCCATTTTCTGCCTGTTGTAATTCAAAATCAGAGTAGGAAACAGCAACAGGCAAAGCTCATTTCTAGCTGCTCTAAATTGAAACAACCATCTCTTCCTTAAATTATTTTTCAGCACATTGTACTTGGATTAGTTGAGGTTTTATACTGGTTTGCTTTCATTTTTAATACTGATGAGAGAGAATTGTGTGTATGCAGAGGGTGAGTTCATGATTTGGACACGAGCCCAAAATGATGCCATTTTTGCCTCGTGGTTTCTAAATTTGCAGTGTTTCCAGCATGGCCTGGTTCAGTGCACACCTGGAGCACAGCTTGCTGCAGAACTTTGTCCTTCAAACTTAATCATGTGTAAATGTACAAGCTTTAGGTAATTTTGGAGTATTATCTTTTTTCTGTGTAGTATTGTCAGACTTTTCTGTTCCAAACCCATGAACTGAGGCCCTGAAAAATCATTCCATGCTCCTCACAAAAGTGCAATTTTATTGCCTTCTTTTTCATAGCTCTGTTACAGCATCACCTTATTAGACTTTTCTCGACGACTTTTTAAGATCTCAATAAAAATTGAGAACTTTGTGAAAAGGCAAGAGTCTGGGAATGAGGATTTTTTTTAAGGAAACCAGAAAGAATTATGGCTTGTGTGGTAAAATTTTGAGTATTAATTCAATGGCTCAGCTTATTCTCTTTTCATTCAAGAGGATTCTTCACAGCATAAAACTTGCATTAAATTGCTGTTTTAACAGCAGATACTTTGAATTTTGAAGAGTGGAGCTGGCAAGACTTTTTCATGTCTGTCTTATTTTCCAAATGTGTCTTTTCAGCAGGTGAACAGTAGTTTTCTATCCTTGCTGCATGGCCTGTGATAAGCAGGGAGTTAACACCATGTAAAAATATATCCAGGCTTGTCCAATTTCTAAGCAGAACCTTGAATATTGGGATTTTTTGTGACTCTGAATTATTTAGTGAAGTACCTGCCCCCTTTAAGGGAGGGAGGAGTTTAAATCCAGGAACTTGTTTTGGGGCTGAGTTACCCAGAAATCTTATTTGGTGTAAATAATCCAGCTGGTAGCATTCATTCCATATTTTATTGTTCCTGGAAAGTAAACAGCACTGGTTCAAGCTCCACAGATGCAAACTACTTTGAAAAGGAAAGAAAATAAAAGCCAAACCGAATGTAAATACTGGTAAAAAAAATTTGAAATTGATGTGACAGAAATAAAACAAGAGCCAATTTTGCATCAGTAGCCAGTTTCTTTGGGTTAGGAGCTTGTTGTTTTTTGTGCTTTTGCTTAACCAGATATTAACTTTTCAGCTCTAAAGCAACCCTGGAGCCAGATTCTCTTTTTCTGAATGCCTTTGTACCCAGCAATTGAGAGGACTTTGTGCAGAAGGCTGTTAACAAGAATATAACACCAGGGCTGCACATCTGGTTCTCATTTCTAAGCAAGTCCTTTTACTCCAACCCTGTATTTTTTTCCTTCTGCCATGAGATTTGGGGGGTTTGAAACTTCAGTAAACAGGCCAGAATAAAAAGATTGCTCATGAAATGGGTTCCTGGGTATCATTTACTCAGGAAGCTTTGGCAGTCCATGGATTTGGTCCAGTTGTGGTGATGTGCATCCTCAGCTTGATTTGTTCTATTAAAATGCCATCATGTGGAAAAAAAAAAAAACAAAAACAACAAAACAATTCTGGAGCTCTGGCTCTGGGAAATGGAGACTGAGATCAAGGTTGTGGCATCAGCCTGAGAGATTTGCATGTCAGGAGAGGGGGTGGGAAAATGCGGATTCTCCTGGCAGTGTTTGTAGCAGGCATGAAATCCAGAAGGAATTGGTGTTTTCCAGCTCTCCTAAGCTCTGACAAGTGACCTGCAGGTGAGAAAAAGATGAGTTCCTTAATAAATCCTTCCTGCTCTGGCTTGCCAGGCTGGCTGCAAGAATTACGTATTTCTGGTTCTTTTTGTTGTGCTTTTATAGTGGTTTTTTCCTGCCTGGTAAATGAATTGCTGCGTAGTGACACATCACTGGAGGACTGGGTTTATTCCCCAAAAAAGGTCAGGTGGGATTTGGTACATCTGTGGGCAGACAGGAACTGGTTTGAGATCAAGAATCATAAAAATTGTAGCATCTCTCAAATATTTTTGCTCCTGTGAAGCTGTTCCTTGGGAGAGTCACAGTTGGGACCAAGGGTGGTGGGGAATTTGAAGTGCAAAAGCAAATTCATGCCAGCCTTGGGCCTTTGGGCTCTGCTGGACATGATTAAATAGGAGAACATTTGCCTCCCATGCAACAACAAATTGGTCACTTATTAAATCTGGAAACGTTTTTTTAGAATTATTTTGTGTCTATTTCTTGTCCAGACTGGTTTTATTCCTGTGTGATTATTCCCTGGGTGGTCTCCTGGCATAGGCATCTGAGATTATTTTGCCTCATTCTTTTTTCTTTCTGAATGTGGTCAATGACTGCTGAACAAATCTGTGCCCTGTTCCATTTATCAGAGCAAAGCTGCTGCTGAATTTGGGTAGGAAAGGTTAAATGTGGGCAGCTTCTTGGAGTTCCTCCTTTTTGTGGCACTGGAAAGTTTTAATCGTCTCAATTGGGAAATAAAGTCCCTGAGGATGACAAAATGTTCTCCCAGGCCCTGCCCATATTTAAAAAGATTTCATTCTAGTGGGTATCATCTTTTACAAGGCCTGCTCAGGCAGCAAATGTGGTGTTGCAGGTGATTTTTTGGCTCTCTGATGTGATATTTGTTGGCTCGTGTGGCTGGAATTCTGCATTTTAAACTACTTAACAAATATTTCCATTCAGCAGGCTGTCCTCATTGTAAAAGGCAAGTTGTTACAATCAGCAATTACACTTTTTAATACAGCTTTTCAGGCTTCTTTGCTTGCTGCTAGAAGAAAAAAAAAAAATGTTCTTTACTGTTGTGCTTTAGGTTTTTAAGAACCTGTGTGTATGGTCAGATTTGTTACCCAAACCTGAATTTGCCATTGTGGCACCATGGAGGGAAAAATAAATGTTTCAATCTTTCCATAGCAATAGATTTGGTCATGTTAATGTATACCAGTAGAAAAAAAATCTAAAAATAATGTACCTGCAACTCCTGATCTGCAGCCTTATCAATATTTTATTAATATGAATACTTTAAAAGGCACTTAATGAGAGACTTCCTGGCATTGTCCAGACTGATGGCAACACAAAACTTGGATTTAAGGAGAGCTGTTCCAGGAGCTCCAGCCCCAGGCACTGCAGGACCTCGTGGGTGTCAGGGTGGCTCTGGGTGAGCTCAGGAATTCCTGGCAGGGACTGGGCAAGCTCTGCCCATCTCTGAGATGAACCAGGGCACCTCATGCTCAGCTCCCTGGCACTCTGGATTCTGCACTGGCTGAGGGAGCAGCACCTGGAAATTCTCACTGCAGGCTCAAATCCCAGGTTTTGGGAGCGAGGATCAAAGCAGAGTTTGCTGAGTAACAAACCCAGCCAGGTTTGAGGGCTGCTTGATGGACGAGCTGTGTATAGAAAGGTTGCACTCAATTCCCTGCTCTGCTCATAATATTTGCATAGCCCAAGGTGGTTTATGTCTTTTAATAAGTTTTACCCCTGGGAAGAGACCAAAATATCTCACTGTTGTTGTCCTTGCGTTTCTCTGAGGTGCTGTAATAATTTAAAATAAGGCTGAGGTTTGCTGTGTGCAGGCTGGGGATGGTTTCAGTGGGCCATGGATTCTGCAGCACCAAAAATCTGGGTTGTGGTTCCCTCAAAACCTTGGAAAACCCTGCCAGGGTGAGGAATTCCCCCAGGGAATTGGAAATTTCCAACTGCAGGGTTAGAAATTGGTGTCTGTGCCGTGCTGCACAAAGAGCCAGCTGCAGGAGACTGCTGCACTTGGGTTGTTTTTGGTGGAATTTGGAAACCAGAATTCTCATGAAATGTGTAAATCCACGGTGCAATCTCACCATATTTAGTGGATAATATTGAGAGGACACATCTCCAATAAAATGCTGAAGTTGTTCAGTTCTCTGTATTGCACTGTGAACATTCACATTGCTTCGTTTATCTTGGGAATAAAAATCCCAAGAAAAATACAAAGAAATATTCCCAGTATTTTTTTAAAACCCCTTTTTCTTTTTTAATTTGTGATTATGTTTGTTAGTCATTGTACAAACACCCCAAACTTCTATGGCAAATAAATCTTTAAAGTATGAAGAATAATTTCTGTAGATTTAGGAAGAGAACACTAAGTACTGATTTTGTTTATTTTAGAAGAATAAGTGCAGTCAAGAAGGTGCCAAATGTTTGATAATCACCTACATCTGTGTTCCTTTTCATGGTTGTGTTTCAGTTGTTCCTGTTTGTGTTTTTTGAAACTTAATTATTCATTTTGCATGAAGAGCTGAGTGAGGATCCCAGGCTATTTTTATCAGTAAACCTAGAATCCTGTCAGGTAATTATAAACATGGTTTTTAATGAGTTTGAATTCCTGTAGGACTCAGTGGAAAAGCTCACAGGATGTGTTTTGCTGAAGAATGTTGTTGGGCTGGGCGAGTTCCCACAGTTTTGTCAATGAAATGGATATTTGAGACCTTTAGGAATTGTTAAACTATGAAAGAGTAAGATTGTTGGAGAGCAAGTTGTGATTTGATGAATTCTGATAGGAGTATTTCTGTTCTTGTTAAAATCCTGCAGGGTGATCCTGGTGATCCTTCCCCTGTCACACATTCTCCTCCTTTCTAATTAAATCCGAGTGGCTTTGAGGTCCCTGCATAAATCCTGCCTAGCTCCTTGAAATCCTGTAGGAAAAGTTGTTTGGAATGCATCAAGCTCAGCTGCTTCATCTGTGAGAGCAGAGTATGAAATGATCAGAACTTGGAACAGAAATAAGGAACCAATAGATCCTGGGATTGCTCAGGCACAGGTCCCTGCCATTTGCTGTCACAAAATGTGTACAATTGTGCTCATGTTTGATATTTATCTTCTCCTCCCTCAATCTGCATCTCCCTGGGTTAAAATCAACCTGGCAAATCCTTCCCTAAAGCTGAAATAAAGTTCTCCATAGTCAGGGCTTGAGATGAACATAAACTAAAACCTCCTAGTTCTTGTAGGAGCCTGGAAGGTTGTCCAAATAAAAGATAAACTGGGAAAATTAAAGCAGAAAAATAGAGAAAGATACAAGAGCCTCAGAACCACGACTCTCTGGAGATTGGGAGGATGTTGGCCTTGGACACCTACTCGGGGAATTTTTCCAGGCTGTCCCAGCATGGTTCTTTCCCTGAACTGACCCAGTGGAACAGGCTTTGACTGTGTTTTGTGGCACTCAAATGCTCCTTTCATGGCTTTGCAGCCAAGTTTTCCTTCTTGCCCTATCATCTGTCTTGTTAGAAGCTTAAAAATGTATTTAAAGCAGGAAATCTTAAACCTCACTTCTCTTCCCTCTTGCTTCCACCTTTCCTCTCTGTAGAAATTGAGCTGGGGAAAATGATGGTTTTGTTCTCTGTCATTTTTACCTGTTTGCAATATCCAGTCATTTTCTGGGTGTTCAGAAAGATTCAGCTTTTATTTTGTGAGACAAAAATGAGGATGACTCAGATTCTGGGTATTATATTTGAAATGCTTTTCTGTTTGTTTGTTTGGCAGGTCCTTGACCAGTATGAGCGAGAAGGGTTTAATTTCCTTGCTAAAGTTTTTAATTCTTCACATTCCTTCTTGGAAGACTTGACAGGTCTGACTTTACTGCACCAGGAGACACAGGCCGCTGAGGTAAGCAAATAAAATTTGGATGTTAATTAACCATGTGATCAAATGATAAAATTAAGCAGCAGTATTTCATTTACAGAATGACTGACACAATAATTTAGACATTCTCTTAAATTAATTGTAACTTTCTGTATCTGAGTCTTCAAATATTACTTTTAAAGGAAACAAGGGCCTTGGGTTATGTGGTGTGAGGAAATCAAATGCAATTTCAGGTCAATTAAAATGTAATTGTGCTGCTTGGTGGATTATAGTATGGGGGAAACAATGCTGTTTACTCACCCAGTGACAAAAACTGAAATGTGGGCACAACCTGGGCTGTGTTTGAGCTCATGGACAGCAGCACTGGTGAAAACTCAGTATTGAGGTGTGATCCTGTGTTCCATAAAAAATGGAACAGGTATCTCCTAAGATTGTATTTGAACAGTGATTGTCCTCCTGCCTCCCTCTGCCAATCTCTCTGCCCTTCTACACCATCAGTTCCTTCTGGCACAGCTGAATCCCAGGGATGGTTCTGAGGCAGTGATTATTCAGTCCCTGCAGCCTGTGCGAGTGCTGGAGCTGTTTTTTCAGCTGGAAAGGGCTCCACAGTGTTCCTTAATAAAGTTTTGGGTGGATAATGATGACTTGGCTCTCTGTTTCATGTTTTTAACCTTTGAAAAGTAATTGTAGCAGATGCTGGAAACATGAGCTGTCAAATACCTAATGCATTCTGAAATCAGCATGGTCATACCTAGAAAAAACTGAAATATATATATGAGAGGGGTCCCAGAATGGAAAACAAGCACCCTTTACCACGTGCCACTCATTTACAGCAATAATAATTAAAGTCTGATTGCCAGGCCTGACTTTTAGTGTCCAGGCTGCAAATGTGAAATGTAAGACCAATTAAAATTAGTAATGTATTAATTTGCAGGTATTAATCCATAAAACCCTTTTGCAGCTTCAGAATAGGTGTTTGTTAATAAATTTTTAGATACTCTCTACAAAATACAGAGTCTGATGTGACTTTACTGCAACTTACTGAAGCTCAAAGTTTCGCTTAAAACCCAGAATTTGTGTCCTTTCAAAAATCCTGGGGTTCTTTAGCGAGGTTTCTGCTCAGAGGTGGAAAATCTGACATCCACAAAAATATTTGCAGAGCTCATGCTTTCAAATCAGGTTAACTGCCATAAAACCAGGGAGCTTGCTTGATTCTGCCCTGTGGGATTGTTACATTTTTGGGAAGATTCACCTCTTCCAGCAGGTTAATTCTGGGTGAATCTGTGATTATGGATGGCAAGGGCTGCCAGGCAGGTTATCTGTGGGTTCTGTGGCACTCCTGCTTGCTTGGGATTAAACCCCAATTCTTTGTTGCATTTTTGCCACTGCTGGCTCTGAAAAACAAAAAGATTCTTTTGTGCTCCTCCCTCACCCTCTCAGTTCATCATCTTGGGCAATTCCTAAAGTTTTTAGGTGCACAAGAGAGTGCTTTTAATATCTTTTCTGCAGAATTATTCTCCTATCTTGAGCCCATTTTCTCTGGGATTCCGAGCTCCTTTTTCCCACACTGCAGCTGGGGAGTGTGAGGTCTGCAAAATGATTTTTTTAGGTTCCTGGCTGCTTTGGGGCTGCTCTTGGCAGATTGTTTTCCCTTTAAATGGAGCCATTGGATTTGCTGAGGGTGGTGCTCCTTTGATTTGAGATATTCTTGTTACACTCCAAAGACTGCAGCACAAACAGGGAGAGGTTTCATCAGGTGTGTATGGCCTGCTTTGGGATGGGAATATTTCATTTTTCTGGGGAGAAGTTATCTGCTTTTCACCACTCAGACTCTTCAGAGAGATTTTTGTGGATTATTGGTGCGTTTGGAGACCATAAAAATGGCTTCTGGTAACTGCAGATTTTCCTTTCCTCCTGTCTAGTAAAATCTATCCAGTGCTAGTCCATTTTCCTATAAAGAAAATGGACTTGTAAAGTTAGATGTCACCCAGTAACATCATAATTGGGTTGTAATTCCATATATAAATCCCTGATATTTCACTAGTAAACCTGCATCTGATAGAGGAGCTACTCTGTCCTGTGCTCATTTTTAAAAGGTTCACTGTTAAAATGTGAATTCATTCAGAGAGTTGCACTGAACATTTTGCCAAGAGTGTTTTGTTGTGGTCAGAAAAACTGTCGTGCTACTCTTATGTTTCAATTTTTTGTAAATATTTTTTATTTTAATTCACCTCAATCCTTAGCTGCTTTCATGATGTGTTTGTAAAAGTGCCTTAATGACAATTTTTTTCTAAGTTTTGAGTTTGCCTAAAAGGGAATCTGTGTAAGTTGTGCATGTTCTGTAGGAGTGACTGTTAAATTGTAGGAGTGTATGTTTAACATTTTTGGATAGGCTGAATTTCCATAAAAATTCCCCCCACATTATTAGCACTGAGTGTGTGTGCCCAGATTTAGGGAGCACAATTTGCAGTAAGATATGGGAGACTTTTCACTCAGTGAAAATCTTTTTTTACTTGCACTGTTTATTCCAGGAGTTTGCTGTTGACCATATTATTTTACTATAGATTTGGTGTGGTGGTTTGAATTTTACAGATTTAGTGTGGTGATACAAATTTCAGGATCTTTAGTCAATAAAACACCTATTTCTTCAACATGAGCTGCTTCAGGAAATCATAAATGTTCTCCATGACTTCCTTAGCATGACAATTAATAAATAATAACACCAGCAAGCTTTCCTAGCCTGTCTTGAACTGACAATACATTTCAGGCATCTGCTCCTTCTACATCTGGCTTTAATTTAGGGTCTCTGGAACATTTTGGGTTTTTTTACCCAGTTAGATCTTTCTGTGCAGGCTCAGAGGGCCAGGGAAGCTGTGAGAAATTCCCCAGTCAGCACTCAGGCCCTGTTTCCACTGGATCCACTTCACCTGGGGGGCTGCCCGAGCTGGTGGAATCTCTGAATTTCTGTTTTCCACATCACTTCAGTTCCTTTCTGTGAACCTGAGCTTCTAAACTTGACCCCTGCTCGCTGAGTTTAATGGCTGGGCTTAAAACAGAGCCAGCCTGAGCATCCCTGGGCTGTTGGTCAGGGGCTGCAGGTGTGGGATTGGAGGCAGAAAAGGGAAGAATTCCCAGGTCAGAGCTTGGCTGGGCTGCCCAGGACTCTTCCATATCAATGCATCCCTAAACCCAACTGGATTGTTCCCCACGTGTTCCAGATTAACCCTGCAAAGGGTGTTGGCTGTAAAGATGCTTTTCCTCTAAAATTTCAAATTCAACCTGGAGTTTTCTCATCCTGGATCACAGCTTTGCTGATGTGCTCAACTCATTTCTCTCTATATTAAGACACAAGGGTAAATATATTCTCTTACTTTGGATTTCAGTTCCTGAATTACTTGGATGCTTTACTGCACTTCCTGCTTTCATCAGGATGAAAGAGGATTATAAAACACACACCAGAAATAAAATTTTCACTGAGTTTTCTGATTAAAAAACAAGAAGGGGTAAAAGTTGCAGTCTAAGAGGGTCATAAAGAGCTCTGGAAAAAAAGATCAAATGTGGAGCAGAGTTGCTGTTTTTGAGTGTGAATTGAAAGGTCAGGTGTTGGTGCCAGCAGATCAACATGCCTGTGTTATTTTACTTCAGTAGTGCTGTATTTCAAGTTTCTGTCTCTTACAAGAAATGTGGTGTCTGTAGTTTCTGTGACAAGTTCTTGTAGTCAGTGAATGAGGCCTCTTTGGCATTTCCAGAATCCCTTTTCTGTGCTGCTTTACTGTATCCCAGACAATCCTCATTAATGAAAAAACAAAGGATTCATGCTAGTGAAATATCCAGAGAAAATACTGACAACTCCATTTTATCATTTCTGCACTTACTGGAGGTCTGTCCCTGACCATTCTCCAGGCATTTCTTGAGGAACAAGGCTTAAATAAGCAGCTGGTATTAAAAAGGAACTTGGTGCTTGTCCTAATTTGGAAGAAAATTCAGAATTTCCAGTGTGCTTTGCTATTAAAAATATCCTGCTTGTTTCTGATTCTGCATTATATTATGCAGTGTATTTGATGCTGAAACAATAACATACAAATAGCCAAGAAAAAAACCCCAAGCAAAACAGAAAAACCCAGCTACGACAACATTGTAACAGTAAATTCTGGAACTTGACAATTTTTCTCTGTTAGCCAAGTATTATTCAGAATTTAATTTTATTTGGTGTTATGAAAACTTCCTAAAGAAATCATTACTGATGGGTAGCCCAAAATTAATATTTGAGACTTTTCTGTGACTGTGAGCTTTTTTGTTTTCCTTCATGTTTTTAATCTGGTGCATTTCTGGAGAAATTAATTTTGACAGATTCAGGCCTGCCCTGGAATTTCTTTCTTAAGAGATTAAGTGATTAATTTGTTTTTTTTCAGGAGGTAAGTTGTTGGTTGTTTTTTTTTTCTTTTTGAGTTTTCTCATGATGTCAATTAGTGTCATCATTTTTCTTCATTCATCAAGCAGTATTTCCTAGCTCTTTAAATAATGGTAAATTTTTTTTTCTCCTCATGCTTTTGGAAGGATTTAAAAATACCTGTGAAGTGGTGCCTCTGCTCCTTGCCTTTCCCCTGATACCTTCACTGATAATTTCAATTATTAGCATTAATTATATTCAAATGAGCTTCCTGGGACTTACATCAGCGAGTGATGTGCACAAATGTTCCTGTTCCATGATATATTCAATAAATGTGTGTTTGTCCCTTCAGGGCAGGGAGGGCCTTGTGCAGACATTTATTGTTTTGGAAGGAAGGCAGGGGAAAGGACAGTTGGTTGGTATCCAGTTATCATTTCTATTTGAAATGTAAAATATATGGGGCAAAAAAAAAACCAAAAACTGAAAGAAATGAAATAATGGCATTTGGGTCAGCAACAGGTTTTGTTGGTTTTTTGTTTTTTTTTCATTTATTTAACTGAATTGCTGTCTTAGTGTCAAAACATTGAGAGTTTAGATCTCTACGTAAAATTTCAGAGTCAGTCTCCTGTAACCATAAAATGGAAAGTGCTAATAGGAATAAATTTGTTATCTCATCACTTTTGTTGTGGTGGGAAGAGGCTTTGCAAGAAAAACCTGGAGAAAACCTGCAGCAGCATTAATGTGCACTCTGTGTTCTTCATGAAGCCTCTGCAGATGAGGATTCCTGCTTTTCCTCTCTCTGACCAGTATTGATCAGTGGAATTGATCAATATCAGCCATTCTCCCCCAGGGGGGCTCTGGGCTCTCCTCTTTTAATAGGAACTCCACCTCCAGTCCAATTGCAGAGGTGCCCTGCTGCTCTTGATGACTCATTTTAATTGCTCTCATTAGATCAGCACCTACACCAGGACTCTTTGAGCTGATGAAGTCATGTTTTGGTTTGGCTGTGGTAGTAAATGGGGTTCAACTGTACTTTATTGAAGATTTTAGAGTCATTTTAGTTAATGATGAACACAGCACCCCAAAATTGGGAAGGGAACAGCCAGACTGAAGCTGTAAAATCTTTATTTTGGGGAAACAATTATCTTCTAGAAAGAGTTATCTTCTGCTGACTCTTCTTCCTTTGAAGGAAAAATCTCCAGCAAATGAGAAGTAACATAAATCACAGATTAAATTTCTTCCATTCCAATATACTTTGTCATGAAGAAGAATGAATAGACTGTTCAAGATGCATTCTGTTATTCTCATGTGAAGAATAAGAAATTCACACAACACAGACAGATGAACTTTTTTAATTCTAATTAAGACCACGTGCAGCTCAGTCCAAGAGTATATGAGCGCTTGTAGACCATTCAAATTAAAAATAAAAAAAAAGAAAGAGAAAAGTTTGCTGCTGGCCAAAGCAGTGCCAGATTTCAATAAACACCAATTGTTGTAGCCTTGCCCAGAGGTGCTGTGAATGTCTTGGGGCAGGGCTGCCTCAGCACCCCTCAAGTGTTAATTAAGTTTCTTCATTAGGGATCAGTGGTCATCTTGGAGCCTGTGAAATGTTGTCCACCAGAATAATTTCATTGTTAGCCGTGTTTGCCTCCTCCTGATGATCCAGATTTCCTCTGGCAACATCTCCTGAGCTTCTCTGAGGACATTTCTGTCAGGGTGAGCCCATGCAGGCAATTCCCACATCCCCCAAGTGCCTCGGTGCTTTGATATTGCCACCATCTGATCCACACCACAAAACCTTCCTGCACAAGCTGCAGTGCCTTCTTTTCAACTTTGGAACCAATTTTCCTGTAAATATAGGTGGAACTGAGAAATGATAATAAATTAAATCGATTGAAATGTGAAGAGTTGCTGGAAAATCCTCTGGGTTTAGCACAGCCTCTCTTTAGTGCCAGTAGTTGCTAATTCACGGAGGAAATTAAGCCTCACAAATTTTAAGAACAGAACATCAATTTTAAGACGTGCTCCTGTGTGGAAATCTCATATGGAAAACTGTTTGCAAACAACTTCTCAGCTTAAATTTTCACCATGTCTCAGGATTTCTCCCTTTGTGAATGATGGAATCATTTTACCAGAAAGAACGTTTAAAGATTTGCATCCATGTTGCTACTGAGTTTTGCTAGACTCTAATTTATAAAACAGGCAGATTTTGAGAGCCTTTAAATTAATACTAATTAATAAAAATTAATACTCTTACTGACTCAAGCTCTCTTTCTATTTGAATCTTTTCCTGGTGTTTGCACTTTAATGAACATCTCTGCAAAGTGCTGCTGTTTCCTTTCCCTCGCTGGAGTTCAGGTTCTCCTGAAGTTTCCTTTTTCCAACGCTTTTTTGGAGCACATTAAAACTTGGCTTCCAGCTGAAATCTGCCATGCAGCAGAGTTGTTTTTATGGAATTGGCTGGAGTCCTGGAGAAACCACCTGATATCTTAGGAGTGCTAAAAATTAATGACCAATTCTGTAGTTAAAACTCAGTTTTGATTCCAAGATGAGCTACTTTGTGCCTGAGAAGATAAGGATTGGTTCTCTCTTATCTCTTCAGTGATAATTTTTCCTTAGCAGTGACTTGTCTTAGTTATTTAAGGTCAAATTAGTAGGAAAGTTAAATCTTGTAAATTGTAAATTAAAGTTGTGCCTGACCTCATGAAGAGACATCAGAAAAGTCTGCATTGTTATACATGTAATAAATAATTAGCCAAGAAAAAAGTGTCTCATTCTAAGTTTGGAAAGCAAAACATTATAAAAAAAAGTTTTCAGATGAGTTTCTGTTTTCTTGGTCTCTTAACTTTTAAAATCCCCACTCTAGGTGTTAAATAGTGTGCTTCAAACTAGTGATGAAACTTGCATTTTGTAGTGTTGAGTCTGGGACACCAAAGCTTTTTCTACATGTGATACTTCACGAGGCAAAAGCTGCTTGTGAGTTACTGAGTATGTTGTTATTTTCATATACAGGAAAGCTTTTGTTATCCAACAGGTGTGGTGATGATTTTTAGTCATTTAATTAAAATAATGCAGTTTTACTGGATGAATAGGAGTGATTTTGGTAAATAAAAATGGCTAGACCTGGAAATCTAACAACAGAACTTTTAAAAAGTTAGGCTGAGCTGCAAGCTCTGGTAGGAAGGAAATTGATGGCTAAAATGTGATTAGGATCAGCTCCCAGAGCTGATTTGAAGTCTGTGTGTAGCAGTTCTGCTGCCATCTGTGCAGAAAGGTGTATGTGCAGATATTGTCTGATTATTGAAGTGTAAAATACTGCAAAACGGCCTTTTAATGGTGCAGGACTCTGTAAGACAGGAGGTGAATTGACTCTATTCCAGTTAAAACACAGAAGTAAACAGAATAAAACTGATCTATTTGGAATGACCTTAAAGCTGTGAGATTATGGAAATAAATTTGGAGAAAAGCTCTGTGTGTGCAAGTACATCAGTACTTTGTCATCTGAAAATAAGGGTTCTGTTGAAGCACTTGGTACATACAAAATAAACTCCTTGGTTATAAAAGTACTGACTCGAGCCTACCAGGCAATGAATTTAATCCCCTGCAAGTCAAGTGTGAAATCCAATAGGTTAATCCACAAATACAAAAAATCCATGGTTAGGAAATAGATACAAACTGTGATTTAGGTGGAGATAACTGCTTAAAGACTTATTTATTTTTTGGGAACTAAAGAAAGTCAGTCACAGACATGGAGAAGGGAGGCACAAGTAAACCTGTAAAGAATTAAGCAACCACTTTCTAGCCTCTCAAGGGGACAGGGGTTAAGAGATACAGTTTTAAAAGTCTTTATGTTGTTGAAAAGTTTATTTGTCTAATGTCTGCTGAGACAGCGTGCCAACAACAGCAAACCCAATGCAAGTTAGAAAACTACTGGAAGAGAATATGAAGGCATAACAAAGCTATTTAGAAATATTACAGTGCAGCAGCTGGTTTTGCTAATGCTTCTTGGTTATATATAAAAAAAAATAATCATCTAAGTCCTAATTCCCTTTGTGTTCTCCCTCTGAGGAGCTGCAGTGTGTGCAGCTTGCTGGCCCGTGACTCATTCTCCCCACTGATGCTGTTTCTTTGGACAGCCCTTGTGAAAACAGGCATCTTGTGATAGTTGTCTGTCTCAATCTGAAGACAGGTATGCCTGCTAGGAAAACCAGGAGTCTTTCTCTTGCAGTGGAGAAATTGCAAATTTCTCCAAATTGCTATATTTTTGGAATTAAAGGGGCTCCCAGGCAAAGAATTTGGTATAAGAATAACAGTTCTTTACTAATGAGTCTAACAAGATAAATAAAGTAACAATAACTATAGAATTAACAATAAACAGAGCTAGGAAACAGTCACAGTTTTCTCTGATGCTGGCACCTTTCTGGGGCAAGCAGGAGTCCTGTGGGATGAGATGGATCCAGAGCTCGGGGCAGTAGGAAACCATCCCAGCAGGAAAGAGAAACGGCGTGGAGAGACCCAGAGCAAAACC
>VZTB01008400.1:138388-151387 GCA_013397245.1 Thryothorus ludovicianus
TACATACATGCAGTACCTTAATTATATACATATATACAGGCAGCTACAAATACAGGCACAGTGTCATGAGTAGTTCACCCTAAAACAAGGTCTCCTTGAGGTATGCATTGAGTCTCTCTGTCCCCTTTCCATCACCCACAGGTGCAGCCTGGCCCCTCAGCACCATCCACGGATGGGGTTGTCTTTGCTGGAGGCAGAATTAACCCAAACAGTTTTCCCTAGCATGGCTCTCATGTTAGCTGGCAATCCAGGAGGCTTTTTTATTTTTTCCCTCCCTGGGTGAGTGATTTATGTGTGCTAATCTCTGGATCTGCCTTTGCCACACATGGTGCCTGTGAAAACACTGCTGGTGCTGTACCTGGGGTTGCTGTGCTCACCTTTCTGCAAGAGTAACTCGAGCACTAAAACTCATTTAATCTCTTCCTCCACAGGCAATAGTCTCATATCTAATAAATCCTGATACCTTGGGCTTCTTTTCAGGGACAGACAGTCATGAAACTGAGGCTGGATTTTAATTCTTGCTAGGTCTGAAAAGGGTAATGGGCAAAGAAGATGCAAATGCAAAAATAAAATTATATTTCCAGCCTCTAAAAGAAACTTCTTTGCATTTGATACTTCTGCTTTCTGCATGTAATCTATATTTTAGTACTCGGATCGAATTGTTGAATGCATTTAATATGCAATTTAATATTGTTTCATTTGTAGATTTATGCCTGCAGATTATGTTCGGATTGCTCAACAGAGTAAAATCTTGATTATAGCCAAGCAGGTTGATAAAGTTCAAGGAGCTGACTGTGACTTTTCTTTTTATACAGTGGAAATTAGAGATGGTTATGGGAGATTTGGGAAAAGGAAGTAATGCTGTTAAGTATCATTTTAGTTAAGTTGAGCCATGAAGGTCACCCAGTTTTCTGCTAAGTGAGGTTAAATCCAAGCAAGGTTGGTGAGTAGTAACATCCCTTTGAGTAAAAGCTGCTGGAGGGTGCTGCAGGAGTTTTCAGGACAATGTCAGAAAAAAGTCAGTGTATTTGGAAAGTTGTTAGGATTTAAGCACACTTACGAAGCAGAAGAATGTTGCTTTCATTAGGAAATTTCTAAATTGAAAAATAAATGTTTTGATCATTGTGTCCTTTGCATTTGAAGACGAATGATACTCCCAGTTCTAGCATGAAGTCTGCAGTCCTTCCTTCTGGTGAGACATTTTTATTATTATTATAATTCTGTTTAAAAGCAAAGAAAAAGAGCTTGTGGCAGAAAAAGCTGTCTATAGAATAGAGTGGCTGTTTAGAATTGTTATTTTAATGTGAAGGGGTGAGGTAACAGAACACAGCAATAACCAGCAAGCTGCAATCTTTGACTCCAGCACCAACAGCTCCACAGGACTGATCTTTATGGGACTTGTTTTAAATTTGGGAGGAAGGAGGGGCTCTGATTAGCATATCTGTTTCAGGAAGGGTATCAAGAGTTCTCTAATTTCATATTTAAATCTGGAGTCTGATGAATTCTCGAGGCATGCAGAGAGCTATAGCATGGAGGCTGTTGTTACCCCAGTGAGATGCTATTACAGACATCACAAGACTTGTTATACAAGGAAACATGATTACTCTGGATTAAAGGAGTTGCCAAAGGCCTGAAGGATTTATTGGTGCTGCTGCTTTGAGTTATATATAACTTCATTATTTTGTTGAAAACATTGAGATCTAGAATTAATGAAGCACAGTAAATGCTGCTGAAATGAATCAGCAGATTTGACAGCTTTGAACTGACACTGAGCCACTGATGAATTTTATGGGAGCATTCTTTAGGTCTCCAGATTGCTGGATGATATACAAAAAGGAATAAATCCAGCTTTTGCATGGGGAAATGAAGCTTAATGAGTGCAGTGAGGTGCAGCAGAGTTGATGTGCTCAGGATCATATTTCTGAAATGGCTTGTAATTCCTGAGCTTGTGGGGGAGGAAATGGCCTGAGCTGCTGGGGACGGGCTGGATCTCTGGGATAAAACATTCTGGGAGCAGTGGGGATCTGCAGAGGAGGGAGCAGGATGAGTGACAGCCGTGCTCATGTGGGTCTGAGCAGGGCAAGAGGCACTGGGGAATCGTGGCTTTAGAAACAAAGGACTTAAATTGGCTTTTTTCCTGCAAACCTGAGTCACGAGGAGTGTAATTAGAGGGGAAGTGCAGTTGTGAAACAGCTCTGTGGTGTGCTGGGCTGCTGCAAGGTCTCTCCTCTGTGTGAATTAGGAGTTCAGTGCATCTCACATCCATTGGATCGTTTCAATAATCTCAGCTGCATAAATCTGGCAGCATTTTGACATTGCTTCCCTAACCCAGCTCAGAGAGTGCTGTGACATCCAGAAACGCTTTCTAGACAGCTGCATTCCATTCCTTTCTGTGAAGTCTGCAGAGATGTTTCAAGAGGATTATTGCTTTAACAAATGATTAATTGCAAATTATTTATTGCTTTCTTAAAATCAGCTCAGCAGTCATCGTTTGCTCTTGATACCACAATGCAGAATTAGTGCTGTGGGAATTAATGTGAGTCTGAATGAGAAATGAGCCATAATCGATGATGAAAGGTTTTTGAGTTTTGAAATAAGTCTTACAACATAAATTCCTTACAAGCAATACTGTAAAGAGAAAATCTATAATGGCAGAAATGGTTCTTGAGCTCCCTTTGACTCTCCCCTCTGTAATGTGACTCAGGAATTTAGTTATGTAAAAATATGACTAAGTCCCTTTTGCCTTTGAGGTACAGCCCTGGGTGAAATCCAGTATGAGATTGGATTTCAGTAAATTGGATAACTTCTTTCCCAGTCTTTTTAAGTTTAAATTTGGGACAAAACTACATCAAAAACTGGAACAGCTTCCTCATCTGACTGTTCCATGGGCGAGTGGGGATATTTTTTCTCTTCAGATAGTGTCTGATTACCAAATTAAGCTCTGAGCATCAATAAATCATTTCCCTGCAAAGTATAACCTGTAATTTTTCATACCTGTTGTCTTTTGCACCTTTTGCAAACTTCCCTTGGGGCTGTGGGTGAGTGCCAGGGCAGGCAGAGCAGGCAGAGAGCACAGAGCAGTCCAGTGCACTGTGCCCAGGTGGGGTGAGTGTTGGGTTTGCTGCTTTTGCAGAAATTCCCTGAGCTAAAGTCATTTTTACCCAGCCTGAGATGAAAGAAGAAGCTGAAACTCTTCAGGTCTCGTTCTCAAGGTTGTTTATTTTATCTTATCTCTAACTTTCTTATTCTGTCCTGCCGAGGTCTGTCTGGCAGGACAGCAGAAGGCAAACTCTCCTCCTGAGAGGCAGGGTTTATCTTTTATACTAAAAACTACGTTTACATTATTTACAGTTACTTTCCAATACCCATCCCCTATGTCACACAGTCTGTCTCTACTCTAAACCAATCACCTGTGCCACCATCACAGCAGAAATGGAGAAGGTGAAGAAGAAGGAAGAAACCCAAAAAGCCACGAGGTTCCTCCATCTTAGCAATACTCACCCCCCTGTACTAAAACCCAAAATCTACTTCTACACCCTGTGACAAACTTATTATCACTCTACTTAAACTCTTGTGCCCTGTAATTCTTCTTTTAAGGTTGGCAATCATTCCCATGGGTTAAAATCCAACCCACAGGTGTTTTGGGCTCTGTTCCAAGGTCTCTGAGCCCCCTGCCAGGGTCCCTGAGCCTCCAGGGCAGTCAGAGACCAGCCCTGGCTCCCACAGGTGAGGAGCTGGGCACAGTGCAGAGGATTTGCAGCAGCTGGGTAAACTCTGGCAGCACCTTGGGGTCCTGGCATTCACAGGATGAGGAGCCCAGTGAAAAACCAAGTGGGGGTTTTTCCAGGGCCTCAGACACTGTGTGGTGTGATCCCTGTGAGGCTCAGCAGGGCACTCCTGTCCCCAGGAACAGATGGGGAAGCACAGAGCATCACTCCCGATCCTGCAGGAGCACAGCTTAGACCCCAAAGCAGCCCAGCCTGCTGCTGGACTGTGCTTCTCCCCATCTGGAGGCAAATCAGAGTCTGCAGAGCCAGCTGTGTGAGAGGCTGTCCTGGTCTGAAGTGCTGGACCCATTGGCCAAGTGGCACTGGGATATTTTAATTTAGGGCTGCTCATTCCATGCTATGAGGGGCATCTCAGAATCAAAATCTTCAAATGCAAAAATCTGTTTGTTCTGGATGTCCGAGAGTTGGAGGGCAGAAGGGGAGGATGGAAATAATCTCTTGCCCAGATTATAAATTAGTGGCAATTAGGAAAAATCTGCTAGTCCACAAAACCCAGCACTGGGATTTCTCCAACCCTGCAAACCCTCAGCTCATTTTTCTCTCTGTATCCCCCCCAAAGGTATTTTTAAAGCTGAATGAAGACAGCTCTCATTCTTCATTGTGCTTATATTGACATAGTCACAGATGTTATTGCTATGCAAACCACTGGCATTATTTTTGCTCTTAAGTACTTTCCTGCTTTCCCTTTTGCTGTGACAATTTTGCCATTGTTGCTGGGAGCTGGAACTATTTCATTCATGGGCCACAAATGTTTTCTGTTAAGCATTCAAAACCTCCCATCCTCCTATTGTGCTTTTCCACTTTACTATAAAGTGCTCCATCCCCATCCATAGAGTTTGGTTTAAACCTTCCTCAGTTCCTGTTATTTTTAACATTTTCTCAGTTTTGCTTTTGTTCTCCAAGATGAATCATTGCTGTGAATTTAGTGGTGAAATTCTCCTGTCTCATTCACTCCCTTCAATCCCATCTCCTGCTTCCTTTGGAATTCCCTGCATCCCAGCACTTCTGCTCTCACGTCCTCTGTGCTCCATAATTTTTCTGTTTGCTTCACACCTGCTTGTATTTGCTTTGAATGTCTCCTTTGCATCCTCTGGAGGCTGGATTTTATAAAATAAATAATAAATAAAAATGTCCATCTTTTTCTCTTCCTGATTTGCAGACTTAATTCAAGTTATTTCATGGTAAACTCTCAGAATCAACACTTGCAACTTCCTGTTATTTTTTATTCTTTTGTTCCAATGGTAGTTGTAAGCTGATACAGGAATGCTTCTAAACAATTTACTTTTCAAGAATGGATTTGGTTTTTTATCAGACTTCTATAAAAAATTCTGTTCAATACTGGCTCTTTCTTGCACTTTTCCTGAGCCTTGGCACAATAAAAAATATCCCATAATTTTTCTTAAGTCCTTCTATTCTTTCACAATAATCTGGTTGAGTAATGCAGGTTTTATTCAATTTATACTTGCACATGCTTCCATTTTCTACAGCTAATGGACAAATTAATTACATCAGTAATTCTGTGCTGCTGTTAACTGATTTATACTTAATTTTTATACCTTTTTTTTTTCTTTGTCTGCATTTGAATATTTAAATCTGTTCTGTACAGAGACAGGGGTTGAGGTTAGGATCAGGTCCTGTGTTTTATCCTATTTATCCTTTAGTGAGAAGTGACTGCCTTGCCCAGCATTTACTCTGTTCTCCCTATAAAGTCAATTTAATATTCTGCTTGATTTTCCATTCTTCTTGTACAAACATGCACCTTCCAATATTTGCATCCCCGTTGAGCAAGAAGAAATTGTCAGTACCTGTTTTTCCTGCCTGTTGAGTGTCAGGTGTAATTTGCCAGGCATTTTGGGGAAATATTCCTTCAGCCCATTGCCCCTTGGCACAGCCTCCCTCAGCCCTGTGTGCCTGGGGAATTATTCCAATCCACAGCTCCTGCCAAGGCCTGTTACCTCCACATTTGACAATTAAACATCAAAAGTTACACTTTAAACCCTAATATTTATATAGAAAAAAAGCTTTTTTAATCTTGTTTTTCCTCTATCTTCTTCATGCCTGAAACTAATGTAACTTTTTGGAAATTTCAGGGTACTGATGGCCTCAGATTAAACAAATTCTCTATTTCCATTGTCAGAATGAGGTGTGTGCCCTCATTCAGACAGGAGTGAGTCCATCTGTTTCTGCCCTCTTTTTTTCAGTCAGGATTTTGCCCAGGCCTTTTTGCACTTTTTCCTGCAGGTTTTGCTGTTATTTCACCCCAATTCCATGAGTGGAGCACGAGGGGCAGCTGAATCTCTTGAGCTGCAGCTTTTGTAGCAAAGCTGCTGTCGGGCCCTTGGGTTTTGTGTTTTTATGACAAACCAGAGCATGCTGACATCATCAGCAGCTCCCAAATTTATTTTCACCCCTTGACACAAACAAAAAGGAGAAGGAGCCCCTTCTGTTCCCATTCTTTGTCCAACTCAGGTCTCTCCGTAGCTTTTTTTTTTGAGCAGAAGAGCCAAGGAAGTGAAAATCAGAGAGAAATTTGTCATCCTTGTTCTCACCATCAACTCCAGCACGTTCAAAGTCGAATTTTTATCCCTGGCAATTGACTATCTCTTCACAGAAAAATACTGGAAGTTCCTGGAATTACAAACATATCAGGCCATGGGCCAAGCTTTCCCTGGCCAGGCAGTGACAAAAGCTGCCAGTGCACCTGAGTTTTATGTGGTGTTTTTTTCTGTTCTCTCTGAGATCATCAAAACTTATTGCAGCAGTAAAATAAATATTGGATTTTAATCATTGTTCTGGAATTAAAGTGGGAATTCTCACTTATGGAACAGCCGTCAGGTCGTAGCAGAAGTTGTTCATCTGGAAATTTTAAATTAAGCTTTATCCCAGTATATTAGTAATTTTAGCAGAATGTTCTAATTCAAAATGAAAATCAGATGTTCTTCATAGAAGTAGGGAAGTCCAAACAATGGGTATTGTGTTTAGGTTACAAGACTCGTGGTCTTCCTTTTTTTAATTTTATTTTCATTGTTTACATTGCAGGCAAGTCTTTGTTCATTTTAAGGAATAAAGCTATTAGTTTAAAGGCACTATTTTTTTTTAAGTTTGTATCCAAAAATATTTTTCTTGAGCTGTATAAAAAATCAGATTTTCTGGAAATTCATTGCCCTCATGAATGGACTCCTGGTGAGCAAGGAATTTTTATTACTCCCTTAAAAAAACAGTTGCAGGCATTCCACAAATAAACAATACACGGATTGGGGGGGTGCATTTTAATGGCTATTTTATAATTATTTGTTCTTCAGTGTTTATTTCAGTATGGTATGTTGTAGTTTTTAACTCAGTTACCCTAAGAATTCCCTTGTTCAGCAGAGAGCAGAGCTTTGGAGCAGGAGCCAATTCCCAAGTGCAGACAACAGGCCTGACTCAGATATTTCATTAATTTCCATGAGTCCTGGAAGAAGAGCTGGAATGGTTCAGGCCAGCTGCTTTTAACTTCTTTTTGCATCTTGTTTTGGCAATTTTGATCTCTTCTCAATTAGATTTTCCTCCCGTGTCTCTCATGAATGAATTTCCCGTGTGATTTTTCTTTTGTTTGATTTTTCTCAGTTCAGGGCTGTTTTTGCTGAGTAGTTCACCACAGACCCAGCTCCATGGGATGTGGCTTTTCCTGTGTGCAAACCCTTGTGAGTGACAATTCTGATTTTCCTGGCACACGAATGCAGTGCCCTGTTCATGTCCACAGCAGCACAAACCCTGCCATTGCACAAGAGGCTTGTTTGAAAAATTGGGATAAGGGCAACTGGACAATCCTGGGTTGCTCCTTGTCCCAGAGGGAGCAGCAGTTCCAGCATTGTTGCTTTTGGACAGGATTTACTTTTTACTGCTCAGTCTGCAAAGAATCCAGGAGATGCTGCTGCCACCAGCAGCGCAGTTTGTGACTCAGCTCGCGCTCACTTGCTGCAGGATTTTTTCTGATTTTGAGTCATGTCAATAATACTGTGTTCACCCTGAGAGAGCTCAGATGGAAAATGGCAACATTTAGAAAATGAAAGATGTTGTACAGCCAGGATGAACCTGGGGTTTCACATGTTTGGGTCTTAATTTCCTTTTTCTCAAACTTGTGTGTGTCAGCAAGTTTTTCCTCCACTCCTTTAATCCACGAGGTAGAAATGTTGCTGTTTTTTACAGAAAAAAAAAAAAAAAGAGATTAACTGGCAGCTTTTGTGCTTGCTGCAGCCCTCAGTGTGTGTTTGGGAGCAGAGAGAACCAAAGCTCCTCCTGTGTGTGCACAGAAATAACAAAATGCAATAAATATGGACGGCAGTGACATCAGTGATCAGATTTTGTCAGTCCTTCCTCATTCGGGGGAGCCTGGCAGACTTTCAAAGGTTGCTGCTGTCAGAAAATGATGAAACAGAACAAAATGCAAATGAAAGGTGCCGTGATCTCCTTCCAACTGTGCAAGAGCAGAAAGTCACTGTGTCAGAAGCCAGATCACTTCTCAATTTTCCAGAGCACCAGAAAGCAGAGCTGCCAGGCCTGCCCTGATCTTCAGGGGGCTCAGGGAGGGAGCAGGATGCTGGGGAGCAACATCATTCCCTGGGACTCGCCCACCCTCAACAGAGTTCCTTATTTTCCTGTCTGAATCAGTATTTCTGCCCGTGACAAAGTGATTTATGTCACAGTTCAGCACCAGCTTGGCCTCAGCAAACAGATCAAAGAAATGGATGTAAACATCAGAGCAAGAGGGTGTCCAAAATGGGGCTTGGTGGGTGTTTTGAGAAGGTGAAATGAAGCTGAGTTTGTGCAAGTTCAAACTTGGCAGGACTCTACAATTTCTAATTAATTGATGAATTTTACAGGGTTTTTATTTCATTGACATAAAAACTCCTTGCAAAAGACAAATGTTTTTATTGCAGAGGAGCTGAGCAATCAATTTCTTTGTGTACCTCTCCATGCTGGGGTTTCTACAAAACCTCCAGCAGCAGAAAGAGAATCTTTGAAAAGCAGAGCCCCTTGCTGCTTTATTGCTCTGCTAAAAATTGATGTTCGCACTTCTTAAGAACAATTAGAGGGATTCAGTTTTAGTCAGCTGTATTTTAAAGCTGCAAATCTGAAATAATTTGTCATTTATTTGAAAATTCCTTGAAAATTTTATTATTTAGCTGTCCAAACAGTTCTGCCTGCAAAGAGATTTCTTGCTGCTTTCTTTTATGATGGAAAAGCTGGTGGGTGAGTGACTTATCACAGAGAAAGCAACATCTTCTGAGCAGTGTTTCAGCTCTTCCAGGGGAATTAAAGCAGAGGGGAGCAAACTTGGGTGAAACTTGGTGTTAATTAATAACACAAGACTGGAACTAAGGACCTTTTGGAATTCCAGTTGCAGCCACATCAGCTTTACTCAGCTGCATCTCCCAGCTCCATGTGCACTAATCTGAAATAATTTGTCACTTATTTTGTGAACTCCTTGAAAATTTTCACATTTAGCTGTCCAAACAGTTCTTCCTGCAGAGATTTCTTGCTGCTAGAAAAGCTGGTGGGTGAGTGAATTATCACAGAGAAGGCAACATCTTCACATTGTGTTTCCCTCTGAGTTCTTCCCGATACAAAATGAACATGCAGCCTCTGTTTGAAATAATTAGCCGTGGTTTACTGGGGGAATTTTGGGACTTTCATGTTGCACTAGCTTTTGATCAAAATTTCCCTGCACTGCCTTGTTTAATTCTGACCATCTGGATTAAAAGGCTCTCTTAATCTTAAATACAGATTGTAACTCTTTCTTTTGGAGTGCAGTGCCATAAAATTCGGGCAGCTTTCCAGCTTTCTTCATTAAAGCTTGCTTTATTATGGTTTGTCGGCCATTAAATGATTGTTATGCACAATGGGCACTTGATTATAATTTGCTGGAGCTGGGAATCAGTTACAGCAGTAATCCAGTTCTGTAATTAAAAGAAAGCATGTTTGTACCTGCTAGCATCTCCTGAGAGCTGCTGAGGGTGAGGAGAAAACAGACTTGAAAGGCAACAATTTCTGCTAATAAGACGTTGAAGGATTCTAATCTGCCAGTGGTTTTTGCTGTGCTGGGGAAGTGTGAGTTTTTTTCTGTAATAACTGGCTTTGAACCAAAATCTGTGCTTTGTGACAGGGATAAAAGGACAGATTGATTTGTCATCAATCTCCTCAGATCTTTGATTTTTGTTTGAGGTTAGAAAGAAACGTGAATTTCTTGCAGAAAAGGAGCAATCAGGGATCCTCGAATCCTCCCCGAGTTTTGTTCCTGCTCTTGTGGGTTTTTTATCAGGGAGCTCAATCTCACTCTTGCTGTTTTTTCACCTGTAAAAATTGAAAAATTGTGAGAAAATTGCTAGCTTTAAAATTATTTCAAAAGGGAGTTTTTCATGGGTGTTTGTGCTGTTTACTTTTTTATTTTGGCTGTTGGGAAGTTGAAAGAAATAAATGGAAGTTTGTTCAAGATGCACAGTTGAACTGTTATGGACAAGTGTGGCAAAGCTGCTGGTGTAATTTAATCTGATTTTAGCAGTATTTTATGGATAACCTGAAGTAGATATTTGGCAATTTAATAAATATTAGAAAATATTTCTTTATAATGTTGGAGTTACATAGCAGCTGTGTAATCTCTTTTTTCCTGAACTTATGTCTCCTAAAATTCCATCTTTAAGACACCTTCTAGTAAATCTGCACCTGGAAAACTTTCCTGAATTTGTGCACATTTGGTGAGATGAAGCTGCTAAATGAAATAATTTCATTTTCAATTTTACAAGCATCTGTTTGGCTGAGAACAATTTTCTGCCCCAGCTGAGAACTCGAGAGATGTGAACACTGTGTGCAACAAATTCCTGGCATGCATTAAATATTGGTCTGCAGGATTGTGCATGCAGGAGGTCAGACATTTGCTTTTTAACACCTCTCAAATTGGAGCTCTCAAATTAGTAATTAAAACATTCCTAATGGACTAAAATAGATAATAATGTGGGTTGTGGACCAAGCAAGGTGCTGCAAAAATCGAGGAAAGCTACAGAATTTAAGTGCTGTCTCCTCCAATTCTAATCAGAATTCTAACAACAACAACTCTAATCAATAAAACCAATTCTAATCAGAGTTGTTGATGATTTAATCAGGAAATTTCAGTGTTGTTAAACAGGTGAGGGACACAGACTGGAATAAAACCAGGATTTGATAATTCTGCCTTTCCTCAGCATGGGAACCCTGACGTCCTGCTGGACACACAATTGACATGTTCAGGTCTTCTGAGTAAGTTAATAACTTGGAAATTCAGTTACCTGAAAAATCCTTTCTTTTCCTTTTTATGAGGGTGTTCTTGGGGTTTTTTTAATACCTTTGTTGATTTTGGAAAAAGTAGAAGGCTTTCCTTGTGAATCTAATCTTCTCAATGGCAAGCCCTTGCAGTGCCTTTGCCAACAGTTTATTTCACATACATTCAGTCCAGTTTTCTTTTCACATATGTGAAATATCATCTTGGCAAGTGGTAAACAAAATATATACAGCAAAGAGAAAGAGACCTGTGTTTTTTGTCTAAGTGAAAAGATATGTTTTATGAAATAATCCTTTCATTGAAGTGAGTAATTAAAGTTAAAATAAATAAGATCTTATAAGAGATTGCACAGTAATTATGTAACTTTTAAGAGAAAGGAGTTGATGGTAATGAAGGCTTTTCACTTGCCTGGGTTTTTCTTGGAAAAGTGCAGGATCATGTGATGATGTAGCACAGTGTGTGAGAGCAGTTTGCTGCTCCAAAATCCAAACATCCCAAAGTGATTTCCAGAGCCCAGATGTTTATCGGTTCTCTCTTCTGGAAGGGAGCAGGAAGGTTTTTATTCCAGGTTTCTGTCCAGGGGGAATGGCCTCTTGGGCATGGCCCACAGAGGATTTATGGGTGAGGAGAGAAAATTGCTCCTGTGGCACCCTGAGAATTGTGAGAAAAATTATCCCGAGCTATTCCAGCTTCAGGAAATACATACATACATATATATATTAAAAATATATTTAAAATATAGCATATGATACCTGCTAGCATCTCCTGAGAGCTGCTGAGGTTGAGGAGAAAACAGACTTGAAAGGCAACAATTTCTGCTAATAAAACTATTTTTCTGAATGCAAACTGAATCAAATCAGGAGTGTCCCCAGAGCATTTGTCTGAGCCTCAGAGACATTCTGAGGTGTTTTGTTTTATCACTGGCTCTGTTTTAATTAGAGCATGGTAATTGGTGATTTGGTGACACCAAATTTCTGGGTTTGATCCCAGTGTGGGCCATTCACTTAAGAGCTGGATTTATATTATTACAACTAAAAATACACTTAAGATATTTTAATGACATATCTACTTGTCTGCTTTCTCAGAATAAGATTAATTAAGTTGACTTAAATACCTAATCCTACCAGATAACATGATAATTTCAGGGGAGAAGGGGAAAACTAGAAAGGAAGTAAAACCTAATTTAAAAATTAAAAAAAAAATAAAAAAGTCAAAACCAAATGTTGATCTTAATTTGCTGTGTGATCATTGTAGTTCCAAACAGAAAACTAACGGCATTGAAATTACATATTGTGGTTTGGGGATGCATTCTTTTACCATTTATTTCTATAATGCAGCAAAAGAGAAGTATTCCTGCAATCACCATCTCTTTCAGCATCGCTGTGATTTCTGTGCTTGGCTGGAAATGCAGCTGTACTTGATTTGATGTGGCCAGTTACAGTCTGACAAAAACACAACAAAAACTCTCGGGGAATTAAATGGTATTTGTGTTCCTTTTAGCTCTGAAATGGACACAGCAATCTGTAGTTGTAACAAACAATGAGAATGTTTTTAGAGGAACCTGGTGTTAATCAAATATGTTAAGAGCACTTCTGTGCAAATATTGAGAGATTTTGGAGGTTTGTTCTGGTTTGAGAAGCAAAACCAGGGAGACACTCCAAGTCAGAAATACAATTTATTAGGAAATGAGAAAATAAAACAAAAAGGAAACAAAATACATGCAATAAAAAAAAAAAAAGAAAAGAAAAGAAATCACTGACAGAGTCAGAATCCAACCTGGCACCCTGTGGGTCAGGGTGCTGGCAGCAGTGCAGTTGCAATGGTGGCTGCAGCCCTGCTGGAGCAGCAGCTGTGGCTCTGCTGGAGCAGTGATCCTGGAGAAAGGTGCAGCCTCTGCTGAAGGTGCAGTGGTGATGG
>VZTB01008401.1:5274-23059 GCA_013397245.1 Thryothorus ludovicianus
TTCCACTGTAGATGAAGAACTTCAGTTGTCAGAAATCAAAGATCAGACTTGGTAATTCAGATTTACTCATTCACTCTAGAACATGCCACATTCAAGACATGGTTGGGAATCACGCTTTTAACAAAAAAATAACCAAAGTTGTTTTGGTTATATTGGTTAGAGTAACCAAGTATTACAACTCGGAAACACACCCATACACCAAGAAGAAATGAGGAACTGATAAGGTAAAATTGACTTTTGCTAGAAGTTAGGTTAACTAAAGAGCTGATGAACAATTAGAAATGAAAACAAATTTAAGTGTAGTTTAGCTCAAAAATCAGATGTCAGTAACCACAAGAACAAAGGGTTCTCCATTAAAGTCTGGAAAATAGTGGCCTTTTGATGCTGCTGGTCACCCTAAAATTTCCAGAAGATAAAAGAAAATTGAGTCTTACAAAAAATCTACCCTCCATTTTTTCCAGAGAATGGACTTTTGCAATGGAAAAAAACTGCTACAAATAAGAGCAGCTAATCAACATGTTATAGAAAGTGAACAATTCCTTCTCTGCCCTCAGCTGCATGTAAGCCAGACAATTCTTTGACAGCCATACTGTATAAACCAGGGCAGAACCCAGAACAAACCAAAGGAACTGCAGTCAGACGTTGTCTGTCAGGCTGGTTGCACAACAGAGGCAGCCTCAAGACAAAGGTTTTTCTGAATCTACTTATAAAGATGGGGCACCAGGCAGTCACATGTTAATAAACTGATATCACTCTCACCTGCTGTGAACATCTGGATGAGCTACTTACTGTTTCAAATGGCACCTCTCCCTCATGACTGAAAAGTGAAAATCAGCAGATTCAGTTACACACTCACTAAGTACAGCACTACACTACTTAACTTTAATTGACATACAAAGATACCTGCTGTGAACAGGTATCCATGCTCAGATTCATATTCAACATGCTGCACAAGAAAGCAGAATAGAGTCTCAGTTACAAGTTGGCTAAACACAAAGACAATTTTGTTCACAGTGGTACCTTCTTGCTATTCAACCTGCAGTTGTTACTGTAGAGAAAGCACTCCTAAGAGTCAGAAGAATAGGGCAGTAGCATCAAACTTCACTGCTGCGATAAAGCTTTGATCTTCCTAGCTGATCATCTTTCCTGTCTGTCTCACACAAACCTTCTTGGTCATGCCCAAGACCAAAGGGGTGTCATGTAGTTTCTATTTGTTTGAAAGTGGTACCAGAAAAACACAAACCAAAATGCAATAGAACAAACCAACCACATACTCAACCAAGAGTTCAACATTCAATGCATTTGCACCAAAGTACAAATAGGAAAATAGAACATAGAAAATCTCATAGAAAATCTCTACAAATATTGCATATGGCTCTATTCTTGGTCAATTACATTACACAAAACTAATTGCCAAGTAATCCTAAACTGAAAGGCAAATATAAATGACCACCTTGTTTGGATACACCCTCCTTTCCCTATTGTAGGAAGAGAGATTTGAGAAAAACGTGAAGGCAACTAACGAGCCTGAGAAGACAAAAAGAATACACAAGTATTCTTCTCAAAACAGATACTACACAAGGGAAAACACTAAGTTTGTCCTTCTTAGCCTTAAGATAGATTATTCAATCAAATTAATTCTTCTTGTAGCAGACAAGCCTCTAAGTATCACAAGAACTTTGTGTCAAGCTCATTAGTTTCTGTAAAATCTTGTACCATCATTCCAACATTCCACAGAAATTGCATAAAACTCCACTGAAATCAAAAATAATTTTTGGGTGTTATTTATTGTTTATAAAGTTAGCAAGAGTTCTGCTACATCTTTCTAGTCCTAATAATTCCAACACCATAACCAGTAAGTACTAGGTACAGCTGTATTTTTCAGGACACAAGCATGGATGAGTACCATTGCTGAAAGACCAATCTGATAAAGACATTCCTACTTTCGGCCACATGGCTCAACAATACACTTTTAGTCAACTTCTGTAAGCTTCCAAATAAGACTATTGAGTTATTATTTTTCATTTGATAAAAGAGGTAGACACAGTGTAAATGTAATTTCAGAGACACAAACAAAGAGTACTTTCAGACACTAACTCAAGGTAGAGCAGCAGAAATAGAACAAATGTTTACTCTCTTAACATGCTTTTAGGCAGTCATGGCATGAGCAACTTGAAAGTCACTAGTCACACTGCAACTCAAACCAAAAACCTTGGTCTTTTCCAATCTGGCAAGGTTAGTATTTCCCATCCAGTGACTTATCACCCATTCTAGTTGAGAACTGGCACTCTCTCAGCAAGTTTAATTTTCCATGACGGGGTAACATTCACAGAAACTTTAGCTCAGTTTAGCCAAAGGATTGCTAGACAGTTTGCTGATAACAAAATGTTATCAGTTCAAGAGATAGTAGATAAGAAGCCAAGATACTTTTTGCCCTCACTTCAGCCAACACAATCTACTAAATAAAACAAAAGTTAGATGAAGAGGGAAGAAAAACATGGTTGGAAGATTCATTTAACAAAAACCAGAAAACAGAGCTCTTCTTGGAGGTGGTTTCCTGTCTGTCTATTTAGCAGTCTCATCTGACCTTCCCACCTTCCTTCCCATACTTCAGTGTGACTGATGAGGCAGAACCTGACAGTAACTCACACCTATCAGGATGGATCAAAACACAAAGACATAGTGAAAGTCAAGCTGCAATTACAATTAAGAGACAGTCTTGAATCAACTTAAGAAAGACACGGTGAAGTCTACTTCCCACTAAAGTAAAATACAGATAGCTAAGAGGAAGAGCACATTATGTTGTCCTGGACTTTACTAAGCAATTTGTAAAGATACTTGATACTTACTGCTTCCAATAGATGTCTAAAGCTACCTGTAAAAACCCTAATTATGGTTCACCATGCACTTAATATAGACTGTCCAAACAAAATCAAATTACAGCTTCCCTAGAGGGATATTTTGACAGTGTTCCAGAATGCTTATTAAACTACAACACAATCAAGAATCCTAAGTCTCATTAGACACATTACCTTGCCACTGGTAATATTAATACTTGCTAGAAATGAACCCAAGCTAGGAAACAGAACAGGTTTACCTCATATTAAAAACAATTTCCCCATAACTAATAAAGGCCAGCTTTGCCTATAACTAATAAAAAAAAAAAGATGAAAGGGGCATTAAAATGAGCATCTTAGGTTTTAAACTTTTGTCTTCCTCAGGTTAAATATGCTCTTCACTATACAGCTGGTCACTCTTTTATAAAGAATGTGGCAGCAGCTGCTGCTGCATATTTAGCACCACAAGGTTCTATTTTATAGTGAAAAGTAATTTAAGTTATTTTTCTTAGCTGGTTCATTTCCTTTAAAAGAAGATCTTGCTGCAGTAATGGTAATTCCAGAAACCAAATTTTTGAGGAAGTTGTTCTTAATTCAGAACTTCAAAGTCTCTATATTTTCTGATCCATTAGCAGTAACAGAAGAGACCTTTAGAAGTCAACATTATCTAGAGTTAAAAGTGGCTGTAATACAAGATTAAAGAAGTGACTTTTGTCCAGAGTACAGCTCGTTCTTTCTGTGCAAGATCAGCTCCCATCTCTTCTGGAAACTACTTCATATATTTTCATTAACAGAAAAGCATTATCTCAAGGTTGTAGCAATTTAACTTCATTACTAGTATAAAATTAACTAATAATTAACTAATTTATACATGCATTCTAGACAGTTTGTTCTTTCCATCAGAAAAAAAAAAGCAAGATAAACACCTAACACAGAAATACAGTGTCACATTCAGATCAAGTGTCACATTAAATAACACTGAGCAGAATCAGATCTTGACTTAACCAGCCAGTAAGCTAAAGCGTTAGTTGTTCCTGGGCTATTTACAGGCAAACACAAAAAGAACACATTCTCATTCGAAGTTACAATAATTCTTACCAAGAAAATTAAACAGGAACACCCTACAAGTAACACAAAAAATTTCATTAACATAAAGTAACAGCTAGCCTATTAATGCCCCCCTAAATTTTGGTAACATGTCAAATGTCCATGAAACCCTACAGCTTTCCTTCTTCTGTCACGACTCCCCCAAAGTCAATTCTTCATCCAGTCCAACCCCAAGCTGAGCATGGTATTTCTTCAGGTATTGCAGGACAGCTGCAGGATCCAGAAGAGAGACACCAAACAGACCACACAGGTGCACTGAAAGCAGCATATGTTTCGGAAGTTGTAACATTTGACAGACAGCCGTAGTTCCACCCCCCATACAGCTCACTGATGTCATGGGTAATTTATTGCCTTTTAAAATTCTAGTCGGCATGTAATAACAAGGACAGGATTAATGCACAGTTGTTACCAGATCTGTCACTCCTTCTACCCAAAGGGTCACTTTACCACAAATGTAAGTTTACAGCATGCCAGTGCCTCTAGGCCTCATGCACACGCACTTTCACCCGCTCCTCGACAGCAAGCCCACACCACTGTGTCTCTGGCTCTCATGACTCACACGTTGCCAAAGGATATGCTGCACAACCACACGATGGTTCAGTCCAAAGCAGTGAACCCTCCCCTCGCATGCTTCTTCCTTCCGCCAGCACCCAGAGAGACAGAACAGGAAAAAAAGCCAAAAATGTTACACGAGGTGTACACGCACTTTTCAGTTATGGGAAGTATTAGACAAGCAATTTTTCCAGGCTGTCAGGAAACTACTAATGTCACAGCTGATCTCTATCTCTTGCTGGTATCCTTATTCATCTTTACTTAACCCACGGTCATTATATACTAGAAGATTTTTATCAATTTATGGATGCTGTTGCAAAAGTTTTTGAAATTTCACACTGATTTTTTGATTACTTCTTCAGACCACACAAACACTTACCAAAGAGTGAGTATTTTTTAGAATTAGAAAGATACCATTTAGGCAAGATTCTGAAACTATTAAAATCTAAGGTCAGTAGCTACCAGACCTCATATACATCAACTGAAGAGACCAGGTGTTATGGTATGATCTACAAAGATAAAACCACAAAACTAACATAGAGTTTACCTTCCCAGCATAAAACTGCTTTAACTCATCTACAGCAAAAACCAAACCTAAAATAAAGAAAAAGGATCAGACACAAAACTTTCAGTCAAGGACAAGAGAAGCATGTTTCAGAGAAAACTGCGAAGGCAAGCCCTATATCCTTGGCTGTCATCATAAAATGTAACCTCAGCTTCCCTTTCTTGCACGCCCTCTGTCCTCCTAACACCAGAGGACTTCCACAAACATCAAACACAAAGCAACACATTATGTGGATTTAAAAAATAAAAAGAAACTGAGCCAAAATATCAACCACATTGGATGTCAGCTCTTTCAATGATGTCAGGTGACTCTCTTTCTCCACTCCACCAGAAGAACACACACACACAGGAACACTGACAGGAATTTAAGGCAACTGTACAAACCCCATCAGCCAAGACAAGTAGCTTTTTGTAGAGAAACAAGCTAACACAGGACCACAAGCCACATTCCACATTGCAACTCAAACTATTCAGAGAAAGCACATAAGCCACTTCTACTATATAATCACTAGACTTTGTCCCCTTTTCTGTACTATTCCTTCAGTTGCACCCACGCACAGCTACCTGTGATGACATATCTTTAAGTTGAACATCCTGGCTGATTCAGCATGGAACTCCCAATGCAAGGCACCAAGAACACAAAGCTGTACAGTATATCCAGGAACTTCTTGCCTACTTTCCCTCAGAGACCTGAACATCCTCCTCTTCACCCACACACATTACTATCTAAAATGACAAGCACTTTTGCAGTGCTCTAGTGTACAAATTCACGACAAGCACTTACTGAGAAAGCAGGAGGAGTCTTTCACAGCAGAACTCTGAATTGCAAAACAGAATAAATACAGAGTATGATTTCCAGGAAGATCCTGGGACCTGATTTGTGACTCTGACATGACCCTGTATTTCTGTTTCCAGTTCACAAAAAAGAACAAAGCCAGGAAAACCTGCATTTAGTTTGCAGTTCCACATCAAACAAAACTTAATGAACTCAACAGCTAAAAATCCCGCCCTTCAAATAAGTAAAATGGACTTTTAAATAGCCTACCATTTTTTTTTAACTTTGATTTTAAGATACCTTTAGTGTCACTTGCTGAGAAATACATTCATCCTGAAGCTTAACTATACAACTTCAGCTATCCCTTAAAGTCAGCATGACTTGAAATTACATAGCTCACATTTAGCAGGAGATATAGCACTTTGGCAAAGTAACAAACCAAGTATGCTATCTTCTAGAAGTTAAAGGCCATGAGCTACCCCATATTTTCCAGAGCTATAATCATATGTGGCCCTTCAACCCAAATGACATTAAAAAACAGACACTGAGCTGCTACTGAACGTCTCTTTCCCAAAGTTTTAAGAAAACTATACTTAGGCTCAGCAGACCACATCTAAACAGAGCCAGCTACTTCAGCTGTGTCAAGTAGGACTATACAGGCAGGTATGTTTAACTGGATTTCCCAGATCTGCATATGTTTTTCTTGCTAAGGTTCTCCATCTGGACACGGCACAGATTTAAACATTCTTCAGCAATATGCTTAAATCAGCAAGTCTTACCTTAAAATTCTTACTCTAGTCCAAACCATACACTTAAATTTAGGCAGACTGCTTTGTATCCAAAATTTAGTTCCTAAGCTTTTTACACTTCACAAAGAACATATTAGTTAACATTATAAAATTACATCTTTACAATCTATTAACAATAATATAATATTTAGATTAAAACGGCGGAAACATCACCATTCTCCCTCAAAGCAGTTAACAGAATTACTTTTCAAAATACTTTTCCTAGTGCTAAGAGCCAAAAAAAGCTGTACTTCATGAAGTATTCAGTTATGCTACAGTTTATCAAAAAAAGTCAAAAAGCACTTAGTTTTCACCTCCCATATTATATATGACTTTTCTCAAAGTTATTATTTTAAATTGTTTTTGCAACGAATTACTGTTTCCCCAAACTAAGGTGGGAGGGTTTTGTTGAAAATGTAGACTTCAGTTTTTGCATTCAGCTCCTTATAGCCAGCTGAGCTAGAAGAATCTTGATCATCTGTGTAAGATGCCAAGCTCTGCTGGTTTTGGCTGGGGTGGAGTTAATTTTCTTCACTATGGCTGATATAGAGCTGTGTTTTGGATTTGTGCTAAACACAAGAGTTGATAATACAGAGATGTTTTTGTTATTGCTGAGCAGGGCCTACACACAGACAAGACCTTTTCCGCTTTTTGTCTTCCAGTCTGGGGAGGAAACGGGGTGTGCATGGGAGGTTGGGAGGGGACACAGCAGGGGCAGGTGACCCAAGCTGACCAGAGGGATCTTCCAGACCATGTGGCATCATGCTCAGTACAAAGAGGGGAGGACAAAGAAGAAAGCAAGGGAATCTATGGAGTGATGGCATTTGTTTTCCCAAGTTACTGTCACCCGTGAGGGGGCCCTGCTCTCCCGAAGACGGCTGAACACCTACCTGCCCATGAGAAGCAGTGAATTAATTCCTTGTGTTGCTTTGCTTTTGTGCACAGCTTTTGCTTTCCCTACTAAACTGCCTTTATCTCAATCCATTAGATCTCTACCTTTTACCCTTTTGATTCTCTCCCCAATCCCACTGGTGGGGGTGAGAGCAAGCGGCTGCATGAGCTGTCAGCTGGGCTTAAACCATAATACTCACCTAAAAAGAGATGGAATTACCAAATCCACAACTGGTAATTCTACTTCACCGTATTTCCAACGGCAAGCTCAGGTTTTACCACAGGACCTTAGAGTAGTCATATAACCATGAACTACTATACATACTTAAGAGGAAAAAAAACAAAACAACTAAGTATTTTCCAGCCCTGGAAACATAGCAAGCTTGCAGAAAAGGGAAAAAAAAAAAAAACAAAAAAACCAAAAACACCAAAAAAATAAAAACCACACAAAAAAACCAAACCAAAAAACAAAACAACAACAAAAAAATCCAAACCAACTGAAAACACAAAAAATCCCAAGCAAAACTGAAAAACAAAACCAAAATGACATATAAACTTAATGAAGTCATTAACTTTAACTAGTTGCCCCACTGGATTTGGTAACAACAGTCCTAAGGGAGAGAATCCAGATAAAAGACCTTCTTCCTAGTCCTTTATTTCTTGGTGGAAACAAAAGCCATTGTAATAAAATTCATCCTCACTATAATCCCACTTTGCTCAACTAAAGCTAATAGGAATATTTTTTCTTTCCTCTGGCTTACTGCTAGTTACAGACAAATACTCCTACTCACCTACTCAACACTACACTTTTTAAAAGAACCAATGCTGCCAATAGTTGTTTTACAAACAATCATTTTCAGAAACAGATTTTCCACAAACCTCCTCTCTGTTTGGATGACAGACTGTCCTCATACACCCTCCAATAAGAGGATTTCTGGAGAGCAAGAGTGTGTGTGAGGTTTACTTTGGAGGATGACAAGAAATCAAAGGAGTGCTGCACACCCGAACACTAACTCGCAGTTTATACACCTCTCTATCACAAAGAGAAATGGAATAAAAACACGACACATTGACTGCATCATAACAAAACATACCATTGCTACTTAGATATTAGATTATCTTGCCTTAGTATGTGGTAACAGCATTACTTGCTTACTCCAGAATAAGATGACAAGCAAGCCTTTACTTGCTTGATAAGAAAACCTTACCGTTGGCACTTAGTGTTTGGGCATAAATCCACATGTCTGTGATATTTACTTACTGTTGACTTAGAAGAAACCTTTTTTGAACCTGAGAGGCTTAGCAAAGCAGAAGGAATTTTTAGTTGTCACAAATTCTCACATTTCTGACTATTTAAGCAGACACTTGATCAGCTGGAGCACACAGGTCTTGGCCATATCTAGGCTCTAACCAGGAGCAACAGCAGCGTGTATCCAACTCTCAGACTGCTTCTCAAGTCTTTAGCTGCACAGTTTTGCTCCCTTTTAAAAATGAGTGTGGTGATCCATCATTTCTGGTCCCCGTAATATAATACTGTTTATATTGATCCCAAAGAAATAGCATTTGTTAAAATTACTGCCCATGAGATAGGCATGGTGTGCTGGGCTGTATTCCTGGCAGCCTGTCACCAACAACGGCGATCTTACTTCCACCTCCTGCGCTGGTGTCACAAAGGAAAAGAAAGTCATGCTAGTTACAGTAACAAGGAAAGAAAGTTTGAAATACATCCTTACAGTTAGGCAAGGTACAGATTTACTTAAGACAGGAGGCATAAGATCAGACATGCCTATCACCTACTCCTATGTTGAGTCATTCAGGTCCATGCTGCTAAGTAATGCATGATCTGTCAAGAAGCAACTAAGGTCTTTTTTTCTTTCAACATACAACATTTTTGCCAAGAGAGAGGCCCAGCAAGAACCTTTATCCAAGCCAAGGCATCAACTTGAGCAGTTTCAACAAGCTCTTCACATCTAGAGGTTTGTCCAAGCATATTGGCATCAATCTGTCAGCAAAAGAAGAACAAACATTTGCAGAACCAAATGCGTTTTCACAAAGACGTAACTCTTACACGGGTTGGAACTACAAGAAGCAAACCATTCCCCCTTAAGCTTTTATATTAAACAGAAATGTCCTTCCACATAGGTTGTGGAAGAAACAGAACTGTGTTTTTCTGGAGTTATGGACAGCTCAACCCTGGCAGAGTATGGACAAAGCCTTAAGCAACCTCAAGGCGTAGTGGGAGGGGTCCCTGCCCTGGGTGGGATATTTCACATCCCTTTAACCAGTTAACATTCTGTGATTCTGCAGTGGCTGGCAAGCTTTTAGCTATAATTACCAAGGCAATTGTACAATTTGCAGTTTTAACTACAGTAACTTTCACTGCTCCAAGAAAAGGTTACATTAAAAGCTCTTGCTGCTGTAGCTGAAGGTGCTACTTCCCACACCAGAATAGCAGCAATTCTTTCAATATACAAAGTATATTCTTTCAATATACAAAGAATAACCAAAATCTTAAGAAAAAACCTCTCTTTTCCTTTTGGTTATAATGCTTTCCATTCATATACAAGTAAGTATTTAAGTATCACGATCTCATACCCCTCCTCCAAGAAAAACAAACAAACAGAAGAAAAGCCCAACCAATCAACCAATAAAAAAAAAAAGAAAACTCAAAAGAGAAGTAAAAGCAAAATTTCCTTTCCTTCTAAAATTCACTTTGTAAGTGCGTAACTTTCCCAGTTTACTCCAGCTCTGCCTCCCTAAGAAGCACACGGTGCTTTCTACAGTGTACCCACCTTTTCCTGTATCTTCTGCACCCTTTATCTCTTGTTCTGAGGAGAAACAGCTCACAGGTTAATAACAGTGACTATTAAATATGAACATTTAATTGTAATACTGCATACTCTTTTCTCTCTCCAGTAAATTAATAAAGACTTGGGTTGTTTAGCTACCTAGCTTTCAGATTAGGTCACAGTCAACCAAGGAATGCAAATGCATGACTCTAGGAAGGAAATAAGAAATGGAAAAATGCAAAAAATAAAAGTAAGCCATCTCAGAACAACAAAGGTAGTATAAAATTGGAGTACCTATCCTTATTTTGAATAGTAGTCACAAGCAAACACAGTACCTCTCAACAGGTATACCTATAAAGTAAAGCAAAGTTTTATTTGAACTGAAGAACTTCAGAACCTTGGAAGGAGAGACAGCAGCCTAATTTTATTTAATAAAAAAGAAAGTACTGATCATGTTTAGTTTTCCATTTGAGCTGCTGAAATAGAATGGTCCTTATTTCAGATGCAGATATGCTCTGACAGTAGGAAAGACTAACACAGAACCAGGAAAAATAGATGAGCCATGGGCCAAAGCACAACACTTTGGAAAAAGCAGACAAGACAAATTCTTCAGTTGAGCAAAGCCTACTTCTCAAAGAAACAAAACCATACAAGTCAGATGAGGATGTTTAAAAAAAAAATTATTCTTCAAGAGAGAAAGCAGCCCTACTACAACTTCCCAAATTTGTATTTCCAACTCATTCTAGTTTTTAACATGAAAAAGGCACCACAGTAGTTTGATTCCAGTTCCTCAAAGTCTCTGTGGAAACGCAGCTATCACTATCTCTCACCACTGAGACTGCTGAAGAATCCTCAGCATAAACACGAGAAAATAGCCAATGCTGCACGCTCTGTAATTTATTCTAAGTGCATTATTAGATTAAGCAACTGATGTAAAGAAGCATACCACTAGCAAATTCTTTCACTGTAAGTGCAGCAGCTTCTGCAGCAGTGGATGAAACTCTTGAGTACTTAAACCAAGTACTAACCGGCTTTTGAATTAAAGACGATGCTGGTTTCATTTGAAATGAGCTCTGAAGATAAACTGTCCAGGCTGGTAAAGCCAGCCTATACAGTGTTTATCCCTGCTTGGACAGTTCAAGAGAGTACAACATGCATCATAAGACCTTCATTACCTAAATTTTCCTTAATAGCTTAGTTTAGAGATGAGGCACAGATTAGCTGAATTGGCCAAGCTGTCCTTAATACAAGCCTGTCATGGCTTGTACCTACAACTAAGCCAGCAACTAAATACCACGCAGATGCTCTCTCACCCCATCACACCTCACATCCCCCACCCCATCCTCCCAGCAGGGCTGTGGTTTCACCCCTGGGGCAGTCAGTTTCAGGTGTACCTGACACCTCTTCAAGTGAAAGTGAACTGTGACCTACTCTGCTGCCAACCGGATTGAGAAAAATGTGTTAACAATACCAGTTGTGGCACCACTCAGCTGCCTTTGACTCCAGCTGTTACTGAAGCCTCAGCATGTGCAGTACAGCAGCATTCAGAGGTGGCATGACTTCAATCAGGCCACAAGAGCCATGGTCAGACTCCACTCTCCTTCAGACTTAAATGCTTGTATGATGCTATCAGAGGGTAAGAGGGTCCTGCTGGTCACTCCTTGGCTCTGGAGCTGACCAATCAGCTTCTGGGTGAGAATCACAGTGTCTCTGCTGGTGCTAGGCAGACACCAAAAGCCCACTGGTGCCCTTTCTGGCCCTTGAAATGTACTCTCCTGAGGCAGCCTGTGCCAAGGATGCACAGGGACCCTGGGGCCATCGCAGTGGGGTGCTTTTGCCACTCATTCCCAGTCAAGCTCACTTTAGTCTCCAATAGAGTCAGCTACTGGGATGCCCTTGTCACCCCAAAAGTACAAATGAGTTCTCACTGTTTATAGCTTGACTGTACACTAGCATAGGCTAGAGCCTTATATACCCATGAGTCTGACATGCTAGGCCACTGGACCCACAGAGTCTATTAAACACGACTGCCCCTCTCCTCCACCTGGCTGGAGCAGGGCTTCTCCTCTCCTGGTCACTTATTTCATATAAAGAAAACAAGACTAGAATTTCTTTCAAAAAAATTAGGAGTAAGATAAGACCATTCACTCTGCCCACTCGAGACTGGAGGAACAACTTTTCTGGTAAAAAAGCAATTTGTTTTTTCCTACAACTAAGGTACCAACGCCTCTAGGATTGAAGGTAAATTTTCTATCCCACTTTCTCATGTCTCCTTTGTGATCTCTCAGATAAAAACACAGAGCAACCCACTGTGTCTACCCTCTACAGCCTCTCTCTTGAGCAGAAGAACACTTACTGTTAACAGCACAGATACTGGGCTATACACATGGGATCTATTTTTTTGTTGTTGCTTGAATTTCTGGAACAGTTTTTCCCATTTTTCAAGTGGTTTTTTCATAGCAAAGTGCACAAGGACTCAGTACTGCCACAGCTGGCAAGCTACTTTGCACACCACCAGTGCCTCTTTGTCTCCCCAGCTTTGTCTCATTACCACCAATAAACTGGCACACAACAACGGTGAATTATCTACTCCACTAGTATTACCACCACTGGCATGACTCCAGCATGGGTCATGTGCCCTGGATTTCACCTGGATTTGTGGGTGACTGCACATTGTTTTGGTCATAATAAACCATCACCAACCTGGCTGATTTCTTCAGGTACTGAACACGGTGGCCCACTTGCCTGGGGGGCATATAACATCTCCCTTGACCGGGTACCTCTCCTTCACACTTGACAGGAGTCACCTCCAGAGGCTGATAACTTGTATTCTTTTCCTAATTGCCTCGTTAATGCTGCCTTCTATAGAAAGAAATCCCAGTTGCTTCCCTACCCTAAAATTCCAGCTACTAGCTCTGTTACTGCAGCACCAGAGTAGGCAGGTAACAACCTGCTCATCTGGAGGATGGCTGAAGTCTCTTCACATATTCCACAGTTCACTCAGGCATAGGTATTGAATTATTGTCTCCTTTCTGTCTTTTCCTCCTGCTCTTGCAAAAGCCCTGCTTCACCCTACTTTACTATGAACTGACTTCTGTGTCCATTTCTTCTTGTTTATACAAGTGACTGATACTTGCAAGGGTTGTTTCAGCTGCAATGCCCATCACTGGAGGTAGAGTCTGTCACCTTCTCGACATATTTAAAGACCTTCTCTTCTTCTGAGGGTAATGAGCAGGACTTTCCCTTCCTGGAGCCATACTGGCTCTGACTCATACCTGCATTGTCCTTTGGGTCTTTTACAGTAATTCTCAGAATAATCTTCTCCACACTTTCACCGGTCACTGAAGCAAGACCAGTAGTTTCCAGGATCACCTTCATAGTACCTTCTCTGAGGAAAATGTTAGCCAGATTGCAATTGAGTGGCAACTCTCCCAAGACTCCCAAGACTGTTCAAAAATCATTGAAAGAGATCTTGTGATGAATGACATCAGGCATCTCTTTTGAGAACTCTTGGCTGAATCCCACTAGGCCTCAAAGACTTCTGAGGATCCAGCTAGTTTTTCATTCTCATAGCCATGGTACTCCAGCCCAGGGTGCTGGGACACACTTGGCCCATTTTCAGTGTTGATAAGAGAGGCAAAGAAAGCGTTAAACATCTCTGCCTTGTCTATGTCCCTGTTGGTGAAGTGATAATCCTCATCCTGTAATGGGCAAACTTTATTTCTGCACTGCTTTTTGCAGACGTGTCAAAGAAAAAAAACCCTTTTTTATTGTTCTGACAGTCGTGGCCATCTTCAACTATAGCTCAGCTTTGGATATACAAATTTTCTCCTTACAATGGGGAGCAGCATCTCTGTATTCCTCACATGTCACTAATACAACAAATGCATTCAAAAATTTTACTCTAACATATACTAATCAGATTTATTATTACCTGAACTCATTGTACCTCCTATTGGGCATGAGAAAAACACTATCTTGGTTTAACACCAAGCACCCAAGTATCACACAGCCACTCATTTGCTCTCCCCTCTTGCCAGTGAGATGAGATTTGGGCAGAAAAGATACAATCCATGGGCTGAGATAAAGATAGTTTAATAACTGAAATAAAGTAAAATTAATAATAAAAACAATAGAAAGGGGGAAAGAGAAAAGAATAAAACCCAAGAGAAAGAAGTAATGAACAACACAATTTCTCACCATCTGCTGACTGACACCAGGCAGTGACTGACCCCTCTCAGCAAACTCCCTGCAGCTTATATATTGGGTGTGATGTTCAAGGGTATGGAATATAACTTTGGCCAGTTCAGGACACCTGTCCTGGCCATGCTCCCTCACAGCTTCTTGTGCAGTACATAAGACACTGAGAAACTACATGGTTTAGGGTAAGCACTACTTAGCAACAACTAGAAATAACTGTTACTCAAAGGATTCTCATACTAAATCCAAAACATGGCATTGCACCAATTAACTCTATCCTAGCCAAAGTCAGGACAAAGTCTTAGAGTTTACCACACCAAGGGCACCAAATCACCTTCAGATCTGTAAATAATCCTTAGTCTGGCCCCCTTTGGCCAAGCAAAGAATTCTTTTAGCATCTATATGCCTCTTATCATAAACTTTTCTGTCTAGCCACAACCCTCAGATGCACAAGGACCTTAGCTGGGTTTGTGGGATATTTTTTTTTAATTGATAAGGAATCCCCAAGTAACCAATTAAGCTGGCTTTAAGACTTTGAAAAAGCAGGGCAGCAAAGAGTGAACTTAATGGGAAGCAGATCTGGCCCGCTATTTTAAGTAATCTTTAGACAGTGGGAGGGGGCGGGGGATGGGAAGAGGGTGAATGGGGAGAAGAATTAAAGTTTTGCTTCAAGACTATCCAATTGCTGAGAATGCTACTTTGCCCTTAACATTAAGTATATCTGTCCTAGATTTCCAACCCATTCCAAAGGAGTATCACTATGAATTCTTTTAGGGGGTGAATTCAGCATATGAGTGAACTGCTATACGAGCAGTTTAAGCGTCGATGGTATATCATATCTGAGTTCACAACTGGCCACAATTTGATCACGCAGTAATCAGGAAACTGCTTCCTAGTAGAGAATGACCAGAAACACACTTCAACACCACAGAAGCAATACTGCACTCAGGAAAATCCTGAGTTTAACAGCCATTTGTTTTCCCAGATGGCATACCCATAACACTATCTCATATATACAGCCTGTAAGTCTCAGGTCTCTGGTTCCTCTTGGTGAGTTTCTCTTCCTTTAAATAAAAAATGCCAGTGGACTAATACAATTGTGTTAACCGGGTTAAAAAAAAAAAAATTCAAAGATTTATTTACACTTCATACCATTTTCTTGCTGCTCCCACCGGAAAGCCACAGCTGCAGAACAATGATACATAAATCAGCAACAAAAACAAAACAAAACAAAAAAACCCAAAACAAACAAAAAAAACAACCAAACAAAAAAACCCCGTGGTATCTGACAATTCCTTGTGCTGCAAGAAGCAGCAGGAAAAGCACAAATTTTATTCAGGGACAGACTACAGCAGGGGCAGCTACCTGGTATCTTATGCTTGGACTCTAGAAGAAGGGTTCTTTCTGGTCTGTGTCGGAACCAACTTCAAGGTTTAGCTTAACATATTCCTCCTCAAAGCTTCAGGAGTAAAAAAGTATTCACAAGTCCCTGCAAAGCAAAATTCTACGCTAAAACTATGTTCATATAGTCCTAAGTGTGTACACTTAAATCAGGAGGCAGAGCTCCCATCCTCCATGTTCTATGTAAACAATACTATTCAGATGCATGTAGCTCAAAACAAAAAAGCCTTATAGAGGTGTTCTGCTACCTCTGTTTCTCAGCATCATAGACACTGCAAACACCAAAAAAAAAAATAAAAGGTAAGACACTTAAAAACAATTACCAGGTGCATGAAATCACAATAAGCTTATTAGTAAAGTTACTATACTGAATCTGTAGGCAAAGACAGTCTACAGTGGTCTAGGCAACTTCTGTTACAAAAACGGCGACCATCCTCAAGAAAATCATCTTCCCTCTCCTCCTGAACAAGGGAATCTGACCAGGAAAAATCTAAGTACTTTCTGCATTACTAGTACTGGTCTGTTTCAGACTCCAAAGAATCAAGCACTAAGCAAATCAAGCACAGACAAAGAGCTTTCAGGCTTATACTGAGAAAACTTCACACTTTTGGCAAAGTATTCCTCAAATAAAACCTCCTTCATGGGCTTTTATGTCTACCTCTCCTTATTTTTTTTATTTTATTTTTTTTGCATGGCAGCTTCTTTTCCTCCAAAAAGCATTAACATTTAACATCAAACTCAAAGTATATTCTTTCCTACTATTCAACAGAACACCTGGGCTACAAAAAAATTGCTAAATACCTGTTTTACAGCTGTGAATTCACATTATTTGCTTACTGAGTAATCAACTAGCAGCAAAAGTTATTAACTAGCTCTTGCTAGTTAATAACTTTTTTCTCCCTACTCTGGAAAAAAAATCTCAGCTTCACTGAGATGACTATCACTTTGCAGTGATTCACTCTGGTACACAATGAAATTCAAGCAATTCACAATCTCTTCACTGCGGCCACATATAACCTTAGGAAGAAGAAACTTTCACAGCATGCTCTGAAATACAGGCTAACATATATTCCCATTCTCTAACCAAGAGCAAGCTAGTTTCACTGAACTACACAGCACAGCAAGTCCTACGTAGACATTAGTCATCCTATCGTACAAAACACTGCCACACCTCAAACACTGGGCACTGAATAAAAGTCAGCCTATTGCGTACTCATTTATAAATTGTCTTCAGCAAAATTTGGGCAGACATGCCTTGCCAGAATTCCTGAGGAAGCTGCTGGATGCATGGAACACTAAAACGGTTCATTCTGGACTGTGCAGTCAAAAATCAAGTACGTATTCCCACACGCGCATGCCAGGACTCTGATCTGTGTTTAAAAGCACGCTCCAGTTAAAACTGCCTCAGTTCGACAGTACCATTCTCAAAAGCTCATCAAGGACGATACTTTACAATCACCAGCTTCCGAGAGGTGTTGTCAGAGAATCCTGCTACCGTTTTCTCCTAGACTGACAGTATAACAAGGAAAACCTTCAAACGATCGTTTGAAGGGATTTCTGTCTGGGCTTTTTGAAGGACCTTGGATAAAACAACGGCGAAATTATAAACAGAGTATCTTACATCAACTACAGCTCTGACCGACAGCATTTCCCAGACAGAGAAAGTGCCTGTGGAAGACCCCCACGGAAGGCCCTCTCGGACAGCCGACAGCGAGGCCTCGGCCGCTGTGCAGAGCCGGGGGTGGCCGCTGCCCGCGCACCTGTCCCTCGCCCCGGTGCGCGGGGTCGCGCCTGCTCGCCGGGGGGGACGCACACCGGAGCGGCGGCGCGGCACGCTCTCACGGAGCGGCGCAGGAGCTAGCTGCGGTTAAAGAAAAATTA
>VZTB01008401.1:23560-50764 GCA_013397245.1 Thryothorus ludovicianus
CAGCCGGGCCCAGCCGCGCTCAGAGTGCGACCGGAGCGTCATCCCAAAGTCGTGCCTTCCTCCGTCCGGCGGCCCCATCCTGCGGCTTCGAGCCGCCGTGACCGGCTTCACTGACCGGGGCGCCGCAAAGCTTCTCGCAGCCCTTCCCGCGGTGTCCTTCGAGTGCCCGGGTTACCTGAGCGGCAGCCCGGGCCGGTTCAGCGCACCTGAACCAGTGGTGGCCGGCTGGCGAGCTGCGGCGGGCGGGCGCAGGNNNCGAGCTGTGGCGGGCGCCAGCAGCCTCCGCCGGGATCTGCCGCGCCGCCCGGCCGGGTGCTCCCGGGAAGGGCAGCTTGGGCTGTGCTCGTGTCCGGAGCGGCCTCGGGGAGCACTGGTGCAGACCCCGCCACTCCGATGTTGTCAGTCAGCTACAGATATTCAGCACCTGATGTCCAGGAAAAACTTGCACTTGCAATCCTTCAGCTCTCGGTGGCCAGGCTCTGGGGAAGAACGGCTTCATCACCATGCTGGCTTGCAAAGAAAGTTCACAAAGCAGCCAGCTCTCTGAGAACTGTTAAGAGTCCCCCCTATCTCGCCTTGTCCTGTCTTTAGTTCACAGTATCATAATGCTCTCTGCCCAAAATCTACCAATTTCCTCTTTTCTGTATTATGCCAGCTTGAGGTCAATGCCAACGAAAAGGCAGGTAAACACGATGGCCACTTCCTAATAGTTAGTTCTCTGTCACAGCCCTTGTTTAAAAATGCAGATAGTTTTGATAGTATAGCTTTTATTAGAACCATAGAGAGATTAAGAGAGAAAGATAATTGAATAGATTCAGGTAACCAGGAGATACTTACAGTCTAAGAGCTTTTTGCAAGATTAGAGAATACAGTCTAGATTGATGCCAGGTCTTTAAGTCAAAGAACGGACAGAAGTACAGGCTTTCACTGTAGACTGACAACTGAAGTGTCCTTACTAATCTTATGTAGACTGCTCTGCTATATCTGCTACTTTTACCCAGCTCAGCTAAGGAAAATGAGGAGGGGAACCTGTCATAAATATGTTCGTCTTTCCTGCAAAATTCAGTTAGGGTACCATAGACACACTGTTCTCCCATACTCCTGTTGCACTTGAATGAGTTTCTTCACTGGCAACTTGTTGGAAGATGTCAATATTTTTCCAGTATTGAACTGTAGCACATGAAATGTACCAGTCGTGCAGAAGCAGCAGATAGGCTCATACATGCTTTGTATTTGACTCACAGCACAGTCATGTCTGCCCACATGTCAGCTCCACCTGAAACCTTTTTTTATGCTGTTCACAAGAATTATTTTGGAAGTTATCATTCTCTTTTGAAGACAAGATTCCCTTTCTGTTTTTCAATTCCAAAGGGAATACTTTTGAAGCATCCTTTAGCTTACAGCAGCATACTTCCTCCGTTTCAAATCCAGTTTTTAACAATTATTAATATTTAACAAAATACTGTGGGATATGTAGTATGTGTAGGATAACTAATACATAAGGTCTGGATGAGAACTAGTTATGCCGTTCTGTAGAAACCACACATCTAAGCAGTTATGCACTAGCAACAGAGAATAAAAATTTAACATGATCACTTAAGTTCTTGTTAGAAACTGTTACTGTACTCTAGCACCAACACTTCTAAAGATAGGCTGGGGAAATCCCACTAATGTTCAGAGTGCTAAGTCATGGGTGTTGGTTACTCTGTGTGTGGAAGACATAGCTCCATGAATCAGGGCTTCAGTCAATGTACTCAGCAAGCTCAAGATCAAGGACTAGTTCATCACCATTTTGTCAAAATTGATAGGTTTCATTTATATTATTGTATTCTTTCTTCCCCACCAAGTCTTTTAGTTCACTTATACTCTTGGACAGATTTAGGGCTATATATATATCAATGGTCTTTCTCCAGTCAGAACAAAGATATGTACTAAAATAATTGTGGAAGAGATGACTGCATCAAATTGTGTCTGATCAAGGTAGCTAAGGCATGAAAATTGAACTCTGAATACAAGCCCTGAGAATTGCAGAGCCATTACTGAGTTTTGCTTGGTCTTGTACAAGGTTCCACAGTGCTTGCTTTTACTAAAGTTTTACAATAACAGCCAAAAAGGACATCTCAAAGCCACAGCCCAACTGGTTTTAATTACATTTAATAATTCCTCCCCTTCCCACTTGAAGTGTAAGCATTAAAGAAAATCCTTGTAAATTCCTCTGAGCATTTTCCATTTCTAAAAAATAAACAAAACCAAACCCACCACTTCTGAAGGAATATGAACAAGAAGAAATAGGTCTTAATCCTCTGAGAAGCCTGCAGCAGTTCTCAGCCAGCTCTAGTTTCCATCCATTTGACTGTAGGTGTCTTGCAGCAAGAATTAGGAAGATTATGAGCTGATTACTAATCTTTCAAAGAGCATTCAGGGAACATTCCAATGGAGGTGTTGAAAGGATTTTGCTGTGATCTGACAGAGGAGGCAAGACCTTGAGAGCCTGTTCTCTGTCAGGTATAGCTGGATAGAATTCTCACACAGAAAAAGCCTGCCTATGTTTTTCCCATTTTCATAGCCATCACTTGCGTGCTTCTGTGTGTAAACACTATTTGGATATTTGGTAACTCTTCTAGTGTATCCCTTCACAGTATAGATATTCACTGTGAATTTACCTCATTATAAGAATTCATGGGACAATTTGGAAAAAGAAATATCTTTCTTCTTTATTTTTTTGAGCTTCAGCAGTTAAATATGGGTCTTACAAGGATGAAGAGTCCTATTCTATCCCTCATGATTAGACAATATAGAAGAATAAAATCCACCTCAGTATAAACAATTAGTACTGATACCGTTTTCTTGAGGACATAGAAAATAATCCTTGGGAATAGGCTGTCTGTAAAAGAAGATAAGGAAGTTGCCCTCTAGCAGTGCTACAGCTACTTTTCACTAGGATTATTTTGTTTTAGACTCAAACAAACAGCACAGCTGTAAATAACACTCATTAAACAATTAACAGGTTCCCTGATGGAGCTAGGGCAAGTGAGCAGGGAGGAAACCAACTCTCGCCTATTTCCAGAAGTATTTCAGTGTTTCATAAACTACTTATTAGAACGGCGAGTACTCTGAGCAGTACAAACTGTATATGACTTTTCCCACAAAAATACCCTGTGAAATATTTTTTGAGAGTCAGAATCACCATTTGTGAGGAACACCTTTCAAGATCAAGAGAATGAGATTTCTTACTGCTGCACTGAGTTAGAAGCTGGCAAAAAAAGTTAAAAAAATTAANAAGATATGACAACCAAAGTTGCTGACGGTGTATTTCCCTTTGGATTATAACTGCCATACCATAACCTCTAGGCAATTAGGGGTTTTTTAACCAGCACTTATTTTGCCAATTGAGGTGAAGCAACACCTCTTCTTGATGGGAAAGATTATGAAAATATTATTTCTTTCCACAAGCTGAGCTAGTCTGTGACACAAACAGTATTTCAGCCATTACTATAGCAACAGCAGTAATCCCTTTAGAATTAAAACACAAGAGAGCATTGATGCATATGGTATAGTGGTATGAAGAGGCCAAGGTAGATTCTAAGATAAGTTCAATTCCTTGTGTGTGCACATGCACACAGACTAACAAGCCCTGCTGCAAGTGTCAGGTTTTACCCTAGACTCTAGGAGGAACATGAACTCTCAGTCCCAGCACCCATTTTCCCATATCCAACTGAAAGAAGGGTGCAAGAAAGAAAACAAGATGTAAAGCAGCCCAGCTAGCTAAGTAAATGCAACAATTAAAGGCACTAGAGTAAGGCAAGTCAGTATGCTCAAAACACATGGTCTGGCCTTGGGCCCCAGCAAAACCCCAAAAGAGCTGAACTAAGGAACTGAATCAACAGACCAACACACAATTTTTATAAAAGATGTGAAAAAAAGTTGGGTTTCCAAAATGCTTGGCATGCATGGAGGCAGTACTACAACCTAGAGTACTCATGTTCTGCAGACAGATATCAAGTAAAGCGTAAGTACTGAGTTATTACACTTAGGAGGGAAAGTGCTCTACCAGAAGTAAGTTGTTTCATCTAAATCCTGTTTATTAGACCTCTCAAGATTTTTATTTGGATGTGAAGAACCTAGGTGTTATTTCTTTCACTAATATACATATATGCAAAAATTGTATTTGAATACTTAGACTTTCATACTCTGCTAGGCATTCTTTTAGAGACCCAGAGTGATTTCAACTCTCAGATCTTGTTTCCATATTTAGAAGTGGTGGCTATCTTGATGTAAAGCCTCCTCTTTTTGTCAAACAGACATATTTGCCTTCACTCACCATACTAGCATAAAGCAAATATTGCAGAGGTGGAAAGACATACAAAATCCCAAGACTGGGAGAGAATAATCAGGCATTTCAGCACAAACAGGATCTTGAACAAGATACATGAGAAAGCCTCCTCTGTTCAAGGAAGCCCTGCCTCTTTCACAAATCGAAGGTAAGGACAACAGTGAACTTTGGACATGATACAGAGGTTTACCTTGGTTGCCATGTGACTTGTTTCTGTATAACTAAGCTAGGTTTTATAAGTGATCCTCGATGAAAGTCAAATGCAATTAACTCACACAGATTTCAGGCAGCCTCTCTTTCTTTTACCAATGTATTGATACAGACATTGATTCCATAATAGTTTCTAGCAACATTTCCTCAGGTGCCATCTTTAATTTACAGACTATGTTTGGATTATTTTCTGTTCATCCTTATAAGCTTCCTAAGGGAGAACCACGAAAGATGCCACTGAGAAAGAGGCATCTACTTAAACTTTCTATCCCTAGAAACAAAAAATACACTGCAACATTTACATATATTTCTCCTGCTCCAGGTGGAGTCAAGCAACTTTCAGGCTGACCCCATTTAAATTGGATTTCTCCATAGGCAATGCAAAACTTTTCACAACAGTGTAAATCATAGAATACGTGATCTGCCCTCTGCTGAATGTACAGCCAAGCCCAAGGTTAGAGAAGGTTGCACTAGACACACACTTAAAGAACAGCTAATACACCATGGAAGTACAGACCTCCAAGCAAAACCTCAGACTAGGTCAGACTCAACAGGATGATACATGAGGAAATCAGTAAGTCATGCAGAATACCAATAAACAAAAAAACAACAGACAAAAAGAAACCCGAAACAAAATACCAAAGCATTATTATCTCTTAGAAGGCTTACAAGTCTCTCTGTTTTCTATGATTTTAGACAACTAAGCCAAAAATCTACTTTGCATTTCACTACATTTCAAAGCACAGGTAGGCCTCCCATCACCTACATGCTCCTAACTTTACTGGTCAACTTTCTCTCTTCTTAACATTTTTATCCTGTTCCACTCCCCTCCTACTCTCTGATATCCCATTCTATTTCATTCTATTCCATTCCAGCATATTCCAGTGCATTTCCTTTCCTCTCACCCAAAAAACCCCCAAGAATTCCCTTTGTTTTTCTAAGTTTTTGTATGTTTTCTGTTTATCTCCTCTTCTGCTCATTTATCCAATCAAAAGCATTTTCTAGCAGGGGATTAAGAGGCCTCCCCCATAACACCTTGCATCAGGCCACATGATTAACCCTTTCTTCTCCTACAGCTGATAGAAGTTATCTTGATATGTGATCTCTTCTCTCCTCAAGTATAGTCGAGTCTTCTCAAGTCTCCTTGAGTCTCCTCAAGTCTCCTTGAGTCTCCTCTTCCCCTAAGCAGTTTTCTGCTATTTCAGCAAGATATTCTCTGTAGTTCTCCCACTCTTATCTCTAAGCCTCTTCCTGTTCATGATCACATTTCATCTCAATGGAAGTATTTTGATGTTCTTTTCCCCAGCCTCCTGTCAAAGTGCATTTTCACACAATTATAGATTAACAGAGGTCAAAAATGAGCTCTCTGTCTGTCCTCATCCAACTGTCCTTTTTTTTAAGATATGAAAAGCCTCACTAAATTACTTGTTCAGAAAATAAAATACATTAATGTGCCATCACTACCCCTGACACTAACATGATGCTTGATGTCTGAATGCCATATTGTAAATGATAGAACACATCTTCCTGCAGAATTTCCTGTTAAATAAACCCTTAAAGATGTGCCTGCATTGCTGCACCAAGGTTCATTTTTAATTTGCTCTTTTTTCCCTTTGAAATCTTTGGTCCTATTAACAATTTAAACTGTGTTTTTTCATTTGATACTTTTATTAACTTCAAGAAATGGAGCAGCTTTCCTGTAGATCCTGCAATAACTGGAGACAATGACACCTTTGAAATTATATTACTTATGTAGCAGAGTCCTTTCCATGTGTTTTTTCATCCCATACTGTGCTATTTGAAAAGCAGTGGAAAAAGCTGTAACTGCACCTCACAGAAATATCCCTTGCCTTAATAACAAACATTTTCAAAGATATGCTTGCCAGAAAATATGTCACATCTTTTGTCTATTCATTTTGTTGTTCTTTCATTGCTCTGAAGACAACATGTTCGGGATTGAACCAGCTGAACAGATGGTTGCTATGTGTCCAAGTCATCAGGGAATGAAAATGCCTGAAAGCAACCCCTTCCTTCCCCCCACCAAAATAAAATCACTGAGACAAAATCCAAAATGCCACATATACAAATCAATGTTCTTCTTCCTACGAAGAAAAAGGATCCTCACGCAGAGAGCATGTTGCTAAATTGTATTCAAAGGCCTTCCCTTCACACTATTGGAAAATAAATTTATTAATTTATTTACTTGCATACTTGTGTCCTAACTCTTGTTAATTGATGGACTATCCATGTTATAGATGCTTTTTCTACAAAACACAGACCTAGAAAATGGACATGATTCCTTCCTCTTGTCATGTAGGCTGCCATGTTCAGAAGCTCTTGCTGTAATGCTAGGTCTGGTCCCTTTTCAGTGAAGAAATTTTGGTGCAGATTGGCTAGGAACTGTCTCTGTGTTTTGCAGCCAAATGCAGACATTTAACTGAGAAAAGCCTAAGGTGTCTCATCTGAGAACATAAACTTTGTTCTGTACATCATAGCATTTGGCTAATATACTAGTAAGAGCTCTTGAAGGTTAAATATAACTGTTCTGACTTCAAAATTCTGCATTAGCCAATGGAGAGAGAGACACATATTAAGAATAATGTGAGTTGGTATATTCTCTTATAGTTATTAGAGTGAACAGTATCCATTGGAACTTAAATACAAGTACTTTAGGTTTCAAGGACTTTGTTTTTTAAGTTTACTTTGAATTTTAACTGCATTTATGATTTAATTAATTCATTCAAACTACCTGTTTGTTATTTTAGAAGCCCTAAAACGCATGACTTGTGTAACAAATTTCTTTAAAATGTTTTTATTTACTTTATTAGTTAGAATTTATTAATAGATTTAGAGTATGGATAGTTATAGATGAATCCAAGCCTGCCTTGTCCACCTTGTTGGTTGTATCTGATCTAGCTCTAATCAATAGCCCAGTAGTCATGTTAGGATGATGCTGTGCCAGACTAATACACCTCCATGCCATGCTGGTGTGCAGCAGTTTTCCACTGTTCCTCCATTAGAGTTTAAAGTATGCATTCTGTACCAAAGTGTTGTTACTTTGTGGGAGCTCACTTGTCCAATGATTTGGCAGACTATCTGAAAGAACGGAGAAATGAAGATAAATACTTCACAAAGAGATCTGAGGATAAGTAGATTTATGGAGAAAAAGCAAGCATCTGGTGAATTTACAGTCTTTTTGTTGCTATTTTTGGGCTTCCGAGACGATTGAGTTAATATACTTTGTAGAATCTCTCCTGTACCTATGCTTTTTGTGAAAATGCTTGGCTTAGCCATATGCTCACTAGAGGTCACATGCAGAACCCTGATAGGGAAATCTGGTATGCATTTACTTTTATTTGAAAATCCATGAAAACATTAGAAATTCTCTTGGATGGATAGAATTCATACAGATGCTTCTGTCTAAAATGAAGATAAATTCTCTCAAGTAATTCTGGTTTGATATTCATTTCCTCAGCTTGTGTGGCACAAGTCCAGGAGATGTAAAAACATCAAAGAAGGGGTAGATATTTCCCAAATGAGCCACAATGAGATATTTCCCATTTACTAGCCACATATAACCTAAAGAAAGTTTTCTGTTCATGCATTAGCAAAATACCAAATGTTGAAGAACATGTAGTCAAGGATTAAAAGGCTATATACAAGCTCTAAAGAGAATGTTTTCTCAGTTTTCCAAGTTTGGTTTATAGACAGATAAGAGAAGATTTCATCTAAGCAATAAACTGGCTGGGCACAGAGGCAGTCTGACTAATAAAAATACATTATGTTCTTGTAGCAGGATATGAGATCCTTTAGGACACAAGGTGATTTGTATTCCTATCAGTTATGATAACAAGTTTTTTGAGAAAAGTTTTTTGGTAAGAAAATTAAGGCTCATACTGATAAAGAGACAGCTCAGACTTTTCATAGTATTTACAGTTTCCATTCAAAACAACAAAACTATTTTTATTGAACATGGAGATCTTCTAAGAGGAGACAATAGATTTTGTTATACGTGTTACAGTGGAATGTAACACATGAATAGACCAGATAATATTTTGCCTGTTTCAAGTTTTTATATTGATAAGCTAAAAAAGCTTTCAAGATTAATTTTTAAATTAAGAACATAATTATTAAGAATAAGAAACATTTTCTCTTTTTATTTCACTTAGAAGGCAAAGTTAAGAATACTTCAAAGCTTTTTGTGAACTGATCCAAACTCATTTCCTGCTCTTAAAAGCCCTGATTTTACTTTTGGAGTTTTACAGTTCATTATTTCTTCAGGTTGCACACTCTGAGAAATAATTCAGCATCACGTGACAAAGCGAGGGCGGGTCTTTTCAACTCCATACATGAAGTGCCAACTCATACTCAGAATATGGGTGCCTTAACAAGATATTGTGAGATATGAATGCAAAGTGAGTTAGTTATTATAGGACTACCCATCCAGACATTTTCACTTGTTGAAACTACAAGACAATTTTCTGTTGGAGGCCAGTAGAAAAAGCAACTTCTCTTTCTTCACTGCACAGGTTATTGTTACCTAAAATGTTGTAAATCATCATATATTTCTTTAGCATAATTTGTTTACATTTGTTTGATGTGTCCTTTTCTCTGTCCTGCCTATTGGTCTATCACAGAATCACACAGAATCACACACTACCACACAAGATTGGAAATTATCTCTGATATCATCAGGTCCAACCTAACACTGAATATCTACTTTCATGTCAGTGAGACCATGGCCCCATCTGCCACATTCAGTTTTTCCTTAAATACCTCCAGGAACAGTGACNCTCCTATACTTTGCAACTCTTACCATGAGGAATTTTTTCATATATCCAATATCCAATCTAAACTTCTGCTGGTNTCCATTTTAAACCTGTCCTGGCACAACTTAAGTCTCTGTCCTCTTGTCCTATTGCTGATTGCCTGCTAGAAGAGATCAATCCCCACCTGGCTACAGACTCCTTTCAGGCAGTTGCAGAGAGCAATAATGTCACCCCTGAGCCTCCTTTTGTTCAGGCTAAACAACCCCAGCTCCTTCAGCTGGTCCTCACCCCTCCAGACCCTTCACCAGCTTTGTTGCCCTTCTCTGGACATGCTCCTGCCCCTCAATGTCCTTGCTGAATTGAGGCCCAGCACTGGACACAGGTTTGGAGCTGTGGCCTCACCAGTGCCAAGTTTAGGGGGACAATCACTGCTGGCCACACTCTTGCTGGTACAGGCCAGGGGCCATTGGCCTTCTTGGCCACCTGGGCACTGCTGGCTCATGTTCAGCTGCTGTCACCAGCACTCCCAGCCCCTTTTCTGCTGGGGCACTTTCCAACCACTCTGCTCCCAGCCTGTGACACTGCCTGGGATTGCTGTGACCCAAGGGCAGGACCAGCACCTGGCCTTGTTGGATGTCATTGCACTGGCCTTGGCCCATCTCTCCAGCCATTCCAGCTCCCTCTGCAGAGCTTTCTTACCCTACAGCAGATCAATGCATCAACCCAACTTATTGTCATTTTCAAATCTGCTAATGGTAGACTCAATCACCTCATCCAGATCATCAGTACACTTATTAAACAGGACTGGTCCCAGCAGAGACCCCTGAGGGACACCACTGGTGGCTGTCCCCAGCTGGATGCAGCACCATTCACCATCACTCTCTGGGCCCAGCCATCAGCCAGTTCCTAACCCAGCACAGAGTGCTCCTGTCCAAGCCACGGGCTGCAGCTTTTCCAGGAGTGTGCTGTGGGAGACAGTGCCAAAGGCCTTGCTGGAGTCCAAAGAGACAACACCCACAGCCTTTCCTGCATCCACCAGACTGGTCACCTGGTCATAAAAGGAGATCAAATTGATAAGGCTGGACCTGCCTTTCCTAAACCCATTCTCGCTGAGTCTGTACTGTATGTTCCATATGATCACTCTCAAGATGATCTGCTCCATAACCTTGCCAGGTACTGAGATCAGGCAGAGAGGTATGTGTCTATCCTGTCTGTCTATCACATGCCCTTGTATCTGCCCAAGATTTATGGCATATGTTCTTAATTTAACCAAGCATTTTAGGTAATATCTAATTATCTAAGGTAATTATATTCATAATGCTTTATTCTCAATACACCTGCGGGACAAAAAATAGTTAAAGCTTAAGCAGAGCAGTTACATTATTCTTATCAGTTCAAGGAAGTCAAAATAGAAGCATGTGGCAAGCAGGCAAGAGACGGCAGTGCTGTCCAAAACCTTGACCTTTCAAATCAGATCTGTCAATGCCTGGAGGTCACAAAAACTTTATAAGAAAAGGGTAAAGTTGGCTGACAGCAATCAGTGAGTTACTCCCCATAACATTATGCATACTATGCATTTACAAACACTTGTCACAGAGATGTTTTTCGTTCAGATTCCCTCTCACCAAATGCCTTGTCTTCTTCCATGGCAGCAGCAATTCACCCCCTGGCAGTGGGAGAGGTTGTGCTGTGAATAGGAATGCAGGACAATCCCAAGACTGTTTCAGGAGCTGCACATAGCCATTAATTTTATGATGTAAGAATACGTTGGAATTTCTTCATCTTTTTAACAACCATGGAATGAACTTCCCTGTTGAGTCAATTTACTTTTGTTAAATGTGGGCAATGTGTCTTTTATGAAGAGAGATGAGTCCAGGAGTATTTCCTTATCCTGAAGACCATAGAATGGTAGTAATGGCTGTGCTTTACATTTTCCACAAACGTGTTCCTGTATGATACCTGAAATGTGGGTGTATTCTTTACACCTTATAAAAAAATACTGAGTCCTAACTTGATCTCAATTCCATTCTTTGCCAATGACTTTTATGGGATATCTTGGGTTTTAAGCCTTTTGCATTCACAAATATATATGTAGGCTAGCAGAAACATAACAGAGTTGAAAAATAAATTTTGTGGTTGTTCCTGGCACCAGTACTGATTTGAAATATAGTTTGCTGACAAACTGAATTTTGACAGTCTGAAGTCAATTGACATGAAGAAGTAGAGAGCCTCCAAATGGCAAATGGAGGTGTCCCCAACATCCCTCACACACCTGGGAAACTTATGAGTTTTTCTCATTGACATTTTGACTATGTCTTGAATATCCACTAGGTGTCTGAATATGAAACCCTGCTAAAGGACCAGGGAGGGTTTTAGGCAGCTAATAAACACTCTCCTAGTACTAACAACAACCAACTAGCAATTCTTTCATTTACTAATATCGTAAAAGCACTAGCTCAGAGAACTGTTAGATTGCTTAGACCTCAGAAAAAGGTATTTTTACCTTATACCTGTATGGAGACACGCTGAAGAGTATATATGAAAAGTGAAAGAGAAAAAAATAAAAACTTTGGGGTTTGATACTGTTTACAGATTAATGCATGTGGGCGATGTCTTACTGTAAACACAGATGGCTGTGAACCACACTAGGTCATGCTGAGAATCCAAACATATATTTGCAGGCTTTTTATTCTCCACTGCAGCAATGATTACTCAGCAGAAGGGCATATATTTCTAGTCCTTAAAGTAAAATCTTCTTGATTAGACAGTTTGGAATTTAAATAAATTATAGATCCAGCAAGTTGAAGCTTAAGAATGGTGTGTCTAGTCGTGTTTCCTTTATTGACTACAAATAAGGCCTGCAGATTTCAGTTTAGAAATTTTCCTGTAAAGATGGAATAGGAAATGCAATGTCACGTTTCAAGTATTCACAAGACTTTATGTTGGCTTGAGCTAGAATGCAAGGTAATCCATAACAGAAAACAAGGTAGAGCAGTTTTATGCAGCCACATAAAAAGGCAGATGGATAGAAAGAACAAGACAGAAGATAGAGAATTAGTGTGAAGCTTGAGCAACTAGTTCTGCTGCCTGTCCAGGTACATACTCACTGGATGACCTTGTGCTGGCTGTCCAGGCTTTCCTGCCACCCTACTATAACATGGGATAACAAGACTAACTTGCATAAGCAGGGCGTCATTAGGGTTGATACTGTCACAGGTATTTGCATAACCACATAAGACCATATAATTACCTGGAATATATAGGCACTACCTGCCTATAATAGGTTAGTGTACAGATAGCACAACCTCCAAAGGTCAATGGGCTTACCTCCAGATTAGTCTTGGTTTATAACTACATATTCCTCTCACTGGGAGCTGTGGGAGGTGAGGAGACCAGAGAGATTCTTGTTCTACTGACAGTTTTTCCATGGGTCAGTTAAACCAAAACTGCAGCCTTACTAGCTAATAATAACCAAAATGTCTCCTAGGGAACAGCAGTAGTACTTAAACCTGTGTTTAAGTTAAACTTAACTTTAAAAGTGTGGTTTATGTTTCTGGTGTAGAGACACCATAAGCACTTAGGACAGCTGAGATAGCACCAATTCATTTACTTGTACTGGCTACAGAAATAAGAGGCCATCATGTGAGGTTTCTGCAGCACAAAGTTGTTTTTTCCATAATGGGAAACACAGGAGAATGCAGGGAAGCAGTTGACCAAACAGTGGTGGTTAATTTGTTCCTTTCCCTTGTATTGCTGGGTTGGTCCATGAGGATGGATCCTCAGAGGAGGATGTGGAGAACATTATCAGTTAAGAAGTCCCATATAACAGAGTGCCAGGCTCAGCCAGCTGCTGTCCAGAGGGCACATTGCCACAGAGAATGTGGATGGCAGACATCCTGGGAACCACAGAAGTGGCAGTACAAATGCAGCCAGGGAGAAGAGCATTTTAAGGATGCAATCAGAGTCATCCTTTGAGGGCACAAACCACATGCAACCATGCTCCTGTTCATAATGCTTATCTCAGAGAGTCTAGTTATATACAGTAACTCTCCAAGAATTCAATCAGTTGAAATTGTCCATTTAACAGAATGCAGATTTATTAGCACAACAATAAGAGATCATTATTAAATTTTGTTTGTTGCAGAAAATGTTATTAATTGAAGCACCACATAAGTCTCCAAATTGCCATTTCTAAGAAATCGAAGCAACTTTTCAGCACACTATTTAATGTTCAAATTTTTCTGTAACATCTACAAAGCTTACCTGCATGATCAGAGAAAAGATGGGCTCAGAGAATGCTCTTCTTGAATTCTTTTGCTAATTTAGCCTCCCTTGAGGCCTAACACTGATTGAAAACTACACTCCTCCTTTTCATGCATTCCTCTTCTTTCCCTTTCATTGATAATAATGCTGCTTTGATCACACAGTAAGATGAGCTCCATGTTCCAGATGAAAAGAATGCAACAATAACAGCAACAAAACCCACAGGAATTAAAAACAATTTTCAAATGGTTCACATGGACTGCCATTTCAGGTTCCAGCTGTGCCATCTGGTCTCACAAAAGATCTGATTTCTTCCCAAAATATCATGCAGCATAGCTTCCAGGGTAAAAATTAATTATAACAACTTCCCTTTTTCCTTTGACCTAGTCTAAATCTCTTCTACTAGAAAGATGATTTCATTTTCATCTGACATTCTTTATTTAAAAAAAAAAAAAAAAGAAAAAAAATAAAATTTTAGGCTTTAGGCAACACTTCCTCCTTTTTCTCCTAGAGTTCAGGGTCTTTTTCAACTTGAAATACTATGTGCCTTTGAAGTAAATATAAAACAACATTAAACTTAGGCAGTCCAGATTTCAGCTACTGAATACCACATTTTTCCTAACAAAGAGTCATTGTTACACGTTAAAATAAAAAATTTAACCTTCATATCCATGAGAAAAACTGCCATGCTGTCCCTATTTTAGAATGTCTAAATCTAGAGCACATTTGCAATCGGTGAGTAATCACTAATAATTATCATCACTGTCATTCAATAGATTTGTTTAGAGGAATAGTTTCCAGTTTCTGATTGCAATGTACCTCCCTGAATTATGCCTGCACAGTGAAAAATGTGTGTGATTATTGCCAGTCATGTCACTAACAGCTGGGCTTTATTTAGTAGATTGGAAATTATTTTATTGGCAATGGAGTGGGAAGACTGTGCTGAAGGAGGTTACTGTGTGTATTTCGTTCAGAAGACATCAAGGTTTGCTTTTATACTACTCTAAAGGAGCAAATTAATATGCTTGGCAGCATGAACAGTCTATCTGGCTCACACAGCTGGTATTTTTAATAATAAAGTGGGATGTAGCTCTCATGTCATACCATAAGGAGAAGTGAGACAATCTCTCTAGTAACTTGAACCACAGTAAGATAGGACAAGGATGATTGGCATGATGGATTTAACACAGAATTGTAGAGAAAATCACAGATGAAACAAAACACATTGCAAGCAGGACAAAATCACAGAGTGCTTCAAAACTCCCTTTTATGCTTGTGGTTTAATCCCAGCTGGCAACTGAGCACCACAAAGCCTCTTGCTCATTCCCCCATGTCTTAGTCTGAAGACAGGTGTGCCTGCTAGGAAAAGCAGGAGTCTCTCCTGCAATGGAGAAAGTAAACTTCCTCTCTCCAAATTGCTATAATTTTTGAAATTAAAGGGGCTCCCAGGCAAAGATATTGGTATAAGAATAACAGTTCTTTACTAGTGACTCTAACAAGATAAACAAGATAACAATAACTATAGTATTAACAACAAACAGAGGTAGAAAATAGTCACAGTTTTCTCCGATGCTGGCACCTTTCCGCAGGGGGAAGGGACGAGCAGGGGTCCCGAGGGATGAGATGGATCCAAAGCTCGTTGGCAGCAGCTGGAGCTGTAGGAAACCATCCCAGCAGGCAGGAGAAACGGCGTGGAGAAACCCAGAGCAAAACCGAAGCAGCCGTGGGTGCAGGGCGATGGGGCGGCAGCTCCCGGCAGGGCAGGGAGAGACCAGGGTCTGAACTCCCGGGAGACCCAAATCACTCCGAGCTCAGATCCAGGTGAGGCCTGGTGAGATCTCCCACCAGTCCAAGATCGAGCTCCCTCTGTTCCCTCCGAGGGCCCAAGAGAGAGGTGAAGTCGGTGCCATCCTCTCTCTGACAGTCACCACTTTTGTCTCTTCCAAGTACCTTTAAGTGTCCAAAAGCATCCAGCAATCAGCTTCCTGGCAACCCTTCTGGGAAAAAATTCTACAAGAAAGCAACCCAACCCCCCAACACCCCACCAGCGTGACTGGGAGGAGAATCAGAATCGTAAAAGCTAGAAAACTCATGTGTTAAGATAAAAACAGTTTAAACAGTAAAGAAAAATCTGCACATGAAGACAAAGCAAAACAAGAAATTAATTCACCACTTCCCATGTTTGGTCATCATTAGGAAAACAGGGCTCCATTGTGCATACCTGGGAAGATAAACACCACCACTCTAAATGTCCTCCCACTTCTTGCTTCTTGCCCCCCACTTTATATACTAGCATGATATAATATGGTCAGGAGTATCTGCTTGGCCAGCTAAGGTCAGTTATCCTGGCTGTGCCTCCTCCCACCTTCCCAGGCATTCCCAATCTTCTCATTAGCAGAGGAGTATGAAAAGAGGAAAAGGCCTTGACTCTCAGTATTAACAAAAACATCTTAACACTATTTCTGGCACAAATCCAAAACATGGCTCCATACCAGCCACTGTGAAGAAAATTAACTCTACCCCTGCCCATGTCTATAACCACAAGGTGTAAAAAATCACTCAGTCAGGGTTTTGTTTTTTTTTTAACAATACGTGGGGAAAAAAAAAAGCGTGATAACAATCAGCATGGAAAAACACATACTACTATTTCCATTCAGTGATACTGAAACTTACAGGAATGTACATCCATTTGGAATCACCACTCAGAGGTGAGATTTTTCTGCCTGTGATTGTCTGAATACTAAAATATTGAAAAGACTCACAGGGCAGTTGTTAATAATCAGGATCAGAAGTCATAAGCTCTTAGCAGAACACGCTATGATGAGGATTTGTGTTCTTACTCCATCAACATTTCACTCTTTGCAGCAGCCATCTTCAACCAGAAACTTTTTACAAAAGCCTCATAATTTTAGGATTACTTTTTGTGCCAAAGGAAGAGCTAGTACACTGTAGAATGTTATTTAGCTATTGCTAGCATTACAATCCACATTAGTCCTGACTTTTCAGAAGACAAGTGATTTTTCCTCAAGCCTTTTGATTTTATGCATTTTTACCAATGAGATAGAAAGAAGATTTCTTGTAGAGAGCATTGCTTATTGGTAACTTGTCTCTATTTAGAGTTTGGAATGCTATATAGAGTGGAACACTCCATCACATCTATTCAGCTACTCAAGACAAGTCATATTTGCTGGTCTGGATATGAGGATTAATATATCTTGATAAATCTTAATAGATGGATGCAAGGGACAAAGACCATGAGCAGTGCAGCACAAGAAACAGCCTAAGAGACTCAAAACACTGTTATAAATGAATGCTCGAATTTAATAATTAAATAAATTTATTAAATAATAAAAGTAAAANTGGCTCTGGAAGGGGGAGTTTTTGTTAGCATATTATCATATTGTTCTTTCTTGCTGTTGGTTTCTCAGAACTGTTGAAATCCTGTCAGGTGAAAATAAACTTCTGGTGTTGAATATTATCCTGCTGATGTCTATCAAGTGTCTCCTGCTGAAGTCTTGTCAGACGAAAAAATCCCTTGGAATATACATCTCTGAGGACAGTGTCTCCCTGGTATTTGAATCTCCATTCTCATCACTTTGCTTGATACCACTTGTTGCTTGACAAATGCTGTGATTTTTAATTTCCTAGAGCATTATTATATTATAGAATTATTTTATAACATATATTACAACACCTTTCTCTGGATGTCCCTTCAGGACCCAAGAAAATATGTCTTTGTACAGGCAAATTGGCTTCCTCCATGCTGATAGCTAAGAAGCCTCTCACTGACCTAACCAGTCAGCCTGACAGCTTCAGTGGAGTTTACTGAGCAAAGCCATAACTATACACAACAGGCACTCTTACCTGGACTGCTTGAAGCAGAATTCTTCCAGTCAGCTTTGTTGCCTAAATAATGGTGTGTTACTATCTCGCTCCACTGAGGATGCCTCAATAGTTAATACACGAGAAAAGAAAATACAGCATTGATCCACTTCAGAACAGCCTCACCATAAGAGCAACAGGCACAAAGCAAGAAACAAAAGTGGTCCCGTGCAAAGCAAAATGAAAAATTTACACACAATCTATGCCAGATGCAGGCACTTGTGACCAAAACACTGTATAGCATGTATGCTGTTCACTGACTCTTGGCAAGGGGAGAAGAAATGTACATGGAGAGACTCTGGCATTCATCCTGGCAAAACTGAACATTCAATACTACTATTCTCAAGAAATGGCAACAGCCGATTTTCAACAAGGAGGTTGTATCATCACTTGGTGTAATAGAAAGCCCTTTAAATGGCACAAAAAATGTTGCTAGGGGTAATTTATGGAGATGGTACAAAGGGTAAGATGGAAACAAAACCCTCAGGTGCCATCAAGAACAATCATCATCACATTTGAATAGAGTTGGAATATGGAGGAACTCTTCAGCAGGATATGACTGCTGGCACTGTGAGCAGAACACTGTGCTGCAGCTGTTTCCTCTATAAACACGCACTATAGTCCTGTCCTCTTTTCTCTTTTTGTTCTGGGTATAGGACAAAATGGGGACCTTGTGCATGTCTAAGGCTCTTGGGGTAATTATGGAAAAGAAAAACATTAAATAATAATTTGTTCCCTAATCAGATGAAGAAAATATTCTAAAGACCAACAGAGAGTTCTATATTTAGATTTGAAATCAGAAAAATAATAACTATAATTTAGTCTATAGACTACATCCATCTCTTTGAGTTGACACCTTAACTATAAAAGAATAACAAAATGTATGGTGTTAAAATTTGGATTGGAGAGAATATATCTGTTAGTTCACCCTCTTCTTACTTAAAAAGGCTGCAAACATTCCAAACACTCATTTGGAGTTTTTTCAAGTAGTCTCTATTCAGAACCATTTCTTTCCTGTGGGAACACAGGATTCGCCTCTGGATGTCCTAGAGGTTCAGGGACCTGGGCAGGGGTCTCAGAGACCCTGGCACACAGCCCAGAACACCTGTGGTTTTGATTTTAGTCCATGGGAACAATTGCCAACCTTAAAAGAAGAATTACAAGTCACAGGAGTTTAAATAGAGCATTAGTGAGTTTGTCACAGTGTGTAAAAGTAGTTTTTGAGTTTTGGTACAGGGGGGGTGAGAAAATTCTAAGATGGAGGAACCTAGTGATTTTTAGGTTTCTTTCTTCTTCTTCCCTCTCCATCTTCTTGGAAACGGGGACATGACTGATTGGTTTAGGGTAAAATCTGACTGTCTGATGTGGAGAATAGGTATTGGAAATAATTAGTAAATAGTCTGTACGTAATTTATAGTATAAAAGATAAGCACCACCTCTGAGGGTGGGAGAAGGCCTTCGACTGTCTTGCTAGAAGGAGCTCGGCAGGGCACAGAGAAAATGTTTTAGATAAGAGAAAATAAACAACCTTGAACACGAGACCTGAGGAGTTTCTGCTTCTTTCGCCCATCTCTCGCTGAGGAAAAAAGATTGTACATTGTTGGAATTTCTGCAATATAGCAGAGACAGAGACAATTCCGACACTTTCCTTTTCTTCAAATCATTGTTTTTAATTATGCCAAAGTGTACAGATTAATATCTGATGACTATAGCATAAAATAGCTATAGAAATTGTTCAGCTGGCACACTGAAATACCTTTCAAAATACCTGTTAAAGTCAGAAGGATATTATCTACTAAATTTCTAGATTACTAAAATTTCAAGGCAAGGTAGTTGAAATTAGCTAATTCCTTTTGGTCTCATGACTAAACTATAACAGTTCAAAACAGAGTATTTTTTTAGATAAAGTCTTCTGTATTTCCAAGACAATGAAATTTACACTGATATCAAATGCATCTTGCTTTTCTTTGAAATAAAAACTTCATTTTCCCAGCGAAGTATTGAGTACTTCTGTAACCAAATCTCCAAACCAATAAAACAGAAATTAAACACTTCAGCAATGAATTATAGACTAGTGTGAGAAGCTTCCCACCAAAGTCTTCAAAAGAATGTTCAGAACTGGAGGGGATAGTTACACATTGTGCAAATGAAAGATTTGCAAATGAAAGATTGTTACTGAGTCTTTAGCCAAAGTGAGAAGATAGATCACATAAGACATCTTTCAGAAGCACAGCTGTCCTGTTTGATGTCCCATAAAATTGTTGCATGCTTTGACTAGGAAATAGTTAAACTAAAAGGGAAAAAGCCTGGCAGAAGTTTAGGTCTTGTACAAGCACACTGGTAGCTGACACTGGAAAAAGGCTAAGAAATTTTGTTGTACTGCAACCTGTCCCTGCAAATCTGCACCTTTTCTATACTACTTCACCTTCTTAGGTAAACTGGTATGTAAAATTGTACTAGTAAACATTTTCTTAGTCTTTTGCTATATATGTGACTTAGCTAGACTCACAAAAGATTCCTATGCCATAAACCTGTAGTTTGGCCTTAGAAAGTGAAGTCTTGTTAATTGTCATTGAGATTCAGACCAATTTTTATGGAAAGAAGATCTAAACTTTTGATGATGGGAAAATTTTGGCAGAAATTTCCTGGAAGAAAAATGTATATGATAAAGACTAGTGTGAACGTTAAAAAGAGATCCCACCAAGATGAATCAAGTATTTAATATATCCTACATATTACAATTCTTAAATTTAATTGTCCCTATTGGCTGACTTCACTGATTATTCCAATAGTCTCCCCTAATTCAGCTGTCAGAATGATGTGGTTCAGCAACATCTAAAAATGAAACCCCTGTTTGATCTGGTTTGGATTATGTGTGTCCCTATCATCATCTTTCTCTTAAGCTTTTCTTCTTCAGCTTTCATCAGTTTTAATGGCAGGCAAGAACAAGCATTAGAGATAGATGAAAACCCTTGAGGGAAATCATTCTGACTACTCAACATTCATGAGAGGAGAGCATCCTGTACTCATTGATTCTTAATTAAGTTATGTAAGAGCAATATTCAGACATGAAAAAAATCCTAAATTACCAATAACATATGTTTCCTTCCTTTTTTGTGTTCATTTGGTTTGGGGTTTTTTTAGTTGTTTCTGTTTATCTTGAGTGAGAGCAAAACAACATACCACATACTCTAGCAAAACATGCTACCCTTGGGAAGTGCTCTCACTTTTGAGAAGGGATGCAAAAATCATCTGAACCAAATGTGAACTGAACCAAGAGTTAAACATCTGTCTTTGGACAGAATTATATTTTAGTTACACAGATTTCAATTTGCCTGCAGGTTTTTATGTTTAAACAAAGATCCATGTAGAGCCCTTATGATGTGTTACCATAGATTAATACATTATTGCATTTATTGTAAAAGCAATATAAGATATGTTTTATCCCAACTATAGCTACTCTGCATGTTAGAAATGCAACATTCTTGTTCAGGTTTAATAGTAAAGATGCTAGTGGCTGACTTTGAGTCCTTGGTGCAAAGATTGTTGTAGCCCTAAGACCACTCTTCATGGTCATGGGAATTTTAGAAGCAGTGACAGGACAGAAGTTTCTAGGCCTTCCCTTTTGTAACTGTCCTGATGCAACACTGTGTGAGATCATATTATAAACATTACGGCTTAGCATAGGCCAAGTTAAAAAATCCTTGCTTAGAAGGGTTTGGGGAGTACTTTCAACTCAGAAGCTAGCAGCATCCTCTGAACAAAGGCCAGAAGTAGACAAACTGACAACTGCTGAAAGCTCATCTCCCAAAATGATAGCCCAAAACTATAGTTCTGTAATTGCTGTGCTGACACAGTCAGTGCTTAAAAAACAGTGACAGTGCTCCTTATCTGCCAAGGTACAATGGTAACACAGAGCTCAATCTTGGTGTAAGAACAAGCATGACACTAATTCTAAAATACTGAATAACGTTCAACGCCAGTTTGCCAAAGGTATTTTTAGACTACTTACAAACATTAAGTGTGTTAATTGTGATACTCCTGCTGGAGCTTAAGTGATGATCACTGTGATTTTTCTGGATTGGAATGGAAGCCCAGTAAATTCAGTGACGTGAGACAGGGCTGAGGCTAGCATAAAATTTGATTTATTTAATTGATTTATGATTAAGCCACAAAACTACCCTTTAATAAGCATTCTCATGTCATTACGTTAAGGCTTTGTCTGTTAGAGGAAGTACTATTCAATACTGCCACTGAATGTGATTAGCTTCACAAAATTGACGTGCTTCTGGAGATGTGTGAATCAAGAAAGGAATGAAGGGTGTTTCTTTTGTTAAAACACTAATCAGGAACTCAGGGGCTTAGTCTTTACCTTAGATACACTGGACTAGTCAGGACTGACTGTTTAAAGTTGTTATATATCCACAGTGTTTACTGACTGTAGTTGTAATTGTGAACATGGAAGCTCTGAAAATTAGTCTTTCAAGCTCACAGGATACCACAGTACTACAAAATATAGGCTACCTGATTACTGTAGGAGCACATTAGTTACAATCTTTCTTGATTCCTCTTGCAAGTACAGTACTTCTATTAGTTTGTTTTCCAGCTGTCTTTTGTACTATCTTCACTTCTCTAACTCACTGTACTTTCAATGCTCTTTGGATTTCAGCAGTAATTAAAGAGTTCAGCCTAATACCCGCAAAGTGTACACTCTTTGAGTTGTTCATACATCCTTCATTGCTTTATTGTTGAATTATTAAAGTCTTTCCAGCAGAGAAAAGTAAAAACTTCTTGGAAACCTTGAAATGCCCATGTGCCTCATGCCTAAAATATAAAGGGCAGATTAATTCTAAGCTATAAAAATAAACAGCTCTCTTTGTTCTTAAGAGGATTTGGATTGAGTGGAGTGGCTTTTTAAGTATATGATTACTTAGCATTGAAGTTAGGAAACAAAACAGAAAATTTATTATCCATTCATGGTTACAAATTACCAGCTTGTATATTTTCAACTTAGCTGTTCCTTGAGCTTCTTATTCAGTCTTCCTGCTTGAGGTCTGTGTATTTTACAGGTTTGAATTTTTTTTAATGAATACAGAAAAACTCCAAAATCAAACTCACTATGAGGAGAAGGAAAAGAGGCAGTGAGGGAAATTCATATATCTAACTGAAAAGCCCACAGGATTATTCCAAAAAGCATGAGTAACTATAGCACAGCAGCTTCTAGCTCCTTCCAAACCTCGCTCCCTCTGTGACAGTGCTGTGGTTGGCAGTAACTCCCCTTGTGCTGGGGAATTCTGTGATGTCATTTTCACATGGTCTAACAAAAAAACCCTGTGCCTACTGATTTCCACAGTGTTTGGTGTTCCAAGGAAGGTTTTTGAAACAAGTATCTTATTTCTTTTCTATGAACACTAAAAATCCCTGATAGATTTCTGGAAGAGTAGGGTTTAATCCTGCAACTCTTGGCTGAAATTTCTACCCCCTGTTTATGTCAACACTGCACTGAGATCAGTGCAGCCCTGTCACTTCCATCCTAGATGTGGCTACATCAGATAAGTGATGGGGTGTTTTCAAATATCAGGTAATGTTGCAAGTGCACTAAGGGAATAGGTATGTTCAAAAAATAAACAGAGCATAGGCAAAAACAACAAACACATAACAAGGCAGGCACAGCCTTGGAAACTGGAATGAGATTCCTCATGGGACAACTCACAAGTTTCAGGGAGGATACAACAGGAAGTGAGGGCAACAGCCCTTAATCAAGAGCTTCTTCCAGAGCTGAGGAGTGTCATTAAGAACAAAGGTGATGGATTAAGAAAGCAGAGGGTGTAACTGAGGAAGGAAACAGAGACTGTCTATACTTATAGAAAAAATGAAGCTTAGCAAAACTTTCATAATGAAGAATAATAAGTACAATGAAGAGGCAGATGTTAATGAGAGCCAATAAAAGAATTCAGCATTGAAATGCAGTGCAAGTCTACATATAACTAGGGGAATTATAAGGGCTTTAGGACACATTGCTAAGCAAAGCAAAACATGCTCTGGCTGGGCTTTCTTACATTCTTAAGTCCGCCTATATTAACTCTCTGAAACTAGCAGGCAAATCTCACAACCTTCTCTCAGCATTCTGCCCATTCCATACAGCTTGCAAAAACACAGTCTCCTTTTAATTAACTTTTTCAGGTCTTAACTTCACCCCTTGCTTCAACACCATCTGACAATACATGTCTTTTCTGAGCATTTTGTTTCTAGCTAGAGAAGTAAGAGGTATAGCTGAGATAGCTGGAGTTGCTCAGCATGGAGAAGAGAAGGCTTCAGGGAGACTTCACTATGGCCTTCCAGTATCTCAAGCGGACTTATGAAAAGGAAAAAGAGTTTTTATAAAGGCAGATCGTAACAAGACAAGATGCAATGGTTTTAAATTGAAAGAAGGCAAGTTTAGATTAGATGTTAGGGTGAAATTCTTTACTGTGAGGGCTAGGCACTGGAGCAGGATGACTAGAAAAGTTGTGGATGCCTCCTCCTTGGCACTGTCCAAGACCAGGCAGGACCAACCAGGGCTTTGAGCTACCTGTTCTACTAGAAGGTATCCCTGTTCACAGCAATGAGGGTTGTAACTAGATGATCTTTAAGGTCCTTTGAACTCAAACCATACTTTGATTCTCTGATTCCATTAATATTTTTTCTCAAAGCAAGTGCAAAGGCTGTGGTTCAATGGGTATGTTAATAAGGTATATCAGTTTATGGAAATCCAGAATTATTTCTGTTGTCCTCCTTAACAGGTTGTGCTCATGTCAGCTTTATCACATTACTTCAGTGGGGAATCCCCAGATGTTTGGCATATATATCCTTTTAAAGTCTTGGTATGAGAAGTGTTAGTCAGGTAAAAGCTTATGTATCTTATTAGCCTTTTTCATTGCACCAATGCATTAAGTTTTCATTTTGGGAGGAGAATAAGCATATTAAAGGAGCTTGTAGCCAGGTGGGGATCGGTCTTTTTCCAAAGACAACAAGTGGGAGAAGGAGAGGACAGTCTTAAGCTGTGTCAGAGGAGGCCTAGGTTGGACATTAGAAAACAATTCTCCACAGAAAGGCTGACTGGGCATTGNGCAAGTGCAAAGGCTGTGGTTCAATGGGTATGTTAATAAGGTATATCAGTTTATGGAAATCCAGAATTATTTCTGTTGTCCTCCTTAACAGGTTGTGCTCATGTCAGCTTTATCACATTACTTCAGTGGGGAATCCCCAGATGTTTGGCATATATATCCTTTTAAAGTCTTGGTATGAGAAGTGTTAGTCAGGTAAAAGCTTATGTATCTTATTAGCCTTTTTCATTGCACCAATGCATTAAGTTTTCATTTTGGGAGGAGAATAAGCATATTAAAGGAGCTTGTAGCCAGGTGGGGATCGGTCTTTTTCCAAAGACAACAAGTGGGAGAAGGAGAGGACAGTCTTAAGCTGTGTCAGAGGAGGCCTAGGTTGGACATTAGAAAACAATTCTCCACAGAAAGGCTGACTGGGCATTGGGATGGGTTACCCAATGTAGTGGAGACACTGCTCCTGGTGGTAATTAAGGATAGACTGGATGTGGCAGTTAGTTTTGGTGGTCTAGATGGCAAGGTTCCATCATAGGATGGAGTCAGTCTCAAAGGTCTTTTCCAGCCTAGATTCTGTGATGCTGTGTGAAAGCGCTTGTACCGCAAACAATGGATGTGGCACTTTTTATAATTAATTGAGAAGTTATTTTTGGGGTGGTGTTTGTTTTTTTTTTTTTTAATTTTGGTTTGGGAATTGTTTTCTCCCTAGTGAACGCTGCCCGGTCTTTCCCGCCTGACAGGAGACGCTCCGCAGTTGCTATCCCGAAATCGGCCGCACCGCCCCGCTCCGCTCCGCTCCGCATTGCATTGTACCACATTGCATTGCACTGCATTGCATTGCACCGCACCGCACCGCACCGCACCGCACCGCATTGCATTGCACCGCACTACCCCGATCCGCATTGCACCGCACCGCATTGCATTGCACCGCACCGCATTGCACCGCACCGCATTGCATTGCACGGCTCCGCATTGCATTGCACCGCTCCGCATTACATTGCACCGCTCCGCTCCGCACCGCTCCGCATTGCATTGCACCGCTCCGCATTACATTGCACCGCNCCTATATTAACTCTCTGAAACTAGCAGGCAAATCTCACAACCTTCTCTCAGCATTCTGCCCATTCCATACAGCTTGCAAAAACACAGTCTCCTTTTAATTAACTTTTTCAGGTCTTAACTTCACCCCTTGCTTCAACACCATCTGACAATACATGTCTTTTCTGAGCATTTTGTTTCTAGCTAGAGAAGTAAGAGGTATAGCTGAGATAGCTGGAGTTGCTCAGCATGGAGAAGAGAAGGCTTCAGGGAGACTTCACTATGGCCTTCCAGTATCTCAAGCGGACTTATGAAAAGGAAAAAGAGTTTTTATAAAGGCAGATCGTAACAAGACAAGATGCAATGGTTTTAAATTGAAAGAAGGCAAGTTTAGATTAGATGTTAGGGTGAAATTCTTTACTGTGAGGGCTAGGCACTGGAGCAGGATGACTAGAAAAGTTGTGGATGCCTCCTCCTTGGCACTGTCCAAGACCAGGCAGGACCAACCAGGGCTTTGAGCTACCTGTTCTACTAGAAGGTATCCCTGTTCACAGCAATGAGGGTTGTAACTAGATGATCTTTAAGGTCCTTTGAACTCAAACCATACTTTGATTCTCTGATTCCATTAATATTTTTTCTCAAAGCAAGTGCAAAGGCTGTGGTTCAATGGGTATGTTAATAAGGTATATCAGTTTATGGAAATCCAGAATTATTTCTGTTGTCCTCCTTAACAGGTTGTGCTCATGTCAGCTTTATCACATTACTTCAGTGGGGAATCCCCAGATGTTTGGCATATATATCCTTTTAAAGTCTTGGTATGAGAAGTGTTAGTCAGGTAAAAGCTTATGTATCTTATTAGCCTTTTTCATTGCACCAATGCATTAAGTTTTCATTTTGGGAGGAGAATAAGCATATTAAAGGAGCTTGTAGCCAGGTGGGGATCGGTCTTTTTCCAAAGACAACAAGTGGGAGAAGGAGAGGACAGTCTTAAGCTGTGTCAGAGGAGGCCTAGGTTGGACATTAGAAAACAATTCTCCACAGAAAGGCTGACTGGGCATTGGGATGGGTTACCCAATGTAGTGGAGACACTGCTCCTGGTGGTAATTAAGGATAGACTGGATGTGGCAGTTAGTTTTGGTGGTCTAGATGGCAAGGTTCCATCATAGGATGGAGTCAGTCTCAAAGGTCTTTTCCAGCCTAGATTCTGTGATGCTGTGTGAAAGCGCTTGTACCGCAAACAATGGATGTGGCACTTTTTATAATTAATTGAGAAGTTATTTTTGGGGTGGTGTTTGTTTTTTTTTTTTTTAATTTTGGTTTGGGAATTGTTTTCTCCCTAGTGAACGCTGCCCGGTCTTTCCCGCCTGACAGGAGACGCTCCGCAGTTGCTATCCCGAAATCGGCCGCACCGCCCCGCTCCGCTCCGCTCCGCATTGCATTGTACCACATTGCATTGCACTGCATTGCATTGCACCGCACCGCACCGCACCGCACCGCACNCCTAGATTCTGTGATGCTGTGTGAAAGCGCTTGTACCGCAAACAATGGATGTGGCACTTTTTATAATTAATTGAGAAGTTATTTTTGGGGTGGTGTTTGTTTTTTTTTTTTT
>VZTB01008404.1:5195-17415 GCA_013397245.1 Thryothorus ludovicianus
AGTTGCCAGTTTTTAACTGTTGTAAAATGGAGAGTAACGCAGCCATTGCTGTTCTAACTAGTTATTAATTATGCCAACTGGTACTCTTGGGTATTCTAATTTTTACTTATAGCTAAGCCCAAGCTATGCCATATAGCATACGTTAAACCCAGGGATTACCTATTTAACTTTTACCCAATCCCATTTCAATGGTGGGGACAGGTTTACCATGTACTACTGTAGTCAATTGCAAAAAGGGACCATTAAACACTAATGAAAATTAATCATGTCCCTACATTGCTGGGTTATTGTTGAAATTGTCAGCTCTTGTAGTTCTACTCCCCCACATTCACTTTTCTTTTAACTACCATCTCTGTGAGTTGCACTTGATTCAGAGTTGTGGTTTTCAAGCCATGGTTCTGTTTGTGAGCACTCTGACTTGGGAAAAGCATGCAGGACTCTTCATTCTACCCACTCTAAATTGAATTTCATTATTTGTTAAAAATTTGAAATTTTCCAGAAATACAAGAACATATTGCAGTTTCAGCTTCATAGTTATCTCTCTCCTTTTGGTTCCAAAGGAGAAAGAGTGTTGGTAGTAGCATACTTTTAACAGTCCTATGGCAGCTTGTTTCTGGCCAAATACTGCCAGGGAAAACAAAAAGAAAAGGAGCCTCATACAAATGAGGTTTCTGCTTTTCATTTCCCCAAAGACAATACTAACTAAAAGGGTGGAATTATATGCTTGTATGGGCCTTATAAGCACTTCAACAGAAATGAGAGAAAATCTGAAACATTGCACACAAATATTTTTCTAAGCAAAAACATTTTCTAAATAAGCAGTATTTCCTATTGCTTTTTTCACTTGTGCAGTATGCCAGTGTTTTTAATGTGAACACACATGGGACTAGCATGTTTAGCTGATTCACTAGCAATGAACTGTCACAGTTCTTTCACAGTCAGATCTTTTAATTTATTCTGGTCCTTCTTCCTTTCAGCACGTAGCCTGCTAGTTGCTAGGCAACCATAAGTGATTTTTTTTTTTTTATTATTGCACATGATTTTTATATGGTAGTTGTTGTGGTTATTATTTTCTAATTGCATAAGTGGGCAAAAGTATTAAAATCAGAGTTGCATTAATAATTACTAGTTTTCACCTACTGTATCCACAACACAGCAATTTGAGATTGTTAGAAAAAATCCCAGTTTATAGTATGGATGCACATATACAATGGTGTGCAAGATAGTACTTCTTTGTGAGAGGAGGTTCTATAAAAATTACAGAACAGAATAAGCTGTTATTGATCTCAGTAGACAAAATCAGGCTGTAGCCCTGTGTCATGCCCTTAATACTTTTTCTTTCATAGCCTTAAATGATTTTCAGTAATTAATTACATCAAGTAAAAGCTTGAGGGTTTTCTATGGTATTTTTAGTTTAACAGAATGTGTGAACAAATCACAGTTGGCTAGTTTTGCACCTGGAAAATAGAATATTGCTATTTAATAATTTATGAGTTGTATTTTTAATATAAAATACCATATAAGGGTGGGCATGTGGATGTAAAAAGAGAAAAGAATACAGCCATGAGATTAAAAGCTCTAATCATCAGGAGCTATTTCAGTAGCACAAATAGGCTCAAATATGTTTTTAAAATTTGATCAGAATTAGTTTATTAGTGTCTGTTTCCTTTTTACTGAAGTCATTCTGTTCAGTATTAGACTCTAAAGCACAGTTGAAGAGACCCAACATCAGTGGTTCAGTAATTTTACTCAAATAGAAATTTCTGCTAGGGCTGCTGAAATTAAACACAGCAATTGTAGTCTTTCTATATAGTTAATCCACATTCATACGGTACCAAGGTGCAGGCAGGTAAGTTACAGTGTGCAACAGGATACTGCTTTGTTTTGCTTTGCTTTCCTCAGGGTCAACGCCTTGCATGTAAAAGGTAGGCACAGATCACTTAATGAATACTTGAACTCCCCCTGGGCTTCTGTATAGTACTCCTAAGGAGTCTGAATATTTTGCAGATATAGTACTTCTTTCACAGCATTTTATTCTCGTTTTATAAATGCGGAATAGAAACTTAAAATTTAAGATACCATTTGGGCACTAGGGATCCAGTTGCTGGTTTTCATAGTTTGTATATGTTCAGAAGAAATTCCACTGATCTCAATTGCAGCTGTTACTGCTTAATACTTCCCTCTATGAACAAAAAAAAACCCAATTAAAAATGCAGTCCACAATTTTCAAAGTAATAGAAACGCACATTAATTTAGTCAGTTGTGTAGAATGTATATAATGCATTGCTTTTCCTCGTATTGTTTCCATTTTCACTTTGAGAGGGCAGTCTGTGATGGAGACAGGTTTTGTCATGTAGTATGACACAGACCCTCACACAGGTCAAGAACAAGACTGGTGCCTTTAATTCCCTTACTTAAACACTTGGACGGGGAAGTATGAAAGTAGTGAATTTGTGAGTCCATACCAAAGGAGACGGCAGGTGCAGTAACCAGAATTTCACAGTTACTTGCTGGCAGGAGAGAAAAAAGTAAGACTTGGCTGTGACAGTTACCTGGCCATTTTATGCTTTTGTCTATTTCAGTTACAGGGTTCTTCCCAAATAAATTAGACCTGTTGGGTAAAGTTGCTCATAGGTGTTGTTGGCCGGGTTCAGCGTGGCTTCAAAGAGCCGCGACGCGTCAGGGAGCTGCCCGGGCGAACGGGGGTGCCTGCGACAGAGTCCTTAGAGCAGCGAGCTCTGGGAAACGCAGCTTCAGCCAGCCCGACTGGATTGAGTAATGAGGAGAGGAGGCCTTCTGCCCATGTAGTTCCAGCCCAAGTTTATTGTCGCCAAAGGGGTCAGGACAAAAGACCTCGAGCACAGTCACGCGGGGGGTTTATAGGGTGATATCCCGGCATGCCCAGGGGGTCCTGGCACAGGGCATACCGGGATGGGGAAGGGGACCGGCTGAATGAAAGACAGGGCCTTGATATAAAGGTATATAAAAATTCACCCCAGAACCCACGCCACAGCACATAGGTGCTGCTGAGGTGCCAGTGATCTCTGTGAGTATCTATCCCAGCAGCTGTATGGTGTATGTGGATGTCACTGTCATCCCTCCTGGGACAGGGATGCACTGTACACGCACGGCCTGGTCTCACCTGCAGCAGCCGCACCCAGGAGTGCACTCAGGGCTGTGCCAGAGCCTTGCTGAGATCCAGGAGCACGCTCAGGGGTGTGCCAGAGCCTTGCTGAGATCCAGGAGTGCACCCTCGGGTGTGCCAGAGCTTCACTTAGATCCAGGAGTGCACTCAGGGGTGTACCAGAGCCTTGCTGAGACCCAGGAGCACGCTCAGGGGTGTGCCAGAGCCTTGCTGAGACCAAGGAGGCAGTTTGGCAGCTACTGCTGTGCAGGCAATGGCTGCTGCTGCTGCTGCTGCTGCTGCTTAGGAGAGAAAATAGCCCAGCCAGGCTCACATCTGCATGAATGTAGGCATGCTGGTGGGACAGGGATGGCATTTCCCAAAGAATAAATGCTTGCTGAGCACCTCCTTGCCCCTGTAAGCTAATAGGAGTTAGTTGTTTTACAGCCATTAGTGCCTTTGGAAAAGTTCCCTCTAATTCTTTGTCCCAGACACATTGCCCTGAAAGTGTCCTGCTGTCTGTCTACAAAAATTAGTCAGTCTCTACATTCTTGTTCTCTACAGGACCTCTGGTGTTGGCTGCAGCAAAACCTTTCTAATATTTCATCTCCGGTTATGGCTCTCAGCTTTTCAGAGAGGCTGCACTTAGATAAGACACCAACTAAAATACCATATACTCTAGAGAGGGGTTTGGTTTGCCACTTATATTCAGCCTGCAGCATGTTGTTGACTTTTTTGCAAAGTAAAGGCATAGCCATCTTTATTTGCATAACATTTTCCATTTCTTTGATTATGTTTATTTAAGATAGCTTAATGATTTTACTTTTCTCAGATGCCCTTGCTTGGAATTAGTTGCTTCATTTGCACTGAANTGAGATCCAGGAGCACGCTCAGGGGTGTGCCAGAGCCTTGCTGAGATCCAGGAGTGCACTCAGGGCTGTGCCAGAGCCTTGCTGAGATCCAGGAGCACGCTCAGGGGTGTGCCAGAGCCTTGCTGAGATCCAGGAGTGCACCCTCGGGTGTGCCAGAGCTTCACTTAGATCCAGGAGTGCACTCAGGGGTGTACCAGAGCCTTGCTGAGACCCAGGAGCACGCTCAGGGGTGTGCCAGAGCCTTGCTGAGACCAAGGAGGCAGTTTGGCAGCTACTGCTGTGCAGGCAATGGCTGCTGCTGCTGCTGCTGCTGCTGCTGCAAGTCAGGCACAACTGTACAGGATGTGACAGAGGCTTTTGGTTTCTAGGTCTGCATCGAATGAAAAAAATACTCTAGCTGCCTGTTTGTGTCAAGATTTCTGTAGAACAATTCTGATCAGCAGTGTGCAATTAGAGTATTTCTATTATTGCCCTCTGTGATGGAAGGAGCAGCATTGTCTCACGGCCAAATTGAGAACAATAAAAAATCGTACGTTAGATGAGCACCAGATAGGATATGAGGAAATTCTGTTTATTCTTTCTTGTTCATTAATCTATCAGGTCCATAAGAAAAATAGTACCTTCTCAAATTCTGATGTTACCCTAGGCATTAAGAAATGCATATTGTATATTAAGTATTCATTACCTCCATAAAGGCCAGAGCTTTTGCCAGCTTTGTGCTTTTTATCATTCTTATTCTCCATTGCAGAATTGCTTCAGTTAACCTTCAATTCTGTTTTATGTCTGATAAGATCCTACACCAATCTGGAGGGTGGTTGCAAGAAAGAGCCTGGGGGGAAGCCAGCTCCTGTGGAGTTTGATGGTCCTGAGATACTGTCTGAAAATTCAGCTGCAAAAACAGCTGGAATAGCTGGGAGAGAAGGAAGCATATGAATGTGACCTGGGAAATACTTGTGAATGCTGGGTGCAGTTCTTCACAGGACTGTTTTTTTCTGCTAGTCTGTGAAAATAATGTGCACATGGGGGAAAAAACTCAACCAAAATCAACTAAACCTGTAAGTGTCATCAGCACATTTCCTCTGAAGGTGACTTACAACTATATATTATTTGGAAAATGGTGAATAAGAAGATTAAAAAAAGATCCTCAATATGAAAGTGTTATAATAGCTATTAAAAGAGGATAAACAGTGGGAAGTATGGGAATCTTGGAAAGTTTAAACACCTCTACATTATAGACATTGTTCTGACAATATAAATTTTTGTAGATAATCTATCACTTTATTTCAAATGAATGAAAAAATACAAATGGCAGAAATTATTTTCAATATAGTTGGAATGCTCTTCCCAGAAACCCAACAGTCATTAATAGAAGTTACTCATTTTTTGTTGTATCATCAAGTTAGTCTAATAGCTATCAGCATATAGTATAATTGAAGTCAGTATGCTTTGCTATAATGAGGAATTACAAGACTTAACTATATAGTGATCAAGAAGAAAACAAACTTAAGAGTGTCAGAAGGGAGAATTGCTAAAAATCACTGAACAAAACTAATGAAACAATAAGAATGTACTCAGCAAAGGACTGTAGAATTCAGATGCAAATCCTGATTCTTCTTTAATAAAGCCTCTTACATATATTCATCTCTAATGATGTTAGATGTCAATGACATATTAATGATACATTGGGACAACAGTTTCAGATTTCAAATTGTAAGTTAATTATCTATCAAATTTAAAAAGCAGAGTTCAGTTTCTAATTCTTTGAAAGAAAAACTGTGATTTTATTCCATTATTTTAATTTGTTTTCTTATTAGATAGTGTTTGTGTGTGTTTTGTGAGAAAGTTGTAGTAGTTCTTTTCAGTATGGCTTTGTCTTTTTCAACAGTTCAGGACGGCAGCTAAGTGAAGTCTTCATTCAGCTCCCATCTAGGAAAGAACTACCAGAGTATTATGAATTGATTAGGAAACCAGTGGACTTCAAAAAAATAAAGGTAAGGAATGGAGGAATTTTGGAAGTGGGGATTCCACCATTTCTTTTTGTTTTAGTGAAGGGTGAGCATAAAGTTGTTTTTAAAATAACAGTATGAATATTTCGTGCCACCTGTATTGATGGATTAGATTTTAAACATTGTCACACTCCTTGTTAGTAATTTTGTTTAGAGTATATTGCAGTGTATCACTGTAATTTCAAGGTCAAATCAAACTATAGTAGTGTTACATGGATGACATGTCAGTGCCTTTTTTGCAAAGACCTAATTGTGAATCTGTCAACAAGTTTGGTAAAAACACACTGTTGACAAAGATTTAATACTTCTAGGGGAATATGCCTACCCCTACGTTTAAAATCACAGAACCACAAATATTCTGAATTGGGAGGGATGGACACATATCATCAAGTCCCACTCCTGGCTCTGCACAGGACACCCCAAGAATCACACCATGTGCCTGAGAGTGTTGTCCAAACACTTTTGGAGCTCTGTCAGGCTTGGTGCTGTGACCTCTTCCCTGGGGAGCCTGTCCCAGTGCCCAACCACCCTGTGTGTGAGGCACCTTTTCCTGATAGCCAGCCTAAACTTCCCCTGACATAACCTCAGTCCATTCCCTCAGGTTTTATCATTGGTCAACATAGAGAGGTGATCAGTTCCTGTCCCTGCACTTCCCCACATGAGGAAGTTGTAGACCTCAATGAGGTCTCCCCTCAGTCTCCTCTTCTCCAGGCTGAACTGACCAAATGATCTCAGCTGCTCCTCATAGGACTTCCCCTTCTAGACCCTAGCCTTGTATCTTGGAGGAGTCAAGTCAGATCCAGATTTCGGTAGATGGGGTCTAGGCGGCATGTTGCATCTTGGGTGATGTCATAATTCCTTATTTTTCACTTTTGTTACAGTTACTAGTTTTCTTAGCTAGAAAGACAAAACTGGGACTCCTTTTACCAAAAGAACTCCATTTATCTTGCTTTTAACCCTTAGAGTTCACAAAGAAGTTGCTTAATTTTTGCTCTTTTACCTTGATGCATTTTTTGAGTAATATGCTAACAACATAGTTGAAGATGTACTAAGTTTTAAAGAGATACTTACCTTGATGCTTAGGTAAAATTTTTTAAGAGAAAGCTTATAATGTGTTAAATCAAATATTAATTCAGTTTTCTCTGTGCTGTTCTTCTTTCTGCACCACTGCTCATCAAACCTTGTCTTCATTTCCTCAACAAATGCAACAGGAAAGAATTCGCAACCATAAATATCGGAGTCTTGGGGATTTAGAAAAAGACGTCATGTTGCTGTGTCACAATGCACAAACATTCAACTTGGAGGGATCTCAGGTCTGAATGAGTTAATTTCTGTTAAACATACAGGTTTCCCCTATCTAATGTTTTTGTTGATTTTTATTTTTGTATATAAACTCTCTGTTTCAATTCTTACTTCAAGTAGAGAAAAATGTCCATATTTTTAGAATCCAGAATTCACTGGACACTGCTGCAGTGTATATTTTCAGAAAATCCAGTTTTAGCACTAATTCTGAGATAAGTTTTATCTGATCTGTGTGCGTTTTAAAGCTGCGGTAAGACTATTTGAATCTGTGGTAAAAGGTGATGTGTGAGCCATACATCAGTTTAGGTTTTTCACAGTGGATCACAGAAGTAGCAGATGTAACAGTAGAGTTCTAGGACAGGATGTTGAGGAAATACATCTTCAGTCTTGCTAATGAACAGAGAAATATTCAAGATTGTCCATCAGTAAAGATGTACTGAAGCCTCTGTTTTAAATTTTTTTTATTGTTAAAAGTGTCCATTTTAAGAAACAATAGGAATAAATCCCAGATAAATCTCAGGTTTAGAAGGCAAACTCATCTTGGATGTTTTGCACATGTGATTGAGCTCAGAATTCAGAACAGGGTGCTGATACAAAAGGAAGAACTATGAAATCTGGATGGCAGATACAAAAGATAAGACAGATCAGAAAGTTGTCTCACAATACAGTGAAATGCAGTCTTGGATGATTATTTTTTTAGATGAGATTGAAAAAGTGTGATGCAAACACAATATTCCATTGAAGCAGAGACCATGAAGATAGTTTCCATAACATGAAAGAGATAAAAAAAAGATGTTATTTGAAGCTTAAATAAAAGTAACCTGAAGGATGATACTGCCAATAATGAATATTTTCTTAAAATTTCTAAATATTAGCGGTAACGTTTAGCTAAATTAGGGAGTTTGTGTTAAATTTTGAGAATGAAAAATAAATATGGGATTTATTATGGAGAACTGTTGTGTTCAGTTCATCATTTAGTGATTATTTTTTATATCAAGAGACAAAAAAATTATTTCTGTAATATGTACATGTGATGTTTGCTGTCTTCAGTTACATGCAAACAACTACAAATAAATCAACTGAAAATGTCTTTTGAAGTAAATTAATTATGGTAGAATGGTTGGGACAAAATTTTGTTGTATGTCCAGATATAAATTTTCAGTCTACTGCTTATTTGTATAGAAGTAAAATAGCGATAAGTATCTAATTTTAACAAAAGGGGGGAAAAAAAGAAGGAAAGTTAATAGCAAAAAGTATAACTGAGACTTTAGAAAATGGTTAAAGTTGGTAGAGGACATAAAAAGAGGTAAAGAAAAAACAGTAGTGAAATGGGCAAAATAACAGTTATTCACATCAGAATTACTAACCTGCTTACAGAAAACTGATCTCTTGTTAGGCAGAGATGGTAGAATTGAGAATGGATAGAAGTGTTAGTAGATATTGCTACTCTGTTTGTAAATAACCTAGTTTGAGTCAGTGTTGTAGTAGTATTATTTACTGTTCCAATGAACCAACATTAATTACCAGACCTAATACTGCTTTTTATATCATGAAACCAAAGTAATGTGTATCTAAGGGGTTTTTTCTTTTTTTTTCTTTTTCCTTTTTTTTTTTTTTTTTACTGTAAATGGTATTTTTTTCACATCATTCATTTTGTTTTCCCTGTGTTGCAGGACACTTCTACAGCAGTCCTCCAGTTTTCCAGGCTTCTTTGTGTTCTTTGTTACAGTTTTAGTCTAAATTTGCTCTGACATACCAATTGACTTCAGTAAATTAGATTATTTTGTGTGCATGCAAAACAAAAGGGCTAGTTGAGGTAGTTGTTTAAGCACAGAGTGAACTTCAAGTGTTCTGTTAGTATGGTGCGTGCTGCTTTTCCTTGGAGTAAAGCAGTTTCATCTGAGATGGAAGCTTTTTCAGGGGTAGAATGACTATGTGTTAAGGCTTTTGTCCTCAATGAAACCTCAGTGTTTTGAAAAGCTTTTAATGTTGTAATCGTCAAATGACATTTGCAGATGCATACAGGTTAAAAATGCTCGTGTGTCTCTTCAAACAGAATATTTCTCATGAATGTTGTAATTTGTTGTGAAGTTGTTTTGTTGTTGCTTCTCTCTTTTTGAAGGAGGTTCTACTGTCATTGTTGCTTGGTTTTTTGAAACTTGTTGGAATCAGGTTTCTGTCAAAATAATAAAATTTCTATTGCACAGCTTTTCATGAAGCAGCCCCATGGGGTTTTTTGTGTATCAAAATAGATAGGAATATCACAAATAATTCCACATAAAGAAGGTTTTAAATAATTTTTGAAAACTCTGTAATGTATTTCATTGTGAAACTGTTTGAAAGTCTTGATCACATTGATACTCTAAATATGTAGTGGCCAGCATCAAAAAAACAAAATGTTGTACATGTCTTTAATTCTTTATGTTTAGAAAAGTGTTTTTGTGAGAAAGAACGGAAGGTTAGTTGAAAAAGCCCTTCCTAAGAACAATTGAATATGCTAGGCTTATGTATATGAAAAAAAATAGTTCTCAAGAGGAACTTGGTGAGTTCTAACAATAGCTGACTTGAAAAGAAAAGGGTATAAGAGGAAGTCAGTTGTTATTGACTTTAAGGAAGGAAGTTCTGGAGTCTCACACCTCACTAATGTCTTAATACAAGAGAGCAGCCTTCTCAAAACATTCATGATTATTTTTTATACATAATAGATACATAAAAATTTTACCATAATTGAGAGCAGTCAAACATCTCAAAACAAAAAGCACAGATGAAGTTACTAAGTGGGAAACAATCCACAGTGAAAGGCAGTTTTTCGAATAAAGCACTTGGTGATCAAGTGGAAAAAGTAGGAATTGAATATTGCATGTTAAGTACTCTGGACAAACTTTATCTAATTCAGTTTGTTGAACACACAGAGTATTAGAGCACTTTTATCACATTTAGTATACAGACTGCATAATGGCAGCCAAAAGTCCTTCCATTATTTTTTTCACAAATACCTAGTGTCCCTAAATGACAAGAAGGTCATTTAGCCAGAGGAGTACAATGACAGACAGTCAAGGTAGATGATGATGATGATGATAGTGATAAAATCAAATGCAATCTGTGACTCTACTCTTCTAGTGATTATTCTTAATTGTTTAGTCATGAATTGTGCAGTGCTTATCTTGTGACATTTTACAAAACAAACTGCACCAGGTTATTTGTTCAGGTGATGACAGAGAATCAGATACTCAGCAACACAAGATTTTTACTGTGTTAATCTAAGAACTGTATTACAAGCCAAAAGTAGTCACTTTTGAGAGTTCCCTCTTGCTGGAGGTTAAAGAGAAAAGCTGATGCACCCAAGATACTTTGGATGCTACAGAATGTTTGAGAACACATGTTCAATTTAGAGCAAACTCTAATTTTTTTTTTTAGTCTTTTTAGGTCTGAGAGTAAGGAAAGGATGAGCTGCTTGGGATAAATTATTTTCCTTGTAGCCCCTTCGGGTTTCAGAAAAAGCCTAAAGATAATTAAATTAGGGTTAGCTGTTTGTCATTATTAGCTATATTGCCAGATGATAACCTATGTTTTAATTAAGGTACTTACTGCTGAAGTCTGTACCTTTGACAGGTTTTCAGGTGTGTTAAGATCTGATGAAAATGCACAGAAGTTCCTGTGGTAGTAAAAATAAGAAGAAAAACATTAACTGGACATATTTTAGTTTTAGGCATAATACATTGTAGGAGTTCTTTGCAGCTCACTACTGACAAATTTCTTCATTTAGAACATGAAGAATTAATGTTGGCATTTCTTGTACAGTTCATGCAACAGACATTATTATTTGGTATTTTAAAAGACCATGTACTCTGTAGACTTGCACTGAAAATTTAGATCTATGCTGTGAATTTCTGATTCTGCTTGACTTCATAGTTCTGACAGAGATTTGTACCTGTACTGTAGATCTATGAGGATTCCATTGTTCTTCAGTCTGTGTTCAAAAGTGCACGACAGAAGATTGCCAAAGAAGAAGAAAGCGAGGATGAAAGCAATGATGATGAAGAAGATGATGAAGAAGAAGAATCAGAATCAGAATGTGAGTCCCTTGCTAGATACTGACAAGGAGATGTATCTGGGGATGGAAGAGCAGATTTTGCTTCTTCTGCATGGAGACTAATTATAAGGTTTTATTTTCCATTGGTGGAAGTAGTTTCTCACTAAGGTTGCTTGGATGTAACATTGTTTTGGTCTTTCAGCTTTGTGTTTTGGCTTACTTCTTTTTAAACTATTCTTAAGCCAGAAAGAAATCATGAAAGTGCTTTGTGGGTGGCCTTAATTGTTTATAACCCCTTCAAGGCCTATTCATGCTGCTTGTAAATGGACGTGCCTGGAAAGGCTAGAGACACTCTTTATCGTCGAGTGGTCAGCCTTCAGGCATGATGTGATACACAAAATTCATCACATGGTTGAGAACCAGATGATCTTGAAAACACTCTCCAATGGCAAGGACTAAGTGAAACTCTGATTGTTTCAGAACACTCATAAAGTCCCTGCAGATTTGGAAACATGATGAAACAGAAAAGGATGGATTCCTTCATGACACTTCATTCCATCCAGTGGATATTCTAGAATCAGAATAGCATATTCTTTCAAAAGGTGTCTGCTCAAAATTCACCCGTAACCTCCATATTACTGTACTTTAAAATTAAAAAAAAAATTTAAATGTCTGTTTATACAAAGGCTAGACACTTCTGTGGTAAGGAAGAAAATATTTCTAAATTTATATCTTCTCACAGGACCATAGATTATCTGTACAACACCATACATTCTGAGAAAGAAAAGAAGATGCAAATGGCCAGCTTAAAATTAGTCTTTATAGTTTAATATATATTATTGTTACAACTCTTAAAACTAAGAGAAATAAAAGCAAATGCCTC
>VZTB01008409.1:0-17601 GCA_013397245.1 Thryothorus ludovicianus
GGGACAGCAATGAGGGGACAGCACTAGAGGGCAATGCCGGCCGGGTGACGCCGGGCGAATATCGCGATCTTAACTCGGCGTTTGCCACAGGAACCTGCAGTGTAAACCTGCAAAAACCAGTTGCATTATCTGAGAAAAAAAATCCTTGGTGGGACGTGGTGAAAAAAGCAATTTCGGGACAAAGTGACCTGTTAGCCTTTTGCCCGTTAAGGAAACACATTGGAGTTTATTTTGTGAGTCACATGTCATTTCAGAGAGCTAATCATCTCCTAAGGACAAAAAGCTTGGTTCCAAAAACCCCTGCTTTATTTGTACTATTCACTATTCAGTACTACTATTCAATATTCATAGCATAAAGTTTGTTTCTAATTGAGGATCTGATAATAGAACAAAATCGTAGCAGATCAGCAAAATCTTGATGCTGTTCTGTACTCCTGTACTGGGCACATCTGTGGCTTCACCTCCTCTTTTCCACCTCTGTAACTTTTCCAGTCAGAGTTTATTGTGAGCCCCAGAGCTGAGCACCCCCAGCCACAGCCCAAGGGAAGGCAGAGACCAGGATTTATTTTAGGAAATTCTTCACCTTTAGTACTCCTGATGCTGAGGGATCTCCCTGAGTCTTTGCTCAGGGCTCTGAGGTCACTGATGTTAACTCATCATAGCTCTGGGAAGAGTCATCCTCTTACAGTAGCCCATAAAGCAAAATATAAGTAACAACTGATTTATTTTGTAGATAATAGCATGTGGAAAGCAGTGGTTTCTTGGTTTCTTCATCTTGTGAAACTTTAGGGAAAAATCTCAGATCTTCAGAGCTCAGTGCCATGAAAAACAACAAGTGGGAGATTTGCTGAACATAAAAGTGCCAAAATCCTGTTCTCAACTCTCTGTCATCCGATTACGTCTCCCAGCTGTTGTCTGCTGTGCTCTGAGTTACTCTATATTGATTTTCCTGTTACAAAATGTACTGTGTTTAAAATAAAAACTTCATATTTAATAAGGCAGCTATGGCTGAGAGCTGCAGCTGACTGCTGGTTTTGAGGACAAACCGTGTAAACAGGAGTTGAATTTTAGTCATGGAGTGCATGGCAGATGTTGGTGGGGCCCTTCCCAGCAGCAGAGCTGTGGCAAAGCTTTGTCTGCAGAAACTTTCCTTTGAAACGTTCACAGGAATGACAGGATAATGTCGGGGAGTCACTGAAGGGAGGAGGAACAAACACTGGACTGAAGAGCTTCACCTCAGCTTTGCAGGGAGAGTTTGCAGAGAGAGTTTGCAGTGCTGCTGAAGGCAGGCAGCAGCTGGGACTTGGGACATTGACTGTCCACACTTAGAGCTCCTGCTGGGCTCCACTCTCAGTTCTGTTTGTGATTTTCTGTCTGTGCTTTCTCTGCCTTGCCTGTGAATTCCTCAGGCTGGGGCTCTGACCTGGGGCCACCCTCAGTGCAGCCGTGGTGGCACAGAGGGCACAGAGTCCCTGCATCCTGGGGCAGAGCTACACTGATTAAAAATAGTTTGATTAGATCATTAGGGCCAGACATGACCCTGTTACAGCCTTTGGCACGTAAGAAAATGTGATCAGTGCAGAACGTTGTGAGGCTGGATAAGAGAAGCTCTGGGAGGGTGTGAACTGCTCCACTCTGGCATCGTGTGGGACATGCCCAGCCTGCCAAGGGTGGCAGAGGGGCCTGAAACTGCTGCTGGCTTTGGGCACTCTCCAGCCAGACTTTGCAGCCCCAAGGAACCAGATCTTGCAGCAGCCACTTCCAGGAGGGGCTGGTTCCAGCCCACGGTGCCCACAGCAGAGGGAAGGGCAGAGGGAAGGCTGACACCTTCGCTTTTATCTTTTCTATTCCCAGGCTCTGGCCTGCACTGGTGTGTGACTCTGAACCCCACACAAAGTGTGAGCCAGTTCCCCTCACAGCTCAGGCACACAGAACAATCCTTTGGCAGCCCCAGAACCAAGGGCAGCGCTGCAGCCTCAGCCCAAAAAGTGCAAAGAGCAGAGAACTGAGGAGAGCAACCTGGGAGGGTGGGACTGCAGAACCTGGGGCTGCAATGGGACAGTGACCCCAACGTGGGAATGGCCCAAAACTAATAAAAGGTGAAAACTCCTGACCTGGGGTCCAGCCTGGGTCCATCTTGGTTCTAACCATGGCTAGGCTCTTGCACTGCCCCAGTTGAATCCTTTGAAGCCTTTTGATAAATCCCTGCTTTATTCCTGTAACCCTGTCCAGTCTCTGCTCCAGGGAGCCTCTCCAGACATCAAGGGAAGGGATCCTGGCTGCTCATGGTTGGACTGAAACATTTGCTCAGAACTGGGACCAGTCTGCTTCCCTTCCTGGTGCTGCTTTCTGTGCCCTCTGGAGGAAAGAACAGGAAAATCCCCTGCCAGGGAGACAAAGCTGTGGCTCCCCAGCCCCAGGAGGATCCGGGTGTGCCCCCACAGCCCCGCTCCAGGCTCTGCAAAACCAAACTGGCTGAACCACCACGAGCCTGAGCTGCTGAATGCTCACAAACTGCTCTGGGATCTTCAGCAGCAGGAGCTGCAAGAGAACTCAGAGCTGAGCACTGACTCTTTACCTGCCTGGGGATCAGGGGTGGAATAGGCTCTCTGAGGAAAGGGGATTTTTCTTTTTCTGCCAGGTTTAAGGTGGGGCTTGGAGCCAGTCACAGACACCTGCTCAGAGAAGTGCAGATAGGATTCGTGGCAGAGTTCTTTTCATTCAGATGACTCAGGGTTTTCAATGAAAAAGTGAATTTAATAGCCTAGAGATTCTAGTCAATTAAACTTCAATAGTGCTCCCAGAGTCATTTTTCAATGAGTCTTTCATTGAAAGAGGAGCCCTTTCGCACGGCTTTGGAAGGGGCTGTGTTCCTTTTCCTCGTTTGCAAAGGGATGTTAAAATATGTGCTGGCATTTGGATCTGATTCTGAGACAGCAGAGACACTCCCAGAGCACTTTTGCAACACTGCTCCTAATTGGGCATGGGGGATGAGCTGATCCAGGATTTAAATGAGAATATCTCCATATAATTTTATATAATCCCTCCTGGGCATTTCCATCTCACTTCTCTGCCCTTTGCTCTGCTATTAAAGAATTACCAAGAGCGAGGAGCTGGGCTTGGGGAAGTTTCTGGTGTGATGTGGGTGGGTTCTCAGACTCCTGGGATGAAGAATTGTACCTGCAGCTCTGAGAACGTGTGAGTGTTTGGCTCCAGATTGTGTTCAAAATAGGGAGGCCCTTAAACCTATATTGATAACAAGAGGAAATTTGTCTGCTTTTGACAGAAACTTCAGTGTTAGCGACAGAGCTGCACTTAATTATTGCTTGTTTTGTTAATTACCGTGGACAGTGTTGGTCCTGTGCCTTTGCAGAGTTGGTACAAGGCTCATTCCTTAAGTCTTTCTTCTGGAAATCATTGCAAATCACAGGCAGTGTCATCCACAAAATGCATTTCCTTCATTTCCATCCTTTCTGATGGGCAGAACTTTGTCCTTCATGGAAAACCTCTTTGTCTCAGGCAGAATGATAAAAACTTCCCACAGACATTGGAAGTACATTGGATTTTGGTTTCCTTACATTTGGAACATTCCCTTGGAACACACAAACCCTGAACCTCAGGGAAGGGAATTTCCATGATGAGAAGAGAAAAAATACATTTCAAATGCTAATTTGCAGTTGTCCAATGGTGATATTTAAAGCGTTGTGGGGTTATTTTCAGAGTGAGGGAAATATCTCTGAAGTTTGTACCAACAGCCAAGGTTATTAGCTGGAACTTGCCAAAACAGGATTGCACACACTCACAATTTGGAATAAGCTTTTTTTCTGTAGTTATCCAGTGCTTGTCATTTTTATGTAAATAGGATTTCAAGAGCATTTTCTGGCAAAATTAACTGAAATACAATTATTTTCATGCTGTCACTGGCCCTTAAATCCCCTCCCAGCCTTAGGTTTTGCAGGCCCATTGCCCACACTAAACCATGATTTTTCTCACTGCATTTTGTGCTGGAGACTCCCAAACTTTAGCAGTAATTTATCAGTTATTGATGGAAGCCTTATCTCTGAGACTCTGTGATGCCAGCAATGGACTGTGCATATAAGTGGGGATGAAAAATCATTTTAATTTGAAAATTAAAAAGGATTTTAATCTAAATTTCAGGGGATTTAAGGGAATCAGGAGAGGGAAAACCATTGAATTCTGGTAGAGAGGCAGGAGGGGGCACCAGGCTCTCCTGGAAGGATCCTTCCCTTTGCTTCACATTTCAGCTCTCTCAGAACTTGCCTCTTTTGGGACAGAACATAATGGAATAAACTTGAGGTTTTAATCTCTCTGTTCTGCATCCGAGAAATTCAAATTAATACAGATTGCCCAGACTTTCTTAGAAAAGTCTGGGTGTATTTATTAACATGAAATAAGTTAAACTTCATTGAAAATATTTAACCTGAGATTAAAAGGGCAGGAATTAAATGCTGAAAAAAGAAACCCATTTGAAGCAGAGCCCAAAGCTCCTGTTACTCCCTGGAACAAACCAACCTTGTGCCAAGGGCTCAGCAAGATGAGGAGCAGCTCTGAGGTTTAGCCCTGCTAAAGTGGCTGAGCTGACCCTGGGTTATAAATCTCCACACCCCAGGAAATAAACTTGGACGTAAATTCAGGCTGGTTAAGCTCCTCATGCTGATTAATGAATAATTAATCTCATTTCTGTGCCTCCTCCTCAGTAATTTCTTCCCTCTAAGGATGAGGTACCATCCAGAGGAATATTTGTAACAGCAGAAATGTGGCTGGGAAAGGGATTTTTCAAAGGTAGCTGGGCTGAGTGGGAATTTTGCTGTCTTGAGAGTTTTCACCTTCGTCTTTGAGCTCCACAAGACCTTAGAAACTTCTGGAAACTCCTCCTGGTTGTGCACCTGGATAATTTCTGCACCAATGACAGCCTCCCTTTGTTTTTAAACACCCAGATGGATTATTCTGCCTGTAAGAGGTCACAGCAATTTGGTGCCCAAAGTCCTGGGCCTTTGAAATTTCAGCTTTCATTTTCCAGGTTGGACATTTGTAAGGAGGACCAATATTTCCTTTATAAAAACCCCAACATAAACTGATTTTCCACCTCTCTCCACATCACTAAGCTCTGATCATGGTGTGCACAGTACTTAATTTCAGCTTTATGACATTTAAGACTTGCAATTGCAGCATAAATATCTTATTGCCAGTGAGTGGCTGGGCCTCAGTGCTGATGAACACTGAAATTCATCTTCCAGGGGTGATGTACAACCCCATCCTGATGTTTTGCTTGATGAAAATGCCTGGGAGAGGCAAGGACTGACTTTTATATTTGCAATAACACAGGCCTTAAAATATGGGCCAAGATCTTCATTCAGTGAGATTGATCTCAATCCATCATCTAATTTATCTGTTCCTTTTAATAAATCTGTATTTAGGTGTATTTCAGGGTATCTTTATTGGAATTAAGCAGTTTTTCCAACCTTGAAGCATTTTTGACGTCTAGTTTTGTTAAAATATGGGTCTCTCTGAGGAGAAGGAAGCCTCAACTCCCTGTCCTGCTGCTTCCCTGCTCCCAGAGAAGCTGGGAATTTGAATTCCTCCTCCCTAGCTCAATAATTACCCAGTCATTCCTCTGCTGAACTCATTGCAGTAAAAAAAATAATGCTAAAGGGCAGAATTCCTTGGAGGAGGATTGCAAATGGGCAGAAAGCTGCTTTTGGTGCAGGGCTGGAAACATCAGGACAATAAGGAAGCAAAGAGGAGCTCTCTGCTCTGCAGGAAGGGAAGGAAAGGAAGAACCTTTGGGAAAATAAAGCAAAAAGAACCAGGACAGTGACTCCTGTCAGATCTTCAAATGTGCCAGTCCTTAAAGCTGTAAATCCAACTGGAGAGGGGATTTGCACAATCCCAAAGTCTGGAACTTGCTGAGGGGAAGTGTCTCCTTTGTGTCTTTTCTTCTAAGGGAATCTGGACCCTCCTGTTGAGGAGTGAACCAAAATATTCCCTTTTCTCATTATTAACCCTCAGCTTGTGAGCCAGGCCTTCAAGTGCTGCTGCTTCTCCTCCTTCACAGCAGAGTCTGAATGCACAAACACCTCATCACACTTTAAATTATGCATTAGTGCTTCCACACTCCTCAGAGCAAATTAAAGAAGCATATGCTACTCCATCTTTTTAGAGGGGAGTGTAAGACAGAAATCAAGGAATCTTTCCTTTTAAATTCAAAATTTAAATGAATTTTTCAGTGTTACCCAGTTGAACTCTCAGTAGCCAGAACACAAACTACAGGTGGAATTGTGAGAACTTCAAAGAAAAGAATTAGACTTTGGCTTGTATTTCTGTTAAATGAATGCTGAACTCTTCTTTGAATTAATGTTAAATATTCATGAATCTGTAATTTTTCCCATATTTTGTTCTTGTGAGAAGCCATAAAAATCTATAAGCAGTCTTTATTTCTCCAGAGAAAAATTAGGTGAGAGAAAACATCTGTTTCTCTCATTTTCCTGTCAAGATCTGGAATAATTATACCAACTATTTAAGCAACTGGGAAAGACCTAATTCTATTTAGTTCTGATTAAATGTGCATTAGGTATGAAAGCCAACTGTGATAGTGGATGGCAGTGTAAGTGAACAATGGGAACAGCTTGATTTGGTGGAACTAAACTGCTCCCAAAATTCCTGAGCTTTCCCAGAGGGGAAGGGGAGAGGTGGCTGCTGCTTTTCCAGGTGGGAGCACAGGGCAGGAGAGCGCAGCAGGGTCTGCAGTCACAGGGAAATCACCTGCTCTGGGAAAGGGGAGAAGGAAGAAAATGCAGAGCACCTTTGCAGGGTGGTTTGAGTGCTCTGGGAGCTCAGCTCTGGCATTCAGGAGCTCAGCTCTGGCATTCAGGAGCTCCCGGGGCTGGGCTGAGGTGGCCCCTGAGCTGCAGGGACTGTGTGGGTCAGGAGCAGCCCCAGAGCTGCCAGGGCTGGAGCCAGCACACAGCTCTGCCCTTGGCATCTCCCACAGGGGCAGGGGCCAGGCTCACCAGAGAGGCCTTTCCCTGGAAAGGTTTCCTGTGGTGCCCACTCTGGAAGTGTTTTCCAAGAACAGAGCCCAGCAGTGCTGCAGCTGCTCCAGGCCTGACTGAGATAATGAGCAGGATTTTATTGGAATTTTTTACTTATTTTCACTGCAGAAGATATTCCTGAAAGTGTCAGAAGACACTGCGAGTCAGAAAGAGAAGTGAGTTAAAGGCAGCAGTTCTGATCCATCAGGAATTGTTCCCTCTGCAGGGAATGTTTGCAGGATCATTCCAGGAGCTGCTCCCAGGCTGTGCATGAGCCATGTCCAGCCAGGAAATCCCTTCACCTCCCTCATCTGGGCAAACAGCTAAAGGAGGAGCAGCTGCCCAGGAAAATGGCAGAGAAATAAATACCTGAGAGCTCTGGGAGCTGTGCATGGATGTGTTGGGAACATTGAGGGACAATCCCTTTGGAAAAGCTGGATGCACCAATGGATGGATGCACTGCATGAGACACTCAGCAGCACCCCCATGGTTTTAGATTTTGCCAATGATTTCACAGAAATGGGTTTTTAATTCTGTAAAATACACGTTTTCAAACAAACAGGAGATTGTCCTTTAGGGATAATCTGTGGATGAGCTGAGTTGTGGGGGGTTTTTGGATAATTTGTGACCCCAGCAGGCAGTGCCTGTGCACACTTTGTCCTTCCCAAGCCCATTAGGTTGAGGTTTGCTGTAATTAAGGGTGACATTGGTGACTCCAGCAGCACACATTGCCCTCAGGAGCAGGCAGTGGTGCCAGATGAAGTCACTGCACTTGTCAGTCACTCTGGCACCACTCTCCCCATCAGAAATTTGCCCTTTTTGGGTAGGAACCACCCCACAGCTCTGAGCCCTGAGGATGTTTGGTTTGAACCAGAAACTGCTCCAGGAGCTGGGTAAAAAAGATCTCACCTCCAAGGGCATCTGAGGAAAGAGCTTCCTGACCTACATCTGCCAGAATCCAGCCCCAGCTCCACGGCTCCCCAGCCTCTGGAATGAGCAGGAACGCTTCCCCTGATGAAGATAATGGCAGAAAATATGTATGAGAATGAGTCACTGAAATTTCTGTTCAGAGTGCAATATCCAGCATCCCCAGAGACCTTTATTTATAGCCTGAGCAAACTCCACAGAGTTGCAGGAGGACAAATGAAAGTGTAGGAGAAGCTGAAGTAATGAGTAATGATTACTCCAACAGGCTCTTTCCATCACAAATTAAGTGAGCACATCATGGTAGTAAATCTGCAAAAGAGCTCAGACAGTTTTCATTCTGTGGAGCCCTGAAAGACTTTCTGGAATACACGGTGGAGTAAAGGTTTCATTTCATGGTTGCCTTTAGTAGATGTCTAGAATAGAAACAACTGCAGAGCTGGAGAATATTGAGAATAATCACCATGGTCTGCATCTCATCCTTGTGTCTGTCAGGGTGTGGTATTGCCATAAATGTAATATATTCATCTATGAAATACATTCAGGGACACAAGGTGCTCACAATTGCAAGAATACAGTCAGAGTTAATGGAAGAGGTCTGTCCCTGTCATCCTGACTGTGACCACGAGTAACTGCAGCCAGAAAAGAGATCCTGGATTTCTCCAGAGCTGCTGGAGGAGGGACAAGCTCCTGCCATGTGTGGTTTTTAATGGAAACCGACTCCCAGGATTGGTGTGAGGGACTTTCCTGTGTCTGTGTGCAGCAGGGAGGCACCACCAAGGCACCAGCACCAGTGCGTGGAGAATATCCCAAATTCTGGCACTGGGATCTGCTCTGCTCCCCCAGCTCTGCCTGTGGTGTGGGACTCAGCCATGCTAAAAAAATTGAAGAAAACATTTTATGGAGTTTAAACAATACTGTGGCCATGGCACTGCCCTCACTTGGTTTGAGAGAAGCAAATGATGAACTGGACATCTCCAAAGTGCTCCTTTTCCTTTGGGGCCACCCAGAGGGAACGATGCAGGCCTGGTTTGGTGGCTGAGCCATCCCTCGTGCCAAGGGCTTTGCTGAGCTGGGGCTGCAGCTGATTGACCCCTCGAGCTGCAGGGAAAGGTCAGCCAAAAATCAGAAGAATTTTCACAAACTGGGCCAGTGCTGCTGGGAGAGGGCCCTGCAAAAAAGCTTTTGGATTTCTGGCTCACAGGGCTGCGAGAGGGAGATGTTCTGGTCCTCAGTGCTGGGATGGAGAAGACTTTGGCATCTGCAAGGGTCAGGACACGATCCTCTGGAAGTGTCACCTCTGAGCTGTGCCCATTCCCATGCTCTGTCTCTGTAGGGCCAGGCCAGACCATGGAGTGAAGTCCATGAGGGAAAAATCCCAGCCCAGGGCGTCTCTGGGAGCCTGGAGCTCACTGGTGCTGTGGCAGCCAACAAAATCAGATGCACTTGGGCTGAAATCATCAGGGACTTGCCACATGCTGGAGCAGGAGCTGTGGGGCCAGGGGAAGTCAGCACAGACTGAGGGTGGTTAAAGGCTGGTGCCAGAACCTCCCTGGGAATGGGACAATGAACCCCAATACAGAAATGGAGCAAAACTTATAAAAGGGTGAAAACTCCTGACCAGGAGCCCATGCTGGGTCCATCTTGGGTCCACCTTGGGTGTAGCCCTGACCAAGCTCTTGCACTGCCCACGGTGTCTCCCTTGAAAGCTTTTAATAAATCCCTGCTTTATTCCTTTAACTCTGCCCAGCCTCTGCTCCAGGGAGCCCCTCCAGGCATCGCTGCCAGTGTCACTCCACCCTCTGTCCTTGTCACTGATCAGCTGGCTCTTTCTTCTCTTCCTAAAGCTCAGTTTAATGGACTTAGGCCAGGTTTATGGCCCCCTGAGGCTGGAGCTCTCCAGACATGGTTTCATTGGGTGTTTCACCCACTCTGTGCTCAGCTGACTCTTGGTTTCTTCCTCTGACTTCAGCCAAGTCCTGGCTGCTTTGACCCAGCTGTGATTTATGTTTGGTGAGCAGACTGAGGCTGCAGCTCTCAGCTTGAGCTCTGCTGTTCCTGCAGATTTCTGCTTCTGATTCATCGCTCTCCTCACTTATTATTCCAACATTTATGGACTGAGTAATGGGCATGAAGGGTTTTTACTGAGAGGAGCTCTCAGCAGACTTACAGCACAGATTTTGACAGGGGGATGGATGTTCTGGGTTACATCTAATAGCAATTTAATGAATATTTTATTAAAATAAACTTAGTTAATGTTTTGTGGCTGCGTGGAGCAGTAACTGCCTACAGTGGTCAGGAAAGCTTCAAGCTCGTGGCAAATTTCCTGTTCCTAGAGTAGGATTTTCTTTCTCAGCACCAGAAGGGCAGAGGGACACATATGCTGCTGAGTGCTTGTTCTGTGAGTGAGAATGAGTGCACGATTGTGAGGAAAAACATTTGGTTTCTGCTGTTGATCAGTGACATTTCAGCACGATGAAATCCTGTGCTGGTGCCAAGACAGTGTCTGAGACAAGTGGAAAAGTTTCCAAGCTTTGAGACTTTCAGAAAATTCCACAAATAAAGCCCCACATCCCAGTTTTTGGGGACAGGGGGTATTTTTCTTCCTAAGCATGGGCTTGGCATCCAAGTGTCTCCTCTAACAGAACCTTTCTTGCAAATGGATTTACTTTTAAAAGGTTTTCTGACATCTCCCTGGTTTGCACACGAGGTTTGACATTAACAGGATGAAAATCCTTTTCCACCTGCCAGGCAGTTCTGGTCTGGCTGTGTTACCATCAGTAAAACTCCCACAAACTCCCTCAAAGTGACACTCAAAATTCACAGGGGAATATTGGCAGGGTGATAAACACTGATAAAATTTGGGGTTCCAAGGAAGAACGAATTAAGGAGGGTGGTGTGGGATGAGTTTTCCCTTTGATAGACCCGTGCCTCATCTGCAGTTCCAGCAGTCACAGAGGGAGATTTCACTCTATCACAATTATGTGGCAGCAACCACATTTTCTTTTAGCATAAACCTTCATCTCCTGCAATTTTCAAGTATTCTATGTAAAACTGAGGAAAACCAGGTTACTAATTAGGATTTGGAGTCAGCCCTGGGAACAGATCTGTAGCCCAAGGAAGGGGTTTGCAGCTGGGATGAAAATCCCCACATTTCTCTGTCCCCCAGTTCAGTGGATGTCAGGATTTTCAGTCCCACCCTCCCTGCCTAAGGGTGTGAGTGAAGCTCTGGGGTGTGAAACCTCCTGGTGCTCTGTGCTCACCCCAGAGCAAGCAGAGAGAAGGGCAGCAAGGAATGGTGTTGGAATCCAAAGCGCTGGGAAATCTCAGAATGTTCAGTCTCTAAGCCAAAATTTAGAATTAGAGACCAGGTTTGACCTGAAACCTTGGGAAAGGCTCCCAAGCTCAGGTGCCAGAAGTAAGAATGTGGATTTATAACTTAAAGCAGAGGGTGTTGAGAAGAGGAAAGTTGGGTTTTAGAGCTTAAAAGTCACAGACAAAGCAGAGGTAGTTCCAAAGGTTACCAAGAGGGTTTAGGATGTGACACTGAGGTTTGGATGTTCAGAGGGGATTGGTTAAGAAAGTTCACACTGCAATAACAGAATTAGCTCAGGATTGGTTTAATAACATAAATATCTAGTTGGCAGAATTTTATTGGCCCATAAAGCCTTAAATAGTCTGAGAAACAGAAATCATTGCTGACATCTGTAAGAGGGATCCATCCTCCCTCTGCCTCTGGAAAAGATAAAATAAACTGCACTTTTCAGGAAACTCAGAATTCCCATTTCTCTGTTTCAAGAAGAAATCCCCGTACATGAACATGAGGTGTAAAACCATTATGTGAGAAATCCCAAACTCACAGACTGGGATTCTGGGAACAAGAGCCCGAGGAGAGGGCTCAGAGCAGCCTCTCCCACCTGCAGTTTCACCCCTCCAAAACACGGGAGAGCACCTGGAGGGGATTTTAGCCAATGTTTGCACGTGGAGCACGGGGAAAATAGGAGATGAGGCAGTGGTGGCAAAGCCTGGAAGGGAAAAGCAGAGCTCTGGGAGGCTACAAACCCTCCTGGCTCAGCCCAGAGCCCAGCTGGGCTTGGGGATTTGGAAAGATTCGCCTCAAATTCACCCCACCTGAGGAGCCTGGGGCTGTGCTCAGGCTGGGTTTGGGGCAGGGTGGATGAACTCCTTCCTAGGGAAGGGTAAATCTTGATTCCTTTTGATTTGAGCAGGAAAATCTTTCTTTACATAATGCATAAAGAATTTTATCTGAGTATTTTTATTAAAGAAATCTTGCCATAAAAATTAGCTTTAATTTTGTCTAGCATGAGGACAGGAATGCCACCAACATCCTCCTTTCTGGAAGAGCCATCCATTGTATTTAATTTCAGTGCAGTTTTACATCCCAGCAACAGGACTTTAATTACTGTCTCCTTTTTCTTATTAATTTCCATAACTTTAATTATAATTTTCTGCAATGGTCAATGCTTTGGACACTTCATATAATTATAAGAGATTGCTATGTGGTTTTGCATTAATGAATATTCACTGCTTATAAGAATCTCAATATCTCTTATCATGAAAATGTTCCAGAATCAAATTCAGTGGTCGCTTGAAGCTGGCTTGCAGAGCCATCATTTTTCAGGTGACTGAAGAAATGAGAAGTTCGTGTTGTTCTCCAGCTCCATCTCTGCTGCAGCAGGAGATGGGCAGCTCAGGAGTCTGTATTGCTCAGTGAAATGGAAAACATGAAAACAATAACCCAAAAATTAATTAGAAATGGGCTGAGACACAAGAATGAGCCTTGAATTTTAAACATATTAAAGTGGAGGGAACGAGGAGTTCCCATTCATCTTCTGGGTTCAGATAAAGGGAAGGAGGAGCTGAAGTTTGAGTGTGGAGCTCTGGGCAGGAGGAGCTTGGCTCAGGCCCCCCGTGTTTATTTGTGAATAGAAGCAGGAATTGATGTTCCTCCAGCTGCTCTGCAGCTCTGCTAGGAAATCAGGGCAGCCCAGCAAAGGGTTTGGTACCTACAGGTACAAAAATCCACTTGGGATAATTCTTGAGGTACCTTTTGCTGCTTTGCTCTTGGTGCTTTGAAGTGACCTAAAATTAAATTTACAGAGAGCTCTGAAATGGCAAAGAGAGGCTGTGGCAGCCTCTGGAAGCTGTTGAGGTTTGTTTTTGGCAGTGTGTGGGGCTTATTTGTTTTGTTTTAATGGAATTAAACCAAAAATCTTTGGGGAGATTTGCTTGTCTCAGTTCCCAGCTCAGTTCCACCATGGTGGGCGAAGCCTGGGTTGCTTAAAAGCCAGAAATGAAGAAAAAGGGGCTAAATTTGCCAAACTGCAAAAAGAAGAAGGAACAACACTGGGAAGGGCAGTGAAAATTGGGATTCTCAGAGATTCCTCCTCAGGGTTTTATTTGGGAATGGTGGAAAAGGTGCTCTTCATCCTGAGCTCCAGGGGCAGGGGTGGATGAGCAGAGCTGCAGTTTTCTTTTGGGGAATCCTGGGGGAGCTTTGATCCCTTTGGGGAATCCTGAGGGAGGTTTGATCCCTTTGGGGAATCCTGGGGGAGGCTTGATCCCTTTGGGGAATCACAGGGGAGGTTTGATCCCTTTGGGGAATCCTGAGGGAGCTTTGATCCCTTTGGGGAATCCTGAGGGAGGCTTGATCCCTTTGGGGAATCCTGAGGGAGCTTTGATCCCTTTGGGGAATCCTGAGGGAGGTTTGATCTCCCTCTCCCAAAGCACTTTGGCATTTAATGGTGGTTCCATGAACAAAGAGCTGCTCTGACTGATGCAAATCATGACTGCAAATAGACCTGGCCTAAGTTAGACCCAGTTTTGTAAAAAAGAAAGGCCTGAGCTACCAGAAAATGTTTGTAAATCTGAATTTATTTCCTTGTCTAACAGTGAAGGCTTTCTAACAACAATAAATATTGGCTGTGTGGCTCTGAAGAGTTTCCCCAGTGGTTGTTTTTCAGTCACTCAGCTGACTCTGTACCAGATCCCACAGAGAACTTGCTGGCATCCTGTGCTCGAGTTTATGGCTCCCTCACGTCAGTCTGTCTCCAGTTTTTCCCAAGTTTTAGTGCAATACCAACAAAATATGTCTGAAACCGAGTTTGGCACACGCAGTGAAAGGGTGTGAGAACAAGGTTATGTTTTCATGAGAACAAGTGCTCTGTTATGAAGTGAAGATAAATAATGAGGACAAACATTGCATTAAAAAAAAAAAGAGAAGAATTTAAAGAGCTGGAATTGTGGTCAGTCCCAGGAAAAGCTCTTTTTTAACTCCAGTTTTTTATATTTTATTAATTGCTGGTTGAAAGCATTTCCCAAATTTATATCTGATTTCTTGTATGCAAGTATTGATTCAACATTTGTTGAGTCACATTCTGCACTTGGCTTAAAATAGATTTCAGGTTGATGTGGAAATTTACAGCCAATTTCCAGCCAGAGTGGTTGTTCTTATAAAACATGCTGATTATAATTACAGACGTGTATTTATACAGCCGTGGTCCTGCTGAGCAGGGAGATGAGCATTCCATTCATGGACAATCCATGATGGCAGCTTCTCCCATTCCCCTCTCGAGTGCTTGGTCACGAGAGTGTTCAGGGAGGAGCTCCCCATTCCTGCTTGGACTGCACCTCCTGGCACAGGGGCTGTTGGACCTTCAGCTGGTCCTGGGTTGTGGCCCAGGAGGATCTGCCCTGCAGGGTGAAATGCTGCAGCTCGTTGCAATTGTGGTTTTCTGAACAGCAAACTCTGCTCTTGTGCTCTGGTTTCAAGCAGGAATGGAGAAAATGAGAGCCCAGTTCTGGTGTCTCTGAAATGGGAGGGGGATTCCCTTTGGAGAGGGAATTGGGAATTTGGGAGGGATTCCCTTTGGGGTTTGGGATGCAGCACCCAGGGTGTCCTGGGGTCCCTCGACCCCTGCAGAGGGACCTGAGCAGAGCCCTCAGCACAAGCAGAGGCTGCTCCAGAGAATCCTGGAATATCCTGAGTGGGGAGAGACCCCCAGGGATCAGCCAGTCCTGGCCCTGCACAGCCCCAAAATCCCACCCTGGACATCCCTGGGAGCTCCTGGCCCTGCACAGCCCCAAAATCCCACCCTGGGCCTCCTGGCAGCTCCTGGAGCCCTGGCCGTGCCCATTCCCTGGGCCAGCACCCCCTGGGGGAAGAACCTTTCCCAAATTCCAACCCAGCCCTCCCCTGGCACAGCCCCAGCCCCTCCCTGGGTGCTGTCCCTGTCCCAGGGAGCAGGAGGTGCCCCTCGGGAGAAGCTGCTCCTCTGTCCCTGTAAACATCTCGTGGGCAGAGATTTGCAGCTCCTGGAATGTGCCCTCCAGCCCAGCCCTGGCCAGAGAAACTCCTCCTGCTTCAGCTCGTCCCCTGGACAATAAAATCGGTGATTTAGAGGTGTGAGCAGGAAGCAGAGCAGGCTCTGGGTTGGTGGGAGCAGCTGTGGCACTGCTTTATCTGAGGGAAGGCTTTATGGAGCCTGTTCACACTCCTGCCTCCTGCCAGCCACCCTCTGCCTCGTGGAGAGGCAGAAATTTGGCACCAGCCCTCCTGGGGCACTGCAAAACCACCTCTGTGGGCAGGAAATCTCCAGCCCAGAGGGTGACAGGGCTTTCAGCACCAGCTGTCCCTGCAGGAGGGTAAGGACAGTTCACAAACCTGGAGATTTAACAGCAGAGGAGAAATTCGGAGCTGGTGGGGAGGAGGAACTGCTCCAGCCACGCTGAAATGCTGCTCTGAGCTCAGTTTGCTCCCCTGGCACAGGGGCAGAGCTGTGGCTGCACCCTGCACTCAGTGAGAGGCTGATCATTGGCTTTTTCAGATAAATATAGATATTTTGGCCAAATTAAGATTTTTCTCATCATTCATGAATTTACAGTATTTGAGCAAAGGGATGGAATGTCCTGCAGTCCTGACAAGGATACAGTTTCATAAATAACCCTCTTGACGTGGATGAAGTGAACATTTTTTGAGGTTTAGGCAGGGTTTGGGGGAGCAGAGAATTTATTTGCTTGTTTTAAGGCAATCAGGTCTTTTATTTTCCCTCTTTCCTATGGGTACAATATTTCTATTGGCTTCGCTGCTCTTTCCCCCTCCCAAGCAAGCATTTCACAAAGCTTTTGCACACCTTTGGCTGGAGGTGAGGCCTTCCAAAATCGTGTAGGATTTAATTGCAATAAACCAGATAATGACTTGATAATGAAACAAAACAGCACCGTGAGCTGGAATTATGATTTATAACAATTCAATATCTTTGTGCTGTAAATCTCTCCCTCCAATAGACACAGAAATTTGCCATGGAGGAAGGAGACTGGGAGGCTTCTTTAGCACAGGGAGGTTTTTTTTTTTCCTGTTAAAGAAGTGACAATCTCAGAGGCACAGAGACAAAACAAAGATTTGCAGTGCAAGAGCTCACTGAACTGAAATTCCTCTGTTCCCTTCATGTTGTTGTGCTCTTCTGCCTCCCCCATCCCTCCCAGCTGTCTCCAGTGACACTTTGCAATTCTTTTCTCCACTCTTTGATTGGTTTTTTGGATTGTTTGAGGCGCTTGCTTGAATTCTTTTTTGGCATGTGTTGGTTTTGCGTCTCAGTTAGGTTTATCTGACTTTCCTGGCTGCTAAGACACTGCTGTTTTCTCCCCAGCTATTTTTACAATGCCTGCTTCAAAAGAAATGCTCTGGGTCTCTGTACCAGGAGCTTTCTCAGCTCCTTTCAGTGACAGAATGGTGCAAAGCAACAATTTTTGAGTGGCCACGTGACCATCCCAGGAGAAGTAAACAGAACATAATGTCTTAGTGAAAAGAATTTTTTGGAATTTAATCACCAGCTGCACACTGTAGACCAGTGAGGGGCATATTCTGTTAAGCCACAAAAGTGAATTACAGTCAAAGAGTGGCTCTGCTCCCGAGTGCAGGAGTCTGTCAGTGGACAGTGGCTCCTGGCCTGGTGTCCCACTGGCTTTTCCAGAGGGAACGTTCATCAAAAGGCAAAGCACAGCTCAGGGACCGAGCACTGAGCAACAAGGAACAGGAAATGAAATTATAAATACAAACAAACAAAAAACCAACGAGACCTAAAGAACCAAAGAGCCCAAGGAATTTTAAAATAAGGGGAGCAGGCAGAGTTTGTCCAGGAGTGTTTTACACTCACTGGGCAATGCAAACTGCAAAAAGAGAATATTGCAGCCAGGGCCCAGAAGGGGCTGGTGAATATTGACAGGTGAAGCCACACAGGGGCCACTGGCAGGAGCAGCCTTTGGTGTGGGATGTGTGGGATGTGTTTGGGGTGCAGGGGCTGCAGGGATTCCTTTCAGCCAGGCCTGGGCACACAATGAACCCTCCCCAGCTCAGAGAGAGCCGGGGGGATCTGTCCCTGCTCCCCTGCGTGTGCCATCCCCATCATCCCTCCCAGCTCTCTCCAGGGACACTTTGCAGTTCTTTGTTCCAGTCTTTGGGGTTTTTTGATTGTTTGAGGGGACTATTTAGATTTTTTTCTGAATAGGTGTCATGGCAAGCTGCCCTCTCACTGTTTGCGTCTGGTCTGATTTGCACTGAGAATTTGTGGAAATAAGGAAGTGAGGAGCTGGGCAGGGGCTAAAG